>SJYA01002114.1:2712442-2727032 GCA_006410615.1 Neotragus moschatus | reverse complement strand
TGTTTTTTTTTTTTTTTTTTTTTTTTTTCACCACTGAGCCACCTGGGAAGCCCCATAACTGCTTTAGAATTTCACGCCAATCAGATCTCAAAGAGCACTAACTGGGCAACACACGTGAAGTTTCATTCTGTCAACACTAGAGGCCGCTTAATGAGCCCCTGGGGCTAACAGAAAAAGAATCTTTGCTAGAAAATTTATTATTTTTTCTTATTCTGAGAATTATTTTCTTTTTGCTTTGTGAGTGAGGTATCTCATTTTGAAATTAAAACCTTCCATGCTTGGAAAGACTGAGGGCAGAAGGAGAAAGGGGTGACAGAGGCTGAGATGCTTGGATGGCATCACCAACTCAGTGGACAAACTCCAGGAGATAGTGAAGGACAACGAAGCCTGGCATGCTGCAGTCCCTGGGTCACAAAGACTCAGACATGACTTAGCAACTAAACAACAACAATATGCTTAGGTTTTCATATTTGGAAAGCTTCAAGTGACATCAAATTTTATCTGGAAGAGATTTCTTTCTGCTTCTGTGATAGAAATTTGTCTCTTTGAGTACACATCATGAAATGGAAATGGGCTAATATAAGCCACACAGATTTTCTTAAGGGACTTAGAAAAACAAAACAAACTAAAAAACGTGTTGTTTAGCATCTGTTTCTTTGTGGTGCTGAAATAGAAATGCTTTAAGGTGGCCATGGTGGAAATTCTCCCATGCTGGGTACAAGGGCTTTACACAGTTGGATCAGCTTATCTTCAGTGCTTATCTTCTAGGATTTGCCAATAAANGAACTGATGGCAAAACCAACACAATATTGTAAAGTAATTAACCTCCAATTAAATAAATTTATATTAAAAATAATAAAAAAAGAGAAAGAATATGGCTAAAAAAAAAAACCCCAAAAAGTTTCCTGGAAATCATCCTTTCTTCTCTAAACGCTGCCACCCTTGGGTCTCCCTCCCCCGTGTTACACAGAGGGAGAGAAAAGCCCACATGCCTTTGATGGGATCATTTCTTTCTTTGTTCAGAGTTAGGGAGATGGTGAATTGTTGTAGCTAATCGTGTTAGAATCCTGACTGGGTGTGTCACCCAAATATAAAAATACAGTAAACTAATCAGAGTCTAAAATGATGATAGTACATATAATCATAGAATTATTTTCTGATTAAAAACCTGATGCTCTAGTACTGCAGAATNTTTCTTTCTTTGTTCAGAGTTAGGGAGATGGTGAATTGTTGTAGCTAATCGTGTTAGAATCCTGACTGGGTGTGTCACCCAAATATAAAAATACAGTAAACTAATCAGAGTCTAAAATGATGATAGTACATATAATCATAGAATTATTTTCTGATTAAAAACCTGATGCTCTAGTACTGCAGAATTTAAAGAGAGCACGTTAGTGAGTTGTCAAAGATTCTGCCTGCTAATGCAGGAGATATAGGTTCTATTTTTGGGTTGGGAAGATCCCCTGGAGAAGGAAGTGACACTCCACTCCAGTATTCTTGTCTGGGAAAACCACAGACAGAGGAGCCTAGAGGGCTACAGTCCCTGAGGTTGCAAAGAGTCTGACACAACTGAGTGACTGAGCTCATTACACATGTATGCATAGCTGATGTTGGCTGGGTAGGATGTTGGCTTGTTTGTTTTGCTATTGCTTATAAAATTAAGTGATATTTTTAACTGAGTAGAAGGATATGAGAAAGGCACAGTTTGGTGATTGTTCTGCAAACCTAATGCCCTTGACCATGTAGAGTAGCTTTCAATCATGTGTAACAGGATCACCTGGAACCTCAGAATATTGATGCCCAGGCTGATGTTAAAGAAATTATGATTTATGTTTTGTTAGGAAAAAAGACCAAAAAAATAGATCCCTGGATGGGTATTTAATTTTTTAGAACCTCTCTGCGTGCATGCCAAGTTGCTTTAGTCACGTCTGACTCTTTGCAACCCCATGGACGGTAGCCCACCTGGCCCCTCTGTTCACAGGACTCTCCAGGCAAGAATACTGGAGTGGGTTGCCATGCCTTCCTCCAGGGGATCTTCCTGACCCAGAGATTGAACCTGGAACTCTTAGTCTTCTGCATTGGCAGGCAGATTCTTTACCACTAGTACCACCTGGGAAGCCCAGTAGCTCCCTACTTGATTTGAAAGGGCAACCAGGTTTGAGATCCCTGCTAGAGATGAGAGGTAATCCTGTGTGATTTTAAAACAGTTTTATTAACTTTTTATGTTCATATGACTATGGAGAGACAGCTACTGGACATGGGACCTGCAGTAAGATTCAGTCCTGCAAGAGGAGAGCATTCGCTGGAGAGTTATATCACTTGCTGTTGGCTCCTCCTCGTCACTGTATCTGCCGGTTATGATATCCCCAAGCTTGGGACACAAGTATGTGCTCCTGGGAGGATCCTGGTGTTATATTGCTAAGCACGTTTAGAAATGTAGCAGATTAGGACAGTTAATATGTATGTGTGAACATAAGTGCATGTGTGATATGTATATGAAATACGTGTTCACTCGTGTTTGAAATTACAGCTTTGTTTCTGTTTCAAACAAGAGGTACCTTATGTTCATAACCACCCATTCTGAGTCTCTTTCATAGTGTTTTGTTGAATAGCTAGAATAACTGTTGTTTACTTATTTCTAGTATCACATAATTTTTTTAAGGAAAAAACAAAGACTGTTCTGTGTTTTTACGTTAGATCATTAAAATGGCATCCTTGCTTCATTCTCTTCTTTGGAAACATCTGAACTTGCTAAACTGAACAAATGTATTGATTCAAACATGTGAAGATATTATTATAGTTGGTCACTGAATGAACATTTTGAGTGCTTTATTTCTCTTTTCTTTCCTCTCTTTCTTAAGGAAATAAATGTGAAAATAAACTTGGCCTCTATGTAATAATGTGTGTTCATGCTAAAACTGAATAGTTACAGTAAGTCCCAGGACCTGAAAAAATGAAGCATGGCTTTCTCTGGTTTTTTTTTTTTTTCCTCACAGAACATAGATCATACATAGACGTTTGCCTAATAGTTTTCAATCCCAAGAGTAAGGGATATATTTCTAGGTAATTATTTGTAATACAGTTTGTTCCATATATGGAAATAGAGGGGACTTGAAGTTACAGTCATTTTTCATGGCTGTGTATAATTATTTTACATGATTTTCATTTTCTATTTTTGTTAGAAAGAATTCCTCAGTTGTCTACTAGGATGAGAAGCAGATGGATTTTTTGTTGGAGTATAGTTGTTCTACAATGTTGCTAGCTTCTACTGTACAGCAAAATGACTCAGCCACAGGTATATACAACCTCTCTCCCTTGGATTTCTTTCCCATTTGGGTCATCACAGAGCCCTGAACAGTGTTCTCTGTGCTATACAGTAGGTCCTCATTGGTTTTCTACTTTGTACATAGTATCAATAGTGTATATACATCAATCCCAGTCTCCCAATCTGGATAGACCAGTTCTCAGGAAAGGGCCCGGGTAGTGAGGGAGTGTCTGATTTAGGCAAGATGGGTCTAGCAGCAAGTGTCCATCAAACTGGTCCTGGCATGGAATACCTGGCCTGGAGCCACACAGGTGAGCAGCTAAGTGAATCAGCTGGGGGTTAGACCCCGAAGCTGAGTACAGGAGGTGGTCTGTACTCAGGCTGCAGCTGACTGGACATTTGCAGGGAGGCTAGTGATTGGCTGAAACTGGGTAGCCAGGGGGCATCAGGTGAGGACCAAATGGATTTCTCTGGGAAACGCAAAGAATCTTGAAGGGTCAACCCAAAGTTTCTTCAAACTTAAGACCCAAAGCCTATAGCAGGATGTTTCCAACAAAGGCTGAGGCTGAAGCCATGAATGGCTTCTCTGCAAAAACTAAGAGTGTTTCTAAACCCAAGCGACTTTCCCCAAAGAATCACAGCCAGCCATTCAGAGGAGCATGAAGCTTTGTGAGATCCAAGTCTTCTAATTTTAAGAGAAATGGAAAAGACATGGAAGGGAAGTTGGGAAAGAGAGAGGAGAATCTGGGATATTTTTTAGTGTTCCTTCTGTCTTGTCCTCTGACCTCCATCCCTATTAGAAAAGTGTGCCTTTGCAGTGAAAAGGTAGAACTTTGAGTACATACTGTAAATAAATGTCATTGTTGATTGATTTCAATATTTTTGTTTGTTTTATATTTATGCACTTGTCTATAATCCTGAGTTATGTTCTCCTTTACCCTATAAACTTCCCTTAAATATATATCCTGCCCTTGGCATTCTCTACCACTATGATTTCTATAACATTGACTATTTCCACGAGATTGAGGCTTCCCTGACAGCTCAGTTGGTAAAGAATCTGCCTGGAATTCAGGAGACCTGGGTTCAATTCCTGGGTTGGGAAGATCCCCTGGAGAAGGGATAGGCTATCCACTCCAGTTTTCTTGGGCTTTCTTTGTAGCTCAGCTGGTAAAGAGTCCGCCTGCAATGCAGCAGACCTGGGTTCAATTCCTGGGTTGGGAAGATCCCCTGGAGAAGGGAAAGGCTACCCACTCCTGTATTCTGGTCTAGAGAATTCCATGGAAGTCCATGGGGTTGCAACTGAGCAACTCTCACTTTCACCCTTCACTTCAAGAGATTGAAGACAGGAAGAGAAGGAACCAACAGAGGATGAGATGTTTGAGATGTCTGGATGGCATCACTGACTCAATGGACATGAGTTTGAGCAAACTCTGGGAGATAATGAGAGACAGGGAAGGCTGGTGTGCTGCAGACCATGGGATTGCAAAGAGTCAGGCACAACTTAGTGACTGAAAAGCAACAAAAAAATTCCCAGGAGAGTTGACTAGTTCGTGAAATTTAGCTGAAATATTACAGGATTTAGCATCAGTGTTGCATACATAATTATTATAATCATAACTGTACAAGTAATGGGATGCTGAATAATGTCAGAAAAATTAATAAGCTGCCTACAGTTCATTTCCACAAATAGGCAATCTCCCCTATAATTTATGTTTATGATATGGCCTTGGTAGGATTTTAATGCAAGCCACTTAGATATAAATATCATCTAAACATCGCCCTTTGCTACTTATGCATAATTCCAGGGCATAATTACATCCTCAGAGCCTGATGGTCACCATTCATAAACTACCTGACATGTCACTTATGATAAACTCAACAGAACTGAAAAATGCATGTAGTCATCCATCTTTTTATTCATTCACATGTGAAATCAGTTTAATTTTGTGTCTGGAGAAAAGTATGGTGAATATCCATTCTCCTTGGCCTTTGAAGGTCTGGAAGCACGTGTCCAGCTCTACCTTGGATGTTCCTCACACCAAATGACCTTGATTAGAGAATTCATGCATCCCCAGAGTCTGAGGGGCATTTAGCTTTGATAAATTTCTCAAACGAGGGAACTTGACCCTGCTGATGCTGTATTCTTCACCCATATCAGCCCACCCCCCGTATGGCTGCAGGCAACACCACTGAGTCATCTCTTCTAGTTTACACATCTGTCGGCTTTTATTTGCAAGGAGTGCAAAGAAACAATAAAATTGAAAGAAACTGAATGAGCACATTAAATGAAAGATGAACAAGATCAACATCACTTTGATTTTTTTCAAAGCGATGAGTTTTCCTGATTTTGTGAAGTTGATCACCTGTGCAGGTCTTAAGTGATGTTTTCTCCTTTCATATATAAGCATCACTTCATCTTGGTTAATTCATCTCTGTTGAAGCACCTAGAACTCAGGGACCTAACCAATAATCGCTAAGTATTCCGTCTGTGTTTTATGGACAGGCTGCACAAACTTGGTGCAAAGCTCAGAGGCATCAGTCAGCACAGAGTATGTCTTCCCTGCACAGACCTCACAGGGACAGTTTATCAAAGGCCCAGAGGTAACACTGCCAGAAGCTTGTAGCTTTCTATGTATATGTGAGGAAGTGAAAGACAATTAAACCATTGTTCTGAACCTCTACCCCAGGTGAGAGCTCACGTTAGGGGACAGGGAGTATCTGAGGACACCCTCAGTCTTTAAGGGAAGATTCAGAGAAGACAAATATAGGAGAAAAAACATGCCAGTAATTTGGAGGAGATTATGGGAAATTTTAAATAGTATTCAAAGATGGTACCAAATAAATTATGTAACTATTGCTAATGGTATACAACACTTGTCTTGGGTTCTAGAGCCATTAAAGAATTCTCAAATGCACAGTATATGTATTATAGATCTCACCATATTCCATGAAACTTGTCAGACAGGTATTGTTATCCTAATCAGCAGATGAAGAAAAAGAGGCTTCAAAACGAAAACAAAGATTAAAGAAACTTCCCCTTTTCATCCATACAATTATCTACTACAATACTTAAATCACTAAGAAAATTAAACCAGGATCCAAAACATTACCCCAAAAGAGTATATAATATTCATATCTATAAGAGGCTGAAATGATAGTTTCCTAAAATAAATTCAAAAAGTGTATCTCAAATGTGTCTAAGTATTTGACTTTTATAAGAGCAAGAAATTTAAGCATGTAATATTAAGGATGAGACAAGAATGATTTTGAATTATGTATGTATGTTATATACAAAATAAATGTAAAGTGTTGAAATAATAGAAAATAGGAATAGTGTTTCAAAATAAGCTTAAAAATAAAAATGGAAAGCTAGCACTTTTAAAATACAGTACAGTTAATTAAAAATATTTACATAAGTAGTATTTTCATAAAAATAAGTTCTTTAAAATCTTATTACTTGATTAAATTTTTTACCACTACCAAAATCCTAAAAATTTTTTCACTATGGAATATATATACATAGACAGATAAGTTGATTGACTGAACATTAGCTAGATTAGACTACGACATATAGTTTTAAAGTTAATGCTTTTTTAGTGTTGAAACATCCCTATTTTGGGCATTCTACACTTGCTATAATTAATTATAAATATATTCTTTAAAAATATTTTTTTGGTTACTTTAAGGTTCTGCTAATCCAACAATGTAAAGAGAACTATTCCCTCCCATGAGGTCTTCCATACTCACTCAGTTCTAGCTGCATCTACTTATCTGTCCCCCAAACATCACAGGTGCTACCTTCAAAGCCACTTGCAGCCTCTCGCCAGGTGTGCAGAGCTCTTCTGAGCTGTTAGAACCTGGGATGTCCTGGCCCAGCCCTCATTTCCCATAAGCCTTTGCTCTGACCGCCCTTGTAAAATGGAAGGCCATTCCTCCGGCTTCTTGTGTTCCTAATTCCTCTTATCTGCATTATTCGTCATCATAAACCTAACACTCTTCATGTATACCATATATTCGCTGTTTGAAATATCTCTGTAACCCATTGGAACATGGGGTCTCTGAGGATGGACACTTTACTTCGTGTGTCCCCAGCTCCTAGGTTAATAGGCACACAGTAGCTCTTGACCAGTTTTTGTGTCATCACCATTTTATTATCATTATTATTTTTAATCACTTGTAATTTGTGCTCTATGCTTATGGAAAGAGATTAATGACAGTCTTTTAAAAAATATGTATTACTCTTCTACATAAATGAAAATAAAAATATTAGCAAAAATACATGGCTTTTTCCCATTCAGAATCTGACTCTTCTCACTTTCACTTCAAAAGCCATGACTATTTTTTTATATGTCATTTTCTGAGCCATCAGAACCATTGGTGATAAAGCAGTTCTTCAAAGAATCCACAAAAATAACTAAACACCCTTGATGTGGCTCCTAAGCTAGCTTTGCGGTTGTGTTGCTGAGCCAGCCTACCAGGATTCTTGTTCTGCAAATGCTAATAAACATCTGTTTATCCCCTTCCCTCCACTGTTTGGGTTCTAAGGGGTTAACAAGTGTGCTTCACTATTGTCTCAGATTTTCTTTTCTTTTTTTTTTTTTTGTTTCATTATGGACACTTTCAAACGTATCTAAAAATAGACTACATGCATGCTAAGTCACTTTAGTCATGTCCAACTCTGTGTGACTCCACAGATCATAACCTGCCAGGCTCCCCTGTTCATGGGATTCTCCAGGCAAGAATACTTGAGTGGGTTACCATGCCTTCCTCCAGGGGATCTTCCTGACCCAGGGATTGAACCCAGGTCTTCTGCATTGCAAGCAGATTCTTTACTGTCTGAGTCACCAGAGAAGCCCTGATAGATGTATAGGTTGTTATAATTGGCTACTATGAATAAATCTGCAATGACTATAATAATATAATGACTTCAGTTATCTCTTAGATACTGATTTTATTTCCCTTTAGATATAATACACAGAAGTAGGACCAGAGGAGCATATGGTAGATCTATTTTTAAGTTTCAAGGAAAACTCCCTGCTGTCAAGAGACTGAATTTTAGCCTCTCCCACCCTTTGAGGGTTGGGTTACCTGAGTTCTGAACTTCTCCCCCACTTGTAGTTGAACTGAAGACATCTTCAGTTGCTTGTATATTTTAAAGTAAATCCTGGACATTTCACTTATAAGACCTCAGACTGACCTCTAAGTGACAAGGACATTTTTTCCAAAAACACTTTTCAAGAGTCAGAGAAGACTTTTTTTGTAATAAATAACCAAGATTTAATCTACTGAAACTACTCAGATGTGTATTTGTGTGATCTATAATGCTTGAACCTCTTTACCTTTTTGTGTAATCTATCTGCATAGTACACTATTTTTAAAAAGGGCAATTATTGAAAGAATATATTCATTTCACTGCTGAGTATGTACTGTCACTCATACACAATATTTATTCAGGCTTCATCCCATGAATAGCACAGCAGGCATGGAACTAAAAAGCAATTGTTTCTGTCCTTGAGAAATAAATAAACGGTCCAGCTAAGAAGATTGATAATACACACACACACAGACAACCTGCGTGTTTAAAATAAAACAATATCATTAATATTGGATATATTTCAAGCACACAAAAATTTAGGGGCAGAGAAAGTATCTTTGAGACAGAATCAACTAGAGATCAATTTTTTGTGAATGAAGTGAGCTTCAAAGTGAGTCTCGATTCACCCTGCGTGTTCCAACACTGAACCAGAAATTTGCACATGATAAACTTTAAGGGGAAAAAATAAGCAACAATATGTGTGATGATAAATTATTAAGTAGAATTTGCCAATATCCTTATTGCCAAATTCAGACTTAAATTGAAAGAAGTAGGGAAAACCGCTAGACCATTCAGGTATGACCNGGAAGGAATGATGCTAAAGCTGAAGCTCCAGTACTTTGGCCACCTCATGTGAAGAGTTGACTCATTGGAAAAGACTCTGATGCTGGGAGGGATTGTGGGCAGGAGGAGAAGGGGACGACCGAGGATGAGATGGCTGGATGGCATCAATGACTCAATGGACGTGAGTCTGGGTGAACTCTGGGAGATGGTGATGGACAGGGAAGCCTGGCGTGCTGCAATTCATGGGGTCGCAAAGAGCTGGACATGACTGAGTGACTGAACTGAACTGCCCATATCAAAATCATGCTATATGACATTGACCTTTGAGCTGCTCATGAAAAAGTCTTGTTATAACTACTCAAAAGCATATTTACCTTGGGAAAGGATGGGGTGCTCAAAAAAACTTTAAAAACATGAAAATCTAAAAGGGATGCATTATTATGATGGAAATTCGAGGGCAGTGTGGTGTCTGTTGAAGGTAACTTTGAGTCAGGAGATCTGACCCAGCAGCAAGCATGTAGATAGGACAGAGATGCTGGCAGGTGGGTTAAACACAGAGACCCAAGACAAGCAGGGTGCTTATAACTTTCCAGGGAAATCTGATCACTTCCTTTCTCCACTCACAGTTCCATCATCCAAAGGAAACAAAGAATCACCTTGGAGTGCTCAGGTGTACGGGGACTAAATGCCCTAGTTATTTGCAACCCCTTGCTTTTCCTTGGTTGACAAGCAACCCTATGACCAGTGGTACATCTGAGGAAACACGTAACAGGGGTCTGATGCCCGCTCTGCAGTGGCTTAGCTGTTTGAATACAATGATGACAATACATGATGGACAACATCCTTGCACCGTCTTCTTCAAACCTTGTTCCAGCTCTTTTCATTTCCATCATTAGCCCTGCTGTAAATGTGAGGGACCGGAAGCACACCTGAGTACACAGATGACCCAGCTACATGGTTACTGGGGTGGAACCTAGACAGCCTGATGCCAGGACACACTTTCGGCTTTAGCCATGGTCCCTCCCCATATTCTTTAACTTTTCCTTTCCCTTGTCCCTGTCTCATGAATAAAATGGGAACATTATTCTCTGTATATTTATGCAAGCACCAGCAAGCCATGTGCTATTCATAGTACAGTGGACATAGTTTCATTTAAATTCTTTTTAGCCTGTGGGAGTACGTCAAGGCTGTATATTGTCACCCTGCTTATTTAACTTCTATGCAGAGTACATCATGAGAAATGCTGGACTGGAAGAAGAACAAGCTGGAATCAAGATTGCTGGGAGAAATATCAATAACCACAGATATGCAGATGACACCACCCTTATGGCAGAAAGTGAAGAGGAACTAAAAAGCCTTTTGATGAAAGTGAAAGAAGAGAGTGAAAAAGTTGGCTTAAAGATCAACATTCAGAAAACCAAGATGATGGCTTCTGGTCCCATCACTTCATGGGAAACAGAGGAAACAGTGTCAGATTTTATTTGTGGGGACTCCAAAAACACTGCAGATGGTGACTGGAGCCATGAAATTAAAAGACACTTACTCCCTGAAAAAAAAGTTATGACCAACCTAGATAGCATATTGAAAANAGGAACTAAAAAGCCTTTTGATGAAAGTGAAAGAAGAGAGTGAAAAAGTTGGCTTAAAGATCAACATTCAGAAAACCAAGATGATGGCTTCTGGTCCCATCACTTCATGGGAAACAGAGGAAACAGTGTCAGATTTTATTTGTGGGGACTCCAAAAACACTGTAGATGGTGACTGGAGCCATGAAATTAAAGGACACTTACTCCCTGAAAAAAAAGTTATGACCAACCTAGATAGCATATTGAAAAGCAGAGACATTACTTTGCCAGCAAAGGTCCGTCTAGTCAAGGCTATGGCTTTTCCAGTGGTCATATATGGTCATGTATGGATGTGAGAGTTGGATGGTGAAGAAGGCTGAGCGCCGAAGAATTGATGCTTTTGAACTGTGGTGTTGGAGAAGACTCTTGAGAGTCCCTTGGACTGCAAGGAGATCCAACCAGTCCATTCTGAAGGAGATCAGTCCTGGGATTTCTTTGGAAGGAATGATGCTAAAGCTGAAACTCCAGTACTTTGGCCATCTCATGCGAAGAGTTGACTCATTGGAAAAGACTCTGATGCTGGGAGGGATTGGGGGCAGGAGGAGAAGGGGTCGACAGAGGATGAGATGGCTGGATGGCATCATGGACTCGATGGACGTGAGTCTGAGTGAACTCCAGGAGTTGGTGATGGACAGGGAGGCCTGGCGTGCTGCTATTCATGGGGTTGCAAAGAGTTGGACATGACTGAGTGATTGAGTTGAACTGATGATATAGGATCTTAGTTCCCTAATCAGGAATTGAATTCCAGGTCCCCTGCATCAGAAGGCAGAGTCTTAACCACTAGATCACCAGAGAATTCCCTAGTGGATGTTCTTTTAGACAATAATTTATACTGGTTTTGGTTGGCAAGGTACAAAGTCAATCTAGCATGATTTATTTTCTTCAGTTCAGTTCAGTCACTCAGTCATGTATGACTCTTTGCGACCCCATGAACCGCAGTACGCCAGGCCTCTGCGTCCATCACCAACTCCTAGAGTTCACTCAAACTCATGTCCATTGAGTCGGTGATGCCATCCAGCCATCTCATCCTCAGTCGTCCCCTTCTCCTCTTGCCTTCAATCTTTCCCAGCATCAGGGTCTTTTCAAGAGTCAGCTCTTCGCATCAGGTGGCCAGAGTATTGGAGTTTCAGCTTCAACATCAGTCCTTCCAATGAACACTAAGGACTGATCTCCTTTAGGATGGACTGGTTGGATCTCCTTGCAGTCCAAGGGACTCTCAAGAGTCTTCTCCAACACCACAGTTCAAAAGCATCAATTTTTCAGCACTCAGCTTTCTTTATAGTCCAACTATCACATCCATACATGATTACTGAAAAAACCATAGTCTTGACTAGATGGACCTTTGTTGGGAAAGTAATGTCTCTGCTTTTTAATATGCTGTCTAGGTTGGTCATAACTTTCCTTCCAAGGAGTAAGTGTCTTTTAATTTCATGGCTGCAGTTACCATCTGCAGTGATTTTGGAGACCCCAAAAAGAAAGTCTGCCACAGTTTCCACTGTTTCCCTATCTATTTGCCATTAAGTGATGGGACCGGATGCCATCTTCGTTTTCTGAATGTTGAGTTTTAAGACAACATTTTCACTCTCCTGTTTCACTTTTATCAAGAGGTTATTTAGTTCTTCTTTGCTTTCTGCCATAAGGGTGGTGTCATCTGCATATATGAGGTGATTGATATTTGTCCCAGCAATCTTGATTCCAGCTTGTGCTTCATTCAGCCCAGCGTTTCTCATGATGTACTCTGCATAGAAGTTAAATAAGCAAGATGACAATATACAGCCTTGACATACTCCTTTTCCTATTTGGAACCAGGCTGTTGTTCCATGTCCAGTTCTAACTGTTGCTTCCTGACCTGCATACAGATTTCTCAGTCAGCAGGTCAGGTGGTCTGGTATTCCCATCTCTTTCAGAATTATCTAGGGAGTAGAAAGGAGAAAATCCATTTCACAGAGGCCAAGGCCGAGGCTCAAGATGACAGATGACTTATTCAAGGTCACCCTCTTTTCTGAATGGACTGAGAAAGAACTATGGCCAGATCTTGTGTTTCTGAGCTAGTGAAACCGTGCCACCCAGATTGGGACTTGAATGACTGGGACTCTTTTATTGAGTTTTGTGTTATTGAATATTAATTATAGATTTTGGAGAATCACCAGTACTGGGCTAGCTTATAGCACAATTATACTGTGTATTTCCAATCTTTTTAGATTTTCAGTAAGTTCTACCAGCTGAGTAGAATCCTTGTTACCATTGCCTAAGGGTAGCTACTAAAATGCCTCCAGCTACAATATTGTTAAATTCACAGGTCCTTTTTGATGTTCTACTCCCCTCCCCCGGCTCTGGCCCCAGAGTAAATAAATGACCCCTGGGTCATTAAGCCTGAGGATGGAGAGAGAAAGGACTTACTGAGTACCCCTGGATCCAGGTAAACTCTCTGATGCAGTGAAGAAAGTGGGGAGCCAAACAGGAATTCAGCATTGAAGTGGGTCTTGCCCCTGTGTTCCAGCCCCAGGAGCTGGCAACAGTCCCTGGCCTAGGTCTGCAGAAAGAAGAGAATACTTGAAAGGGTTACAGCAGCAGCTTGCAAAGGTAAATGGGATTCTGAGGCAGTAAAAAAGCTGGCTGTTCTTTTATTCCTGTGTCACAGGCATTAACTGGCAGCATATGAATGGTAATAGGAACCATAAACAAGTAAATATGTAAACGTTTCATTATTCCTTGCATATTCATTACTAATACGCACCAAAAAGAACTGTCTGTCATAATCAGCCATGTTAGAACAATATGGTAGAAAAGCAAACTAATTCACTGAAGTCTTGCTGCTGCAGGATTGGTTGGGTTTCCTTTTTCCAAATGTTTTTACATTAGAGAAACTAGCAGAATCTAAGTATAGGATTAAATGTTAGATTTGCCAAATAACTCAGACTTTCAAGTGTCTTACACTTTACATGTCAAGATCTTTGTGTCAAAAGTAATTTGATTGCCCTTGTTTGGTGGTGGGGGGCGTAGAGGGAAGGGGAGGGTGATAGTGGGAGTTGCTTGATTGGGGGGAGGGCAGTGAGAGTGGATGACTTGATTTCAGCCCTCCAGATTCGATTCTGACTCAGATTGTTTATATTGTACTAAACACGTGTGTCGTTTCTTGTTAATTTTTATAACCTTTCCGTTGGCAATAGGTGTAGTCATGCTGACAGATTTGTCCCCAGTCCATTCTGTCACTCTTTGAAAATTAAACCAATTGGTTGCAGTGCGTTAATGGGTGTTAGTCGCTCAGTGTTATCTGACTCTGGGACGCTATGGACTATAGCCTGCCAGACTCCTCTGTCCATGGGACTCCCCAGGCAACAATACTGGGATGAGTTGCCATGCCCTTCTCCAGGGAATCTTCTTGACTCAGGGATGGAACCTGGGTCTCCCGCATTGCAAGCAAATTCATTACTGTCTGAGCCACCAGGGAAGTACATTCATGTTTGGACACAATTTGTGCATTCTTGTAAATATTTGTCACTGAGTTCAGTTCAGTTCAGTCGCTCAGTCGTGTCCGACTCTTTGCGACCCCATGAATCGCAGCACGTCAGGCCTCCCTGTCCATCACCAACTCCCGGAGTTCACTCAGACTCATGTCCATCGAGTCAGTGATGCCATCCAGCCATCTCATCCTCTGTCGTCCCTTTCTCCTCCTGCCCCCAATCCCTCCCAGCATCAGAGTCTTTAACAATGAGTCAGCTCTTCGCATGAGGTGGCCAAAGTACTGGAGCTTCAGCTTTAGCATCATTCCTTCCAAAGAAATCCCAGGACTGATCTCCTTCAGAATGGACTGGTTGGATC
>SJYA01002114.1:2687358-2708290 GCA_006410615.1 Neotragus moschatus | reverse complement strand
CCATCTTGGGTTGCCCTGCGGGCATGGTTTAGTTTCATTGAGTTAGACAAGGGTGTGGTCCTAGTGTGATTAGATTGACTAGTTTTCTGTGAGTATGGTTTCAGTGTGTCTGCCCTCTGATGCCCTCTTGCAACACCTACCATCTTACTTGGGTTTCTCTTACCTTGGGCATGGGGTATCTCTTCACGGCTGCTCCAGCAAAGTGCAGCCACTGCTCCTTACCTTGGATGAGGGGTATCTCCACACCACCGCCCTTCCCGACCTTCAACGTGGGATAACTCCTCTAGGCCCTCCTGCGCCTGGGCAGCTACAGCTCCTTGGACATTGGGTTGTTCCACCCAGCCGCAGCCCCTGGCCTCGGGCGCCAGGCATCGCCTCTGGTCTCAGGCGTAGGGTGGCTCCTCCCGGCTGCCGCCCCTGGGCTCGGACGCGGTGTGGCTCCTCTAGGCCACTTCCTGCACTGAAGAGCTCCACTTGCGGCCGCCGCCTGCGCTGAAGAGCGCCGCGCCAGTCACCTGAAGTCTGATGGTGGATGATGATGATGTGGTTGAACTACAGTCAGTTTGGCAGCACCAACTCTGATGGAGCTGATCCTTCATTCTTCCTCCACCTCATCCTTTACTTGTTGCTCTTTACCCTCCTTTCCAGGGTAAACACAGCAGGTGGGGACAGCTGACCTGAGATGCTTGGCTTTGGAAAGCAATATCATCTGGCTCTTAGGCATGAAAGAGATCAGAACATGCCACCCCAGATATGCCCTTCTGGCATAAAGACCTCCCTATGCTCCCCTATTTGCCTAAGAGCAGTGAGTATGTTTCCCTTTGTGAATGTCTCCCCACTCAACCCCTTTTACCAGGAATTGCAGAATGACTCAATCACCAGAGATGATTCTAGACTCCTGGGCCCAGAATGGCACTGTTAGGAATCTATATAAACTTTACTAAAATATCCTAGTCTCCCTTTGTTGTTTAGTCACTAGTTGTGTCCGACTCTTTGCAACCCCATGGACTGTGACCCGCCAGGTTCCTCTGTCCATGGCATTTCCCAGGCAAGAATACTGGAGTGTGTTGCCATTTCCTTCCCCAAATCTCCCTTTAGCTTTCTCATATATTAACCTACCATCCCACGTATTACTGCCTCTCAGGCTTCCCAGATGGCTCACTGGTGAAGAACCTGCCTGCCGATAAAAGAGATGTGAGTTCAGTCCCTGGGTTGGGAAGATCCCCTGGAGAAGGAAATGGCAACCCATTCCAGTATTTTTGCTGGGATAATCCCATGGACAGAGGAGCTTTGCAAGCTACAGTACATGGGGTTACAAAGAGTNGAAGAACCTGCCTGCCGATAAAAGAGATGTGAGTTCAGTCCCTGGGTTGGGAAGATCCCCTGGAGAAGGAAATGGCAACCCATTCCAGTATTTTTGCTGGGATAATCCCATGGACAGAGGAGCTTTGCAAGCTACAGTACATGGGGTTACAAAGAGTCAGACACGATTTAGTGACTCAGCAGCAGCAAATCTCAAAACCCTGTTCCTTTGCATTGTCAGTCCAAGGGGCTGCAAAAAGTCAGACACGACTGAGTGACTAATGCACTTTACATTGTCACTTTTCCGTAAACTTATTGTTCTTTGTTCAAATGTATAAGTCTTCAGGTCTGACTGCCTCTTGGGGTTTTCATTTCATTTCTCTGAGCCCCATTCCCCTCCCCATATGCATACAAAATAAACCTTTTCTCCTGCTAATCTGTCTTTGGCTGATTCAGTTTAAGGCCCCAGCCACTGAGCCCATTTAGAGTAAAGCAAACAGGTTTTTTCCTGCCTTGTAAAGTGACTCAAAAAAACCTTAGGTGGAAAAATTAAAAGTCTGCCAAGTGGCTTAGGATGCTTGGAGATTCATTACATAAAGTAGCTCACATTGTATCCGCCAGGGGCAAGAGTTTAAGGCTTAAGAGACAGAACATCTGGGGTCCTCCCCAACACCGTTCCTCACTGGCTTGGAGCTAGTGACTCAGCTTCACAGACTTACTGAATTGTCTGTAAAACAATCTTAATTATTTCAACTGGATCTGTCTCACAGGGTTGTCTAAGGAAAAGAAAAAAAAATATGGAAAACACTGAAAAAAAACTATAAAGCATTTTACAGATGTCACATTCAATATTTAGTTCTACCTCTAGATAAAATAGTTTTAAAACTCCTTCTTATAAGGCTACTGTGAGAAATTAAGTTATGTTGCCTTAAGATCAAGGGTACATTTACTTCATCTTTTCCAAACCACTAGAAATAAGCTACAAATTGTATCAGGGGATTATAGTCTGGCTAGAAGATAAGAATTAAAGTTTTGGTGAAGATGTAACTTTAAAAAATTGTGATTTATGGTTATGAATTTTGTCCAGTCTCCCTTCCATGACCATGTGTTGGTGCACTCGGGCATCCGGATGAGTCTAAGTAAAAAGCAGTTTCCAGTAGTCATGTACACATGTGAGAGTTGGATCATGAAGGAGGTTGAGCGTCCCAGTGGTTAAGACTTCATCTTCCAGTGCAGGGGGTGTGGGTGCAAACCCTGGTCAGGGAGCTAAGATCCCACATGCCTGGAGGCCAAAAAAAAAAAAAAAAATCAGAAGCAATAGTGTAACATTCAATAAAAATTTTACAAATGATCCACATCAAAAAAATCTAAAAAAAAAAAACAAAAACTATGCTATGTCTTAGAGTGAAAAGGAACCCATAATCCTAAACAAAGAAGCAAACAGTGGTGATGTGGGCTGGGGGTGAGGCAAGGGGACATACAGTAAGGGTGTGTGCAGATGGGTGTTGTAGCCCAGGAGAAATCTGAGCCCAGGCTCAGGGCAGGAGAGGGGACCGGATGTATAGGAGGAGCGGGAAGTGACCCAAGGTGACTAACTGGACCTGGAGTTCAAGGGACTGCTGCCAAAACTGGTGCTGGAGGAAGACAACAAAACAGCATAATCATGGGGGTGTGGTACATGCATGGAGCATAATCATTCAGCCAGCAGAGAAGGTTTTGCAGGGTCGCACAGGTGTGCAGAGAGCCTGGAGGCTGAGACCTAGGGCCTGCTGCTGCTGCTGCTGCTGCTGCTAAGTCACTTCAGTCGTGTCCAACTCTGTGCGACCCCACAGACAGCAGCCCACCAGGCTCCTCCATCCCTGGGATTCTGCAGACAAGAGCATGGAGTGGGTTGCCATCTCCTTCTCCAACGCAGAAGTGAAAAGTGAAAGTGAAGTCGCTCAGTCGTGTGCGACTCTTAAGGACCTCATGGACTGCAGCCTATCAGGCTCCTCCATCCATGGGATTTTCCAGGCAAGAGTACTGGAGTAGGGTGCCAGGGCCTAAAATGAGCTAATGAAGATCTGTGTGGTCCCCTGAGCTGCCAGATGCAACTTTGTAGCCAGGAGGGAGACTGGGATTTTTCAGGGCAAAGGCAGCTCAAGGGGAATTTGGAAGAATGTAATCTGGTTTAGCCAGTGTGGAAAACAGTGCAGAGGCTTCTCAGAAAACTAAAACTAGAGTTACCATATGATCCAGCAAGCCCACTCCTGGGCATACATCCAGACAAAACTATAATTCAAAAACACATGCACCCCTATGTTCATAGCAGCACTGTTTACAATAGCCAAGATATGAAGACAGACTAAATGGCTATTGACAGATGAATAGACAGAGAAGATGTAGTGCATATATATACAATGGAGTATTACTTAGCCATATAAAAGAACAAAATGTCATTTACAGCAACATGGATGCAACTAGATACTGTCATACTAAGTAAACTAAGTCAGAAAGAGGAAGACAAATACCATATGTGGAACATGGTATTCCCTTATAAGTGGAGTATGGATTCCACCTATAAGGAATATAGAATATAGAATCTATATAAGGGAATATAGATTGCCTTATATGTGGAATCTAAAATATGATACAAATGAACTTAACTATGAAACAGAAATAGAATAACATAGAATGGAATAAGGGACTTAGAGAAACGTTTGAGGTTTTCCAAGGGGGAGAGGGTTGGGGTAAGGACTGGGTGGGAGGTTGGGGTTAGCAGAGGTAAGCTTTTTTATATAGAGTGGATAAACAACAAGATCCTACTATGTAGCACAGGAACCTATATTCCATATCCTATAATGGAAACCATAAAAGAAAAGAGTATTTTAAAAACAGTGTGTTTGGGTGTATAACTGAGTCACTTTGCTGTACAGCAATAACCCTCACAACACTGTAGATCAAATATATTTCAATAATAAATAAATAATAAATTAAGAAAGAAAGAAAAAAAAAAAAAAGCCCTGGAGAGGTGGGTGGTTTCTACTTTTCTGACACTCCAGACCATAGGAAGGTTTTCTGTGGTCATAAATGCTATGAAAGTCTTAAAATTATACAACACATCCAGAAGCACATAAGAATAGATTTGTACAATTTTAAAGTGTTATCCCAGCAAAGAGATTTATTGGTACTTCTAAACTGCCCTGCCCTCCCGTTCCTGTCCCATCCAAAATAAAGAGTTTGGCTGTAAATAGAGACACTGTCATATGCTCCTTATGGTTATCTTTGTGCTCACAGTTTCATCCCCTATGTTCATTTTTGCAACAAATACAGAAGGTTGCAGTAAATCTGTGAATAGAACCCATAAACCTAAATTATAAAGCAGATGTGCAAATAAGACTGCAGGTGATCTACAGCTAAAGATAGTCCACGGATTGGAAGAAGCGGTTGTTAGGAAAACTGGCAGATTTATTTAAAGCTTTCAAAAGCCAGCTCTCTGCTCTTGGTCCATTTGGTTTGGAAATAGCCTGGTGAAGCCATCATTTTCCACTTCTCACAAACACAACTTTTGACGCCGCCTCCTCACTCCTTCCCTGCTTCACATTTTCCAGACATTTCCTGCCAAACTACATTTACTCACTTTCTTCAAAGAAAAATTCCAGTCGGCCCTCTCCCCAGTTTCCCTACAGTGAAGTCTCTATAGGCATCAGAAATGGTTCTTTTAAGCAACTTTCTCTTTGAACTGCGGAAGAGTAACTCAGAGACTCTGCAGTCTGGACCTGAGCCCTAGGGGCAGAGCAGCACTGATGTAGTAAATCAAATTGATGTTTGGGTACCCAGGTTAGGTACCCACTGTGACTGGCACAGGTTTGAGAGGAAATGTATAACATTCAGCAAAAGTCTTCTAAGCTCCCACTACCTCTATTTTTTTTTTAACCAATATGTATTTAGAAATTTCTACTGAAGATTTAGAAGAAAATTCTTTGCTGATGTATTTGAGCTAATATTTCACAGGATCTAGGTTTCCTCTGAGTGGTAGATGGCTGCTTTTTTATTGTCGTTCAGTCACTAAAGTAGTGTCTGACTCTTTGCGACCCCATGGACTGCAGCAGGTGGCTGATTTTGGAAAGTATTAAGTTAGAAACTTGGGGCGGGGGAAAGAGTGTGCCCTGTGAGGCCTCTAATTTGCCATGAAGAGTATGAACTTGAGGCTGAGCAGGACTGTAACTCCCCGTTAGTGAATGATTTATGCCAGTGCTACTTTATAAAGGATGAATTCCAGGTGGGTGCTGAACCGTTCAGTGTCTGTTCCCATCAGTAAGCTTTGGCTTAAGCTGCCTGAGCATTAGAGCAACTGGCTCAGTTCAAGACGAACTCTCAGACTCCAGAGAACTCAACATGGAAGGTGTCCCTACTTCTTTGTCTAAGAGCAGATGAACAATTTTAAGATTAAACTGAATAAGAAAACCAGCTATGGATGTATCCTGCGAGGCCAGTTTGTGTTCAGGAAGTCACATGGGAGCAAATGATACAGGCATTAAAATGGGAGTTGTGGTTTTCACTTGTAACTAAAAGATCTTTGACAAATGACATTAAAATTCCTATTTTTCTCCAGACTGAGTGAAGCAGTGGAATATTCCTTCTGACAATGACAGAAGGATTGAAAAGGAAAATGGAAAAGGGTCCTAAAATGCTTATTTACCTTGGAGCAGGCACTGGATTCTTTAAAAGATCACTCTGCTCAAGACATAAAGTATCCTTGAACTTATACTTTTTTTTTTTTTAATAAAGAAATTCAGCATGGAACTCCCCTCTCACCCGCTTTATCCTCTAAGCCACCAGGGAAGCCCCTGACAGAGACTAAAGGAGGATACATTTGCCTTGATTGTTGGTCTCTTCTTTCAGAGCTTGCTTTTAGTCATTTTCAACACAATATGTTCTTGCTAAAACTCAACTCGTTGACTATATCAATGGCATTTACTCCAAGGGAAGAACTACTTTGTTTATGTTGAGTGAGGACATTCATAGAAATTTATTCACACACAAATCCATAAAACAGGACAAGAATCCTAGGAAAATGGGCAGTTTGTACCAACATTTTTGGCATGTGAGAGTCTCAGCCTGTTAAATATTTGTTCAGAACTGTGCTTAAGATAACTCAAATTGGTATAAACTCAACAATATGTGAGATTAAGTAAAAAAGAGAAGACGGGCTTCCCGGGTGGCTCAGTAGTAAAGAATCCACCAGCCAATGCAGGAGACACAAGAGATGCAGGTTCCATCCTTGGGTGGGGAAGATCTCCTGGAGGAGGGCATGGCAACCCACTCCAGTATTCTTGCCTGGAGAATACCATGGACAGAGGAGCCTGGGGGGATACAGTCCACAGGGCTGCAAAGAGTTACACATGACTGAGTATCTGACACTGAATTAACAGAGAAAAAAGAAGGTACTTAAGTCCTTTATACACTTTAATTCATTTCCTGGAACAATGCTAAGAGCTTTTAGTATCATATTGAACAAGAAAGCAAGTATCACCATATTGGATGAAACACAAAAGGATTCTGTAGCCTGGCATCTCTCATGTAGACCTACCTTGAGGGTCCAGCACATCCCTTTGAAATTCTTTTTGCCTGTCGAGATGTCATTGTTTTCAGCACAAGAGATGCTATCTTTAGAGCAGGTTGCATTACCACAAGCTATTAGGCAAACAGTATTCATTTATGGCAGCTTCTTCATCTTAGCCAAAAGGCAGAGAAGCGATATGGCAACTTCTTAATATACAGGGATATATATATATGTGTGTGTTGCTTTCATATGAAATCTCCGAGTAAAATAAAATATGTTTTGGATTGAATTCAATTCATCTTGTTCATATATCATAGAATATCATTTCATTTGTGTGCATGTTTAACCTAATGGATCATTTTGCAGCAAAAATGTGATATACAAGGAATCTAACCAAGGGAAAAATAGCTTGTAATGAAAGCCCACCAGATATGAAGGCATTTCCCTACGCTATTCTGATTATTTCTTATGTAGACTTGTGACTTCCTATTTTGCAGGTGTGGAAATTGATACTTAGAAAATGAGACTTTTCGTCTAAGTTCACCTCATGGCTAAAGGACAGACTCATGATTTGAATTCCTGTTGACTCCTTTCAAATTACGTGTTCTCTGCATGAGATTTTATTGCGATTGCTCATTTAGAAATGATTTGTTTTCAGTCCACTTAACCACCTCTGCTATGATGCTCCGTGGAAAATTTACAATTTTCTAGGCCACAATTTCTACTCTTAAGGAGCATGAAGGCTCATCTTGTGAGAAGATCACAATAAAAATATTAGTCTATGGTGCTAAAGGGCAGGTACCTACACATTCCTCCAGGAGCCCACAGTGAAGGGAGATGTGTGTGTGTGTGTGTGTGTGTGTGTGTATACATATAAATAGAGATGAGTGAGAGACAGGAGACAAGTGAAATAGAAAAAGATTTGCAGTTAGTTATACTAAAATAGCTTTCCAAATCCTATAAGCATTAAACAATAATCACAGTAGTTTCAGATATTTGTTTCCTGTTATTATTGTCAACTTTCTTATATATCAATGAAGATAGATAACTATATCTACATATGGTAGAATAGATATCTTTTCAGAAGATAGAATGAATAAATCTTAAATATTATAGTATTCTCATTTTTAAAATATATATTATCATATTCTAAAGTGATTATTGTACAAGAACTGAAATATATTAACTCATAAGAAATTACTCATTTCTTTTATAATTTGTAGTGATGAGTATTACCATTATAAAATAATTTGCTTTATAAATATTCTAATATAGCCATTGCAGTATAATATATCTTATAGAATGCCAGATTATGAAGAACAACTATGAAAACTAATTTTAGAAACACTTAAATCTATTTTGAAGTATTGTAGAATTCTATTAGCAGACAGCTGTTGAATTAAGCCCCTTCAGAGAGGGGAACTATATTGAGCAGTGATCAAATTCCTGTGTCACTTTTTCTTTACTAATTTCTGCAAAAATCAGGGTACTGAGAAATTGATCATAGCTTTGGACAGTCTCTTGGGACTAGTAAAGTGAAAGTCAGGATTGATGTCTCTTAGGGCAGCTGGAACCTGAATGAATGAGTATCACAGAGATCACAAGTATTAGGGAGCTTAATATGTGACAGACTTCCCTGGTGGCTCAGATGGTAAAGCGTCTGTCTACAATGCGGGAGACCTGGGTTCGATCCCTGGGTTGGTAAGATCGCCTGGAGAAGGGAATGGCAATCCACTCCAGTACTATAGCCTGGAAAATCCCATGGACAGAGGAGCCTGATAGGTTACAGTCCATGGGGTCGCAAAGAGTCGCACACTACTGAGTGACTTCACTTTCACTTAATATGTGACAGCTACCTAAGCATTTGATGATTTTTAAACTTTAGCCTAAAAGGCAGGAAGTTGAAAGAGCTTTTACCAATTTCACAGTCTGTGAGACAGGCACTTGGTTTAGGATTTGCCAAAAATGGTGGGATCTGGTAAATATTTCAGTTTCAATTGGGGTAAGAGAAAACTCAAATAAACTCTCTTAAGGCAGAAAAAAATATATATACTTTTGAATGCAGAGTTCCAAAGAATAGCAAGGAGANGGGGAGGGGGCGGGGGCGGGGTTGACTCTTCCTCCTGGAATCTGAGCCTAGTCTCGAAAAACTGGGACCTGCAGAGATGAGAGCTTTGGAGAGGAAATGGTCGTGAGACATAACAGGTGTGGAAGAATATGAACCGTCCTCATATGGTTTACTGGGTCTACTGGGCCCAGTAAAAAGCATATTTCTTTCGTTAGCTATGCACTTTATGATCAGGTTTTATGCTCTGGCCCCATAAGAGGAACTTGCGTGTAGAAAGTTTCACAGGCAGTGTGGTCGTTCAGATCGGAGCGCTTGCTTTCTTAACCAGTCCCGCTGCTTATATAAACATTTCATTGGGGATTTCATCAGTTCACCTTCTCCTTGAGGCACTAGAGACGTACAAAACTGTGATGCCAAGAGGATGTTAAAACTCTTAAGGGAGGATTCCAAGAGCAAGTTTTATGAGCCCTCTTGCTCAAGGTACACAGACTGGCACTTTTAATGGTGGTGTATCTCAACTTCGTGAGCGAGTCTAAAGTGGGGGGATTCACTGAAACTATACAGCAAAGAGGATTATGCTGTCATTGTGTGTTTTCGTTGTGATGGGCAAGACAGACCTGAAGATGTAGCTGAAAAGAGAGAAGTACCTGTCAAACAGGAAGGAAACCAATAATGCTTTACACTTGAAGAGCTATAAACAGCTTGAGAAATCTTTATTTTCCTTTGTTTCAAACTCTTGAGTAAATGTGATTTATTTCCACTTTTCTTGAAAAATTTAAGAGCTGACCTTTCATAATCATGTTTGTTTCAACCTGCAAGTATAGAGGTAACACATTATTCAGGCTTTCGAATCCCCAGAATGAAACCTAAGACTCTTTGATATAAACAGTAATTCGTTGCTGAGTTTATTCTTACATCTTTACCATGGTGACCACTTGTGATGAAAGATTAATAGGTGATTCCAAAACAGTTCTCAACATTTCCTTCACAAAACAAAACAACAATGGAAATATCCACATGCAATGTATTCCTTGATCTTAGCCCAGTGACTGACACTGTTATTCCACCCTCAAGTAAGTTGCTTTCTCTTCTTAGAAAGGCAGCCCCCAAATGGTTATCTTTTCTTTTCATATTTTTATTTATTTATTTGCTGTGTCCAGTCTTTGTTGCATCATGCAAGATCTTTTGCTGGGGCACGCAGAGTCTCTAGTTATGATGCTGGGGCTCAGTAGTTGTGGTGCCCAGGCTCTGGAACAGGTGGGCTCAGTAGCCGTGGTGCATGGGCTTAGCTGTTCCGTGGCATGTGGGATCTTAGTTTCCTGACGAGGGAACAAACCCATGTCCCCTGCATTGCAAGGCAAATTCTTAACCATTGGACTACCAGGAAAGTCCCCCAAATGATAATCTTAAAGTTAATTCTGCACTTAGCTTCAGATGCCCATGAGGCAGAGAGAGTAGGGTTTGCCCTTTAAATGAAGTGTAAGTGCTAAACCTCACATCCATTTCTCTGGCTCTCCAACTTTTCTGTACCCTTGATTTAGGCAACACATGTCACAGCTCAGATGTTCAGTAAATATGTGTTAAATGAATAAGAGAACCGATGCCTAAAATAAAGGGAAGGCATACTTCGTGCCCTGCTCAATATCTTTATAGTCCTAGAGACAAGGATCAAAGTTTAATTTCGTGATACCCTTAGCCATGATTTTCTATCTCCTCATCTTCACATAACTGATAAATCACTAACTTGGTCTTGCAGTTCCTCAGCCAGGAACAGTGTCTGACTTTTAAATTCTAAGTAAATGTTTATTGAATGGATGAATAGATACAATAACTGGGATGTGCCTGACTGTTTGTGTGACCTTAACTAAGACTTGAATGTTTTAAGAAAAATGACTATTTTTTGAAGAAGATCCTTTTTGGAGTCTAAGTATCATCTGTGGCAATGAGAATAAATGCACAATTTTGAGATCACCATACCAAAAAAATTAACACATCAGGATGAACGGTTCTATTTCATCAAGGCAACAGGAAGGCCATTAGTCATTTATTCTGGTTATTTAAACATTTTAAGTAAGCTCTGACTTTTGTATAGTTTTGCAAAACTGATCTTCATTATAGAAGGACTGATAGTTCCTACTCTGTTGTCTGGTTATTTAACTAAATTTTTGACCTTGAACAAATCACTGAAAGTCTATGGATCATAGTTTTCTGAATGTCAGTGGACAAACTTACTCTTCATTCAGACCAACCCCTTGGGGTAGCCTCAGAGACTCCACAGTTGAAGACAATAATGTCTGATTTGAAGATGTTCAAAGATAATTGGGTTTTACTGGTCAAAACTTCAATGCCAACTCTTCAATATATTTTGTTTTCTTTCTGCCCTCAAACCTTTTAGAATCGGCAGAAAAAAATCTTGATAATTCAATTTGTTTTCACAGCAGTTCAGCTGGGCAGCATAATCGGCCCTGGGGAGGATTCTATCTCTGTCCTTACTGACAGGGGCTACGGGCCTCTGCGTCTGTGAACAGCCAGGTGCAGTGACTTTAAGGGGTCATGAAAGACTATAAATCATTTGCAGAAATGGTCACATCTGTGTTTTAGAAGTGTAGTGGGATTTTTAAAGCTACTTTGTTTTAAAACTCTAAGCAAAAATTATAGCCATTTTGCATATTTCTGATTTTAAAAGTATTACTTAAGGCATTAGGGATAAAGGTGTATCTCAGCAGTTTTCCATCTTTCATCCATAGAGTTTCAAATACACGTGGCTTTCTCCCCAGGAGTTTAACTTCATGCATTGTTGTTGAGTCTCTAAGTTGTGTCTGGCTCTTTGCAATCCCATGGACTGTAGCCTGCAAGTCTTCTCTGTCCATGGGACTTATCCAGGCAAGAATACTGGAGTGGGTTGCCATTCCCTTCTCCAGGGGATCTTCCCGACCCAGCGATCAAAACTGCATCTCTTACATCTCTTGCATTGCTGCTCAGTCACTCATTCGTGTTCGCCTTTTTGCGACCCCATGAACTGTAGCCTTCCTCTGTCCAAGGAGATTTCCTGGCAAGAATACCGAGTGTGGGTTTCCCTGCCTTCCTCCAAAATATCTTCCCACCCCAGGGATTGAATCTGAGACTCCTGTGTCCCCTATATTGCAGATGAATTCTTTACTATTGTGCCACCTGGGAAGCCCAAGTACATGCATATGGTTGAATAATAGTCAGTCCAAAGTCACATGACTTGTGATGTCATGAAACACATTTATTGATATGACCATCTTCCCAGTAAACTGGGGCTTCCCTGGTGGCTTAGCTGGTAAAGAATCTGCCTGCAATGTGGAAGACCTGGGTTGGATTCCTGGGTCCCTTGGAGATCCCTTGGAGAAGGGAATGTCTACCTACTCCAGTATTCTGGCCTGGAAAATTCCATGGACAGAGGAGCCTGGTGGATCACAGCCCATGCGGTCGCAAAGAGTCGTACGTGACTGAGTGACTTTCATATTCCTTCCTGATAAACTGCGAATGTCTCAATGACAAGGACCACAGGAAACCCATTACTTTATCCCCTCAGGAGACCAGCACTCAATAGATGTTTGATAACATGAAACAAAATAGTAAAATTCAGCAGTAAAACTAGGGGCTTTGCAGAAGTCTTCACAGCAGTTTTTGAAACAGAATAAGTAAGAAAATATGCCATAAATTCACATAAAATTCAGGAAATCAGCTTTTAATAAGAACTTTTGAGATATGGTTTAAAACATTCAAGTTAATGAAGAACTCGTCATTATTATAGAAAGCTGTTTCTCACACCAGCCTGTGATGGCCTTATGTACCTATGGGGTGGTGTTCTTGAGGGTTCCAATGATGTCTCATCTACTGACCAGTGGTCATGGTTACTCCCAAGCATGTTCCAAAGAGCCAATTCACTGATATTAATAGATGATGACCAATTACTAGATATATAAAGTATTAAATGAACTTTGTTTTACTTCTATCTTCATGTGAGCTATATACATTGGATTAGCCATAAAATTAGACAGAAAAGTGTCTTTATCTGAGCATCTGTGAATGTTTTTAATGAATGCACTTTACTATGCATTATTTGTGTTCTAATGAATGCACTTAACTGTGTTTTTAATGAATGCACTTTACTGAGCATTATTTGGAGGGCTTAGCAGATAAGCTAAGGGAGCATCGAGGAGCCAGCCTACCCCAGGGAGGCTCTCACAGAGTGATCCAGACAGATCATTCCCTTCTGGTCCCATATCTTGTGGCAGCTGGTGCTTCTGTCAGCTTCTCAGAGCAGCCTCTGGAGGTGCTTACCTGGGAGGAGCACAGCCAGGCTGGGAGGCAGCAAAAGCTTGTGACAACACTGAGAATGTAGCTCAGGCATAAAAACTTCGTGATGACAATTTCTATTTAGACAGATGTGGTTTTTTTACCGCCTTTCTTGGAGTAACTATTTAATAGCATCCTCTCTTTTACTCTCAAAAATGTGTCAAGTTACCTGAAAATTATACAGATTATTATAAATTATGCAAATAAATTATAAAATTATATATAACATATATAATTATATAAATTATGCAAATTATATAGGATCAGATTTTTCTGTCTGCAGTGTCTTTGAGTTTGGGTCTGGGAAAATTTCCAGGCTTAGGAGACTTTCCAATATTCATTGGAAGGACTGACACTGAAGCTGAAGCTCTAATACTTTGGCCACCTGACGTGATGAGCCGACTCATTGGAAAAGATCCTGATGCTGGGTAAGATTGAAGACAGAAGGAAAAGGGGGTGACAGAGGATAAGATGATTGGAAGGAATCATCAACTCAATGACATGAGTTTGAGCAAACTCCAGAACATAGTGAGTGTGGCCTGACATGCTGCAGTCCTTGGGGTCACAAAGGGTAGGACACAGCTGAGCGACTGAACGACTGAACAACAACAAGGGGATAACTTACTAGTAGATAGTATTTATGGAGCACTTTCTATTGCCAGAGCATGAATGTGATTTTATTACATCATTGCATCATCATTACAACCAGATTGTAAGGTCGGCACTGCTTTTAACATCCCCATTTTATAGATGAAGACACCAGGGTTTGAAGAAGTCAATAGACTTTTCAACTAAGGGAAGTGTAACCACAATTTGAGTGAGCAGCAGTACAGCCCCCAGCAAGATCATAGGTCACTTACTCTGTACAGAATTAGTAGTTAACAAATTCAGTGCTATGAACCATAAAGCCAGGGCACTGGAAGGAATGTTTGAAAATTAGCTAGATCTTTCACCTCTTTTGGCTTAAGGCCATACATAATATGACCAATTCACAGAAAATACTTTCTACTACCTTTGATAAGTGAAAATACCTCCCCTTTAATATTTCTGGGCTATTATTGAGTTTTCTATCAGGTTCAGTTTGAAAAAGAGCAAAATGAAAAATTATTTCTATTTATGTAAAGGATTCTATTTATAAGGATTATGCATTAATATTATGGCTTCCCTGGTGGGTCAGATGGTAAAGAATCTGCTTGCAATGCAGGAGAACTGAGTTCGATCCCTGCGTTGGGAAGATCCCTTGGAGAAGGGAATGGCAACTCCCTCCCATACTCTTGCCTGGAGAATTTCATGGACAGAGGAGCCTGGCAGGCTATAGTCCATGGGGTCACAAAGAGTCAGACATGACTGAGTGACTAATGCACTAATATTATATTTATAAACCAAAATACTCTTTTTAAATGTTGGATTAAATTTTATAGATTTATGAACTTTTAAATTGCATTTTTGGAAAAAATGTGAAAAAAAAATTGAGAAAAGATGTGTTTTTTTTAGTGATTTTAAGATTATACCAAGAAAAAAGTTCTCATTATTTAGTATTTAATTTTACTGTATTTAACTGGGCTTTAAAAATGCTAGTACTTTGCTTCTGTTCAATGCTGCTGCAGATGAGAACTGTAGGAGCAAATGCTTTACAGAATGAAATTTTCTCCCCACAGGGTTTTTTGTTTTGTTTTGTTTTTTCTGAGTAGGGACTTCAGCTGTCAAAGAGAAACAGTTTCCCCTTCTCTGATACTCACTTCTCTCATAGTTGCTGCTTTTCCCCTATGCAACTAGAAATGCCTCAGTTCAGTTCAGTTGCTCAGTCGTGTCTGACTCTTTGCAACCCCATGAGTGACAGCACTCCCAGCCTCCCTGTCCATCACCATCTCCCGGAGTTCACTCAGACTCACGTCCATCGAGTCCATGATGCCATCCAGCCATCTCATCCTCTGTCGTCCCCGTCTCCTCCTGCCCCTAATCCCTCCCAGCATCAGAGTCTTTTCCAATGAGTCAACTCTTCCCATGAGGTGGCCAAAGTACTGGAGTTTCAGCTTTAGCATCATTCCTTCCAAAGAAATCCCAGGACTGATCTCCTTCAGAATGGACTGGTTGGATCTCCTTGCAGTCCAAGGGACTCTCAAGAGTCTTCTCCAACATCACAGTTCGAAAGTATCAATTCTTCGGTGCTCAGCTTTCTTCACAGTCCAACTCTCACACCCATACATGACCAATAGAAAAACCATAGCCTTGACTAGACGGACCTTTGCTGGCAAAGTAATGTCTCTGCTTTTGAATGTGCTATCTAGATTGGTCATAACTTTTCTTCCAAGGAGTAAGTGTCTTTTAATTTCATGGCTCCACTCACCATCTGCAGTGATTCTGGAGTCCAAAAAGATAAAGTCTGACACTGTTTCCCCATCTATTTCCTATGAAGTGATGGGATCTTGGTTTTCTGAATGCTGAGCCTGAAGCCTACTTTTACAGTCTCCTCTTTCACCTTCATCAATAGGCTTTTGAGTTCCTCTTCACTTTCTGCCATAAGGGTGGTGTCATCTGAGGTTATTGATATTTCTCCCAGCAATCTTGATTCCAGCTTGTGTTTCTTCCAGTCAGAGTTTCTCATAATATATTCTGCATATAAGTTAAATAAGCAGGGTGACAATATACAGCCTTGACTTACCCCTTTTCCTATTTGGAACCAGTCTGTTGTTCCATGTCCAGTTCTAACTGTTCCTTTCTGACCTGCATACAGGTTTATCAAAAGGCAGGTCAGGCAGTCTGGTATTCCCATATCTTTCAGAATTTTCCACAGTTTCTTGTGATGCACACAGTCAAAGGCTTTGGCATAGTCAATAAAGCAGAAATAGATGTTTTTCTCTCTTGCTTTTTCCATGATCCAGCAGATGTTGGCAATTTGATCTCTGGTTCCTCTGCCTTTTCTAAAACCAGCTTGAACATCAGGGAGTTCACGGTTCACATTTTGCTGAAGCCTAGCTTGGAGAATTTCGAGCATTTCTTTACTAGTGTGTGAGATGAGTGCGATTGTGTGGTAGTTTGAGCATTCTTTGGCTTTGCCTTTCTTTGGGATTGGAATGAAAACTGACCTTTTCCAGTCCTGTGGCCATTGCTGAGTTTTCCAAATTTGCTGGCATATTGAGTGCCGCACTTTCACAGCATCATCTTTCAGGATTTGAAACAGCTCAACTGGAATTCCACCACCTCCACTAGCTTTGTTTGTAGTGATATTTCCTAAGGCCCACCTGACTTCACATCCCAGGATGTCTGGCTCTAGATAGGACTCTCTAAAAGCAGTTCATCCCTGATCCCTCACTCATTACAGTTGTTGAAATCTCACTAACTTAGATTCTGAAATCTATCTGTTGGCTTACATTTTTGGAAATGATGAGGGTAAGTAAATGTCAAAGGGGGGAAAATGGGTTAGAAGAGTGGATCTGCAGTTCAGAAAAGTTTGTGACTGAGATTTAGAGATTTTTCTGGAAATGATATTTTTATAGCAGAGCCAGAGGGTCTTCCAGATGAATTAAAGGCTCTGGAGAAAACCACAACATGTCAGAGCTGTTTTGAAAATCTTCCCTCTGAGGGCTCTGTTCCTTTCTCCCCTCCTTCAAGAAACAGGGAATGCTTCCCAGGTCCTGTGTTTTCCTAATATGCTTTCTCTACAAGGAAGGGACACACTTAAAAAAAAAAAAAAAAAAGACGGAGTTCAAATTAAATTCAATAATTTCTGTGAAAAGCCATCAGCTTCATCAAGTTCTGGGAATGACCAAGGTGTAGCTTAGCCTTTTATAAGAATCTTAGAGATAAATTTCTTTATTTTTTAAAAATTTATTTTTCTCTGTTATTTTTTATTTTATATTTTCAATTAATTTTTACTGGAGTACAGTTGCTTTACAACATTGTGTCAGTTTCTATGGTACAGCAAAATGAATCAGCCCTACATATACAAAGATTTCTTGTAGTAGAAACAGGACAAACATTTTTACCAGAATAAACAACAGAATACCCACCACAGAGTGAGGTAAAGAGAATATATGCTCTGAAACAAATAATTGAAAAGTTCCACAAAAAATGGACTTCATTGTTTATGTTTGTTTGTTTACTTGCTTACTTACCTGAATAGATTTTTCTTTTCTAGTGAGAAAATATCTTTGCTAAAAACAAAATGCTTAAGCTTAGACATTACCCTCAAAACAGTTTTCTATTTTTGTTTTAACTCGTCTAACATCGGTGAAAACATCATATCAATCTTAAATTTCACAGATTTTTCTGCTAGAAAAGAACTTTTCATTCATGGAATCCATAGAACTTCACTTTTCAAGACTGCGTTTAGTCACTGGGGATTATTATTTTTTCCCCAGAAATTTCCATCATTGTTTCTGATCATTTCAGTTTAAATACACTGCTAAATCAGAGGCTTCTTCTAAACCAGAAGCAAATGCCGAAGTTGGTTTAATGAATTATGTCAGTAGATGGCATTTTATTCTCCATCAGTAAATGTGTCTCCAGTAATGAAAAGAGACAAGGGTCTGTAACAGTTGATTTTGCATTAGTGAAATGTCATCAGATACTTTTTGTACTCTCACCTGATGCTGGAAAAGATTGCGGGAAAGAGGAGAAGGGGGCGACAGAGGACGAGATGGTTGGATGGCATCACTGACTCAATGGACACAAGTTTGAGCAAGCCCCGGGAGAGAGTGAAGCACAGGAAAGCCGGGTGTGCTCCAGTCCATGGGGTTGCAAGCAGTCAGACGTGACTTAGCAACTGAAAAACAATGCTCCCCTCTAGACTGGAGGCCACCTCCTCATCACCTCCCCCATTACCTGAAAGTCAGGAAGACTTTCTCTCTTGTCCTGTGGGCCCACATATCACCCCGTTGCTTAATTAAAGCACAATCTGAAATGTGTTCAGATTAGTTTTACGACATCCAATTATATCCTCAAAATTCAAGTTCTTTGAATAGGATGATCCCCTAGCCCTAGAACACAGTAGGGGATAGACGTATTTTCAGATGTATTGTTAAAATGGAGTGGGATTTCAAAAATGCACACATTTCCTACCTAGATGTTCAACATTTCTGTGCCTTGAAGTCATTCTAAATATATACTATTGCATGCTCAGTCATGTCCCGATCTTTGCAACCCCATGGACTGTAGCCCACCAGGCTCCTCTGTTCATGGGATTTCCCAGACAAGAATACTGGAGTGGGTTGCCATTTCCTTCCGCAGGAGATCTTTTCAATCCAGGGATCGAACCTGAATCTCCTGCATTGGCAGACGGATTCTTTACCACCACTGCTAAACAATTAAAAGCTATTTTCTCTCTGAGTTTCATTTCAGATTAACAGGCAGCACTCTGACTGAAATATCCTCTGGGTGACATCGTTCTCTCTCTGATATGTGACTTGTCAGTTGATTCCAATGGATACCTGGGGCCAAGAACAGCACAGGATGTCAGTTCTGGGAATAAATTCAGTCAAAAACTGCTTATTTTTGTCTGAGAGCACACTCACTTGGTCCTCGGAGTTAGCACAGGTCATGATCTGCAAGAATTACTACAAAACTGGGAAATAAATCTCCCAAGTTGCTATTTCCTGGGAAAATTAAATGTGCACAGCATCTGTGATGAAATGTAAATAGGTGGAGAAGTTTGTTGGGCCGACTCACAAGTAGGTTCACTTAGAAAATGAAACAAACCCAGTAACCCTTCTCTAAGTTAAAAGCCTGAACATAAGCAGTTGACACTACTCAGTACTTTTAGAATTCAAACATTAACGGTGATCCACAGTTTCTTTAGACTTATTTTTTTTAAGCCATGCTATTTTACCATCTGAAATTTTTCTTTTATTTCAAATCATAACAGAGGCTTTTCTCTAGGGTGGTTTTTAATTCATTAACCTATTCTTCGAAAACATTGGTCTGAGAGAATTTCTTAGTTGGCAAGGAATGTTTTCAAAGGGTTAGCTTCTTTGTTTTAATTGAAAGGTTTGGTAAACATTTCCTTTATTTCACGTTCATTTGGAAAGAATTTATATGCTTTAACTAGCAAGCAAAAATTTCAAAAGAGTCAAAATACATCAATTTTCAGAAAACCTATACTGAGCTTATAAAACATTTTACTTTGATAAGAAACATCAAGGGTAAACTTTTTTTAAGATGAAATTGTATAATAGAACATTTCTAGATTTCTAAGATGTTTAGACTGTTATGCACTGGATATTGATCATATCTCTTTTATGTTCATCACTGATCCCAGAGAAAATTATACGAGCTTAATATAATAGGACTTTTATTTTTTATTTTTTTGATCTGCTAATAAAGGCCATATTTATGAATAGTGTTTATGGTTCTTTGGAACACTGTGAATTTATATAAATGATAGTAGGAGAAAAGCTAAAAGGAATGGCCAGGAATAGATGCTTATATCTTGTTTAAATCTATGGAGAATTTATTTAAAACAGGTACATTTAAATATTGACAATCAGATTTCAGGAGCTCATGGTTCCTAATTTACTTATTTTTTCAGGGACTCAATTCAATGGTTAGTTTACATAAGGCATTAAATACAAGATCTGAGCAAGATTATAGGTGATGAGACAGTTTTGAATTAATAGAGGAAACTACCATCAGAGTCTTGTTATCATGTCCGAGTGTACCCCAGGTCCCCCTCCAAGTCTGGAGAACCAGAAGCAGGGAAGGAAAGAAGAAAGGAAGGAAGGAAGGAAACTTTGCTGTCTCACCATATTTCTCACTGCCAACTTAAAATACTGTTTTTAGATCATCTGCAAATTAGAATGGCTTCCCTGGTGACTCAAAGGTAAAGAATCTGCCTGCAATATAGGAGACCCAGTTCAATCCCCGGGTTGGGACGATCCCCTGGGGAAGGAAATGGCAACTCATTCTAATATTCTTGCCTGGAGAATCCCATGGACAGAAGAGCCTGGTGGGCTACAGTCTTGGGCTCAAAAGAGTCATCCATGCCTGAAGAGCTGAAGATGATTGCCTGGTATGTGAAAATCAAATATTTCAGGCAGATTCGAGAAATAAAGACATGTTGCTGACAAGAATATATATTTTTTTAAAAAATCCAGGAAAGAGTTACTAAAATAGAATTACATATAAACTCCTTTTTCATCCTCTAATGTCAGAGAATCTTTTCGATCTCTGCTATCATAAAATAAATTACCCTCTTTTGCTTTTTAAATGCATCCTATATCAGGAGATAAAGAAATAAAAAGGTAATATTCCAAGTTGCATCGTATATATTTCAGTTTCAGAAATTGAAAATAATCTTATGAAAAGAATAATTTGTATAGAGAAAATTATTAATAGTCCTACTGAGAATGTGCTTTCAGTCTGGAAATTCTTATTCTTTTATTTTTCTATATCCAGTTAGACTGGCGATATGGGACTAATGACTAGAATCTAAATAATTATTAGCTGAGGTTGACGGTCTCCTGTTCACCTTCACACAGAATTCAAGATGACCTCATCTAAAATGCAAGAACTAACTCTTCTGTTGGGCATCTCTCTCTATGACTCAGGCTTTCAGTGTATTCATAGGATGATTTACAAGCTGGGGAATATATGTATGCAGGGAATTAGCACTTTGCAGCTTGCATTTTGTTGTCTTTGAAATAGTCTCCTTCAGAACTGTCATGAATGAAGAGCACTCTGATCTTAGAGAGGTG
>SJYA01002114.1:2635586-2687260 GCA_006410615.1 Neotragus moschatus | reverse complement strand
TGTTCATACACCAGCCTGACCAGAGGCTGTGAATGTGGTGCTTTTGTGCTTTCAGACATGGGGTCAGGGTATCATGTGGGCTTCTCACCCCTGCTCCCTCTTACCTATGACAAGGTCTCTGTGGCCCCCAGACAAGAGAGCTCGCTGCAGCGGGATGCTAGGACAAGCAGGAGAAGGGCCACCAAGGGCAGAAAGCCCACCATGCACAATGAAGAATCCTGGCCAGCCCGCTGGCAGGATTCCTCAAGGACTTTCCCTGCTGTCCCAGAGGAAACTGATAACAAGTTTAAAGGTCACTCAGGCCACAAGGATCCTTGGTGTAGGTCACTGAAGAGAATAATAATGATTAGATAGAAATTCCAGTGGCAATAGAAATTCCAGACAAGACAGGCGCATGACATTGCTCTAAGACAGCAGAAACCTGTGCCAGGAATTATCTATAGGTCCTCTCTCTGATTTAAACTGGAAAGAGATTCCACTTTAAATGTGGCCAAGCACCACCTCACCTTACTTCCTTGATCTCCAAGAAATACATTACAGTTGATAGGAATGTTAAATGTGGTTATGTTTCTTCCTTGCTCTTTGTTTTTTTTCTTCCTTCAGAAAAAGAAATATCACGAGATCGATGTTTTAGACATTAAGACTTAAAGGTATAGCCTCACCAAGAACTACAAGTATACAAGGCAAAGGTGGATAAAAATATGTCCTAGATGCTCCTGCAGGAGGCGCAGATGAGCCAGACTTCAGAGAAAGGTTCGCACTGGCTTCTGGGAGTGCCATGAGCTGGAGAAGGAGCACTAGACATCCCCAGACATGAGAAGCTCATCCCAGGGAGTGTAGGAGTACAAGCTGATGACAGATTGATGGATTCATGTGTCACTCTTGCTCTTCCACAGCCGCCATGATATTCATGCAGGCGCTCCAGTCTGGGAAAGTTCTCAGAGAAAGGAGTCCGGACCTGAGCATGGCAGTGTGTGGGACTCGTGGCTGGTCATCACCAGGGCAGGAATGGAATGCAGCCACCAGGGTCAGCCTTTCTCAAAGATCTGCCACAGAGGCTGAAGCAGAGGCCTCACGTGAGGCTCTGGACTGGAGCAGGAGAGGGGACAAATGTCCCTGAAGTGAACATTGCATTTCCTGTGAGTCTGGGCTTTTGTTTTATTCTGTTTCCTAAACTCTTGAAATGTTTGTATATTGCTGAAAGCAACTAGCCAATCATTCATTTATATAAGGCTTTCTTTTCTTTTTTAAAGCTTTTTGAAATGAGATTTCTTAAAAGTTAACATGTATGTAATAGGAAATAAAAAAAAACGGAAGCAAAAAAAAATGTCATTCATAATCACAAGCAGTTTACATTTGTAAGACTTTCTTTTACATGTTTGTTCAAGATACCTCTTTTTGTTAAATTTTAAAATCTTGATTGAAAAGCATAGTGAACTTAAAAAAAATTTTTTTGTTTTGTATTGGGATATAGCCAATTAACAATTTGTGATAGTTTCAGGTGAGCAGTTGAAGGGACTCAACCGCACATATATGGGTGTCCCTTCACCCCCAGACTTCCTTCCCATCCAGGCTGCCACATAGCTGAGCAGAGTTCCCTGTGCTACACAGTAGGTCTTTGTTGGTGATCCATTTTAAATATAGCAGTGTGTGCATGTCCATTCCAAACTCCCTAACTATGCCTGGCCCTCTCTCTTCCCTCTGGCAACCATAAGTTCGCTATCTAAGTCACATAGGACTTTTTTCATCATATTCTAAAATGTGATGATCAGAATAGAGCATGTGATTCTGGACTAGGTGGTTTCTAGAGGATTTGAAAAGGCCTTATGAATAAGCTAGCAGCCAAAAAAACAGAACACAGCACATGAGAAAACTGACTATTGGTCCTTCTTTTTGGATGTTTTACATACCTGGATTCATTTCTTTTGAAGTATGTATAATGATTGAAACTGCAGATAACTCAGGCCAGATGTTTGCTAGAATTCATGACTTGACTTAATCTTCAATGTTAGTAACACTAAAAATCCCTAAAAGTCTTCCAAAATATCTTCCCCTGTACTGTGAAAAAGTAAAAAATGTTGAATGGAACACCAAGATGCCACTGGAAATCAGAGGGCAAACTCAGAAATTTCATTAAAATGCACGTTTCAGTATTTTCTGATTATGCAAGGAACATACGTTTGTTGTGATTAATCAAATATATAGAAAAATATACAGTAAAAAATGACAAGACATTCATATCACCCATAATTTTATCCATCCAGAGAAAATGATTATTTATATTTTGAAATATATCTGCCATTTTGACAAACATACAGTACATGGATAATGTTGATATGGACTTACCAGGTAGTGCCAGCAGTAAAACGCCTGCCTGGCAGTGCAGGAGACATAGGAGACACGGGTCCGATCCCTGGGTTGGGAAGATCCTCTGGAGAATGGTATATTCCAGTATTCCAGAATACTAGAATACCCGCTCCAGTATTTTTGACTGGAGAATCCTATAGAGGAGCCTGGTGGACTATAGTCCATAACGTTGCACAGAGTTGAACACAACTGAAGCGACTTAGCATGCACACACACAATGTTGATACACTGTTGTGTTGGCAGGATTTTACAGTATGATACATCAAAAATTTTCTCTTGGAAAATAGGAGGAAAAAAAGAGAAACAATTTACACTTTCCCATACTAGAAATAGTTACTTTCCAGATACTATTTACTTGCTTTCTGGATTTTTATATGCATAGTCCAAGGATTGTAGACTTTTTCTGTAAAGGGCCAGATAGCAGATATTTTAGGCTTTTCAGGCAGATGGTTTCAGTAACAACTAATCAACTCTGCCGCTGCGGCTGGAAAGCAGTTAGAGACAACACATAAACAAACTGTGTGTGGCCATGTGCCAATAAAACTTTATTTACCAAAACAGTCATGGGCCAAAATTGACCTTTAGGTTGCAGTCAGCCAATCTTTGGCATAGATACAGTAAATCTATGTAAAAATGTTGTTTAGTAACAGGTTGTATATACTGTTTGCAACCAGCTTTCTTCTTACTTTTCTTGTGACTCTTTCAGGTGATAAAAATATATTTCTAAAACATCTACGTAGATGGCTTCAATAGATTACTTTTATACAAGTATACTATGTTTTATATTTTAAATCTCACATTATTGAACTTTACAGATTAAATCTTTTTAACATTGTAATGAATGAAGAAAATTTATACCTGTGTGCTCTTTCTCATCTTTTTATGTAGCATAAATTTATGGAAATCAAACTAGTGGACCAAATGAATAAATATTTCTTGGGCTTTTGAAATTTGCTGCCAAATTGCTCCATAGAATTTGTGATGTGTTTTTCCTCTCAAATGTGGAGGAGCGACTATTTCCCCACATTTTCACTGTCTCTCCAGTCTAATATCACTTAATTATTTGTTTAGGTACTTATATCTCTGCAAATAATACACATTATTTTTTCACACATTTATAGACTGTCTAATTTCTTTTGTGAATTTCCTCTTTCATTTCTGTTATCATCATTCTTCTATTTTTTCCCTACATATGAGTAAGAGTTTTTGTAATATTTACTGACTATAATTTCCTAGTTATCTGTCTTATAAATTTTCCCCTGGTTAGATGTTTTTTCCATGGAATTCTCCAGGCAAAAATACTAGAGTGGGTAGTCATTCCCATCTCCAGATGATCTTCCCAATGCGGGGATTGAATCCAGGTCTCCTGTATTGCAGGCCACCAGTGAAGCTCTCATCAATGAGTAAGAGATTTTGTGATATCTGCTGACTATGATTTCCTAGTAATGCATCTTATAAATTTCCCCCTGTTAGTTTTTTTTTTTGTTGTTGTTGTTACATTTACTTGATGGGTGTTTATTTTAATTCAGAAAACTTATTTTTCAGTCATCCAATAAATAGCATTTAAAAAATTAGTTTACTTATTTTAATTGGGGGCTAATTAATTTACAATATTGTAGTGGTTTTTGCCATACATTGACATGAATCAGCCATGGGTGTACATGTGTTCCCCATCCTGAATCCCCCTCCCACCTTCCTTCCCATCTCATCCCTCAGGGTCATCCCAGTGCACCAGCCCTGAGCACCCTGTCTCATGCATCAAACCTGGACTGGCAATCTGTTTCACATATGCTGGTATACATGTTTCAATATACTCTCTCAAATCATCCCACCCTTACCTTCTCCCATAGAGTCCAACAGACTGTTCTATACATTTGTGTCTCTTTTGCTGCCTCGCATATAGGGTCATAGTTATCATCTTTCTAAATTCCATATATATGCATTAGTATACTGTATTGGTGTTTTTCTTTCTGACTTACTTCACTCTGTATAATAGGCTCCAGTTTCATCCACCTCATTAGAACTGATTCAAATGTATTCTTTTTAATGGCTGAGTAATACTCCATTGTGTATATCTACCACAGCTTTCTTATCCATTCATCTGCCAATGGACATCTAGGTTGCTTCCATGTCCTGGCTATTGTAAACGGTGCTGCGGTGAACATTGGAGTACACATATCTCTTTCAATTCTGGTTTCCTTGGTGTGTATGCCCAGCAGTGGGATTGCTGGGTCTTATGGAAGTTCTATTTCCAGTTTTTTAAAGATTCTCCACAGTGTTCTCCATAATGGCTGTACTAGTTTGCATTCCCACCAACGGTGTAAGAGGGTTCCCTTTTCTCCACATGCTCTCCAGCATTTATTGTTTGTAGACTTTTTGATAGCAGCCATTCTGTCTGGTGTGAGATGGTAACTCATTGTGGTTTTGATTTGCATGTCTCTGATAATGAGTGATGTTGAGCATTTTTTCATGTGTTTGTTAACCATCTGTACATCTTCTTTGGAGAAATGTCTCTTTAGTTCTTTGGCCCATTTTTTGATTGGGTCATTTATTTTTCTGGAATTGAGCTGCAGGACTTGCTTGTATATTTTNCTGAAGCGACTTAGCATGCACACACACAATGTTGATACACTGTTGTGTTGGCAGGATTTTACAGTATGATACATCAAAAATTTTCTCTTGGAAAATAGGAGGAAAAAAAGAGAAACAATTTACACTTTCCCATACTAGAAATAGTTACTTTCCAGATACTATTTACTTGCTTTCTGGATTTTTATATGCATAGTCCAAGGATTGTAGACTTTTTCTGTAAAGGGCCAGATAGCAGATATTTTAGGCTTTTCAGGCAGATGGTTTCAGTAACAACTAATCAACTCTGCCGCTGCGGCTGGAAAGCAGTTAGAGACAACACATAAACAAACTGTGTGTGGCCATGTGCCAATAAAACTTTATTTACCAAAACAGTCATGGGCCAAAATTGACCTTTAGGTTGCAGTCAGCCAATCTTTGGCATAGATACAGTAAATCTATGTAAAAATGTTGTTTAGTAACAGGTTGTATATACTGTTTGCAACCAGCTTTCTTCTTACTTTTCTTGTGACTCTTTCAGGTGATAAAAATATATTTCTAAAACATCTACGTAGATGGCTTCAATAGATTACTTTTATACAAGTATACTATGTTTTATATTTTAAATCTCACATTATTGAACTTTACAGATTAAATCTTTTTAACATTGTAATGAATGAAGAAAATTTATACCTGTGTGCTCTTTCTCATCTTTTTATGTAGCATAAATTTATGGAAATCAAACTAGTGGACCAAATGAATAAATATTTCTTGGGCTTTTGAAATTTGCTGCCAAATTGCTCCATAGAATTTGTGATGTGTTTTTCCTCTCAAATGTGGAGGAGCGACTATTTCCCCACATTTTCACTGTCTCTCCAGTCTAATATCACTTAATTATTTGTTTAGGTACTTATATCTCTGCAAATAATACACATTATTTTTTCACACATTTATAGACTGTCTAATTTCTTTTGTGAATTTCCTCTTTCATTTCTGTTATCATCATTCTTCTATTTTTTCCCTACATATGAGTAAGAGTTTTTGTAATATTTACTGACTATAATTTCCTAGTTATCTGTCTTATAAATTTTCCCCTGGTTAGATGTTTTTTCCATGGAATTCTCCAGGCAAAAATACTAGAGTGGGTAGTCATTCCCATCTCCAGATGATCTTCCCAATGCGGGGATTGAATCCAGGTCTCCTGTATTGCAGGCCACCAGTGAAGCTCTCATCAATGAGTAAGAGATTTTGTGATATCTGCTGACTATGATTTCCTAGTAATGCATCTTATAAATTTCCCCCTGTTAGTTTTTTTTTTTGTTGTTGTTGTTACATTTACTTGATGGGTGTTTATTTTAATTCAGAAAACTTATTTTTCAGTCATCCAATAAATAGCATTTAAAAAATTAGTTTACTTATTTTAATTGGGGGCTAATTAATTTACAATATTGTAGTGGTTTTTGCCATACATTGACATGAATCAGCCATGGGTGTACATGTGTTCCCCATCCTGAATCCCCCTCCCACCTTCCTTCCCATCTCATCCCTCAGGGTCATCCCAGTGCACCAGCCCTGAGCACCCTGTCTCATGCATCAAACCTGGACTGGCAATCTGTTTCACATATGCTGGTATACATGTTTCAATATACTCTCTCAAATCATCCCACCCTTACCTTCTCCCATAGAGTCCAACAGACTGTTCTATACATTTGTGTCTCTTTTGCTGCCTCGCATATAGGGTCATAGTTATCATCTTTCTAAATTCCATATATATGCATTAGTATACTGTATTGGTGTTTTTCTTTCTGACTTACTTCACTCTGTATAATAGGCTCCAGTTTCATCCACCTCATTAGAACTGATTCAAATGTATTCTTTTTAATGGCTGAGTAATACTCCATTGTGTATATCTACCACAGCTTTCTTATCCATTCATCTGCCAATGGACATCTAGGTTGCTTCCATGTCCTGGCTATTGTAAACGGTGCTGCGGTGAACATTGGAGTACACATATCTCTTTCAATTCTGGTTTCCTTGGTGTGTATGCCCAGCAGTGGGATTGCTGGGTCTTATGGAAGTTCTATTTCCAGTTTTTTAAAGATTCTCCACAGTGTTCTCCATAATGGCTGTACTAGTTTGCATTCCCACCAACGGTGTAAGAGGGTTCCCTTTTCTCCACATGCTCTCCAGCATTTATTGTTTGTAGACTTTTTGATAGCAGCCATTCTGTCTGGTGTGAGATGGTAACTCATTGTGGTTTTGATTTGCATGTCTCTGATAATGAGTGATGTTGAGCATTTTTTCATGTGTTTGTTAACCATCTGTACATCTTCTTTGGAGAAATGTCTCTTTAGTTCTTTGGCCCATTTTTTGATTGGGTCATTTATTTTTCTGGAATTGAGCTGCAGGACTTGCTTGTATATTTTTAGATTAGTTGTTCGTCAGTTGCCTCATTTGCTATTATTTTTTCCCATTCCGAAAGCTGTCTTTTCACCTTACTTGTAGTTTCCTTCATTCTATAAAATTTTTACTTTATTCATTTATCAAAAGAACTCCTTTGTGAATTATACATTCAAAGTTGTGTTAATTTAAACATTTTATTCTAACCCATATAGAATTTGCAATACATTAGGAATATAACCATATGTATTTAGTTTTTTAAATAGTTTAAGAGAACCCTTTTATGTGAAATATCACCTTAATTATATACCCAAGTCTTTCTATTTACTAGGGTTGATTTCTATATATTTTATTCTGTTGCACTAATCTTACTGTAAATGGTTTCATCAGTATCACAGAATTTCAGTTAAGATAACTTTACAGTGTCCTTTAATGTACGTCAGTGCACATCCCCTCTTTTTATTTTTCAGTGTTATTGAAATTTTGCTTGTCTTACAGCTGAATGCTAGAACCATTTTTTAAAGTGTTTGTCCATGCTCATTTCTATTAGAACAACAATGACTCTATACATTGACTGGAAGAGAATTAGTGCCTTTATGGGAAAGTTTCTTTCCACTCAGCATTATGATGTGCCTCTCTTCGTTCAAAGCTTCTTTCATGCCTTCTGTGTAGTCTGTTGCCTTCATCTGGGTCCTGAACATGTATTAATTCCATGCTGCTATGAAATGGGTTTTTCATCATGCATTTCAAAATGTACTGGCTGTGTACAGTACTCCCCCCCAGCCTGGAGTTTAAGCATAATTCTAACCTCCTTTAAATCCATCCAGTTCCTATGTTCTGTATACTCTACCCTGCCCTCTATTGTCCACTTTCATTGCCATAGGCTTCATATATACTCTCTACTTTCACTGCCATTGGCTTCATATAGACTCTGAGCATCTCTTAACTGGATGATCGTACCTTTTTCCATACTAGTCTCCCTGGCTCCAAAATCATTTCACTCTAACCCGTACTATGATGATAAGTGATTTTTCTGAAATTCAAATACTGTATTCTCAAATTTCTCTTCAAATACTTGAATATCCACCCACTGATTACTTTCAGTGTTTTAGGTGCAAATGGTCCCAAAGTCAGGCCACAGTCTCCTCTTATCTCCTAGGCCATCTAACTTGCCACTAAGCTCCAGCCTTCCAAATGCTCACAATTTGGTGCATGTACAAGTAGTGAGAACTGTATACTTTGCACTCAGTGTTTCCTCTGTCAAAATGTAATCTGTATGAACACTATTACTAGACTGAACATTGCAGTACCCAAAGTAATTGATGGTAACTGGAACAAACAATTCCTGCATGTTAATGACAGCACAGTGGAAGTGTGTGGTTCTCCAGGCAGCTCATGTCCAAGAGGTGATTCAGAGACTCAATTCCTTTCCACTTTGTGATGCTGCCACCTTAGACATGTATCCAAGGAGAGAAGAGAGGCTGTGAAGATCTTGGGGCAGGAGTGGGGGGCATGTTATGACAAGCTTTCACATCCTTCTGGCCACGCTTCATTGCCAAAACCCATAAGAGTTTATAACATGACTTTGTAGGGAGCTGGGAAAGATAGCCTTTCTTTGTGCTTAGGAAAGGGACATGAAATTGGTTAGCATGGAACCAGCTTCTGCCACAACCCTTCAAGGGCAGCCTATCTATTCTACTGGTTTTAGTATTCCCAGTATCTATCACAGTGCTTAGAAATATAAAGTAAGTTGATAAACGCATGAATAAATAAACAGATAAGCTCTAAGTCATCTAGCTATACAATTAACACAATACCTAGAATCTAAATAGGATTGTATGGGTACATGAAGCTAAAACTGTGTCTGGGAGGGGAGTTTGGTTTTAGATTCTATCCCCAGTTTGAGATTGAAATGAGACATCGATTTCCAACTGAACACAGGCCATTCTGAAGCAATGGCTTTCCCTTCCAATTCTAGTCCTCCAGTGTTTTTCCTCAGCCAAGTACAGCTCCCTCCATCCCATGTGAGCCATCAGGTGGCATTATCAGCCCAGAGTGGCCAGCACTTCTCTTGCTGGCTGGTAAGTGCTGTGAGTGCAGGATTCCTTCTGCTATGTCCCCAAAGCCTAGCCTTGTATCTGCTACTGGGGACAAAAGATGCCGGAGACCTAGGAAAGTATAAATGGGGTTCCATTCAGAGAATGGTATGTTGCAGTGTAAATCTACAGACTTGGAGGGGTGTGAGGAAATAAGATTTAGGGATCATGACATAGGCTGCCTGATTGTCAGACCAGAAAACAGTGCCCCTGGAGGTATAGACATGAAGTGACTTTGGATAGATCTTGATGTTGAACTTTTGTAGACATGAAGTGACTTTGGATAGATCGTCTTGATGTTGAACTTTTTATCTAAAAAGTCAAGAAGCATCTCCCCATGAAGTGTACCACACAGAGTACAGTGCCTTTACAGCCTTCCCTGGTGCAGTATTCTTCCTAACCAGACTCAGTTGCCTGCAGTTTTTGTATGGGCAAGTGTATGTTCAGTGTCCAGCCTAGAGTTTGGTTAAGAGCCCTTTTGTCAAGATGATGGTCATGGATGATTGTACCCATGATGTTGTATTCACTGCGGTCAGTACAGAATCTTCTCAGTGCATTCAGTAGAGACTTGACTATACAGAATCCTCGACTTGTCTCATTACATACATCGTTAATGTGTCATATTTAGTTTTGTAATAGACATAAAATAAGCTTGAAGAGTTGATAAACTTTTTAATTAAAAGGAAATCAAAACCACAGACAATAGAATTTAGCTAAATATGCATCAGAAGGTCTTTTCTCTTGCTTCAGTTTTCCTAAACATCTTGAATGAAAGTCATGGTTTTCTTTGCTAATTACCTGACTTATCAAAAGTGATGTATACAGGTTTTCTTTTCCAGCAAGCATTTATGGAGTCCCCTCTATATGCAAGATACTAAGTTAGGAGCCATGGGGGAAAACAAATATCAACTAACATGTTTCTGCTTTGAAGCTTAAGTGTTTAAAGAAAAATAAAATGTGTGCATAAACAGGTCTATAACAAGTCAGAGTGTAATAAGGGCTCTAAGAGCACAATCAACCTAAATTCTTCTTTCAAACTTCAGTGACCTCAGTAGAATTATTAGAGCACTCACATAGATTGCTGATGGCATTATAAAAAATGCACACTTTGGGGAAGAATTGATCTGCAGCTCTCAATGGCAGTAGATGTATTTCACTGTTTTGTTTTTTGGCCACACCACGCGGCCTGCAGGATCTTCCCTGACCGGGAATGGAGCCTATGACCCCTGCAGTGGGAGCTCGAAATCCTAACTGCTGGACCACCAGGAAAGTCCATGTTTCACTCTTTAACACTGTCCTATAGGTTAAGCCTGCTGGAATGAGTCTTTGAAGGAACCAGGCAGAACACAGGCCCAGAGGCCACAGGGAAATCTCCCTTCTGGAGAGCAGTCAAGGGCCTCAAAGCCATAGAAAGAAGCCTGGGGAAGCAGTTCAATGAGAGGTCAGGACAGGAACCTAGCTGATAGGGATACTATTAAGGGCATCTCCTGTAAAGGCTTTCAACTTTGCTCTATAGTTTCTTTTTTTTTTCAGTCATCTTTTTTGTTGTTGTTGAGATGAAATTGACAGATAATAGTAACTGTGTATGTTTAAGTTGTACAACGTGTTGATTTCATACTGTAGATATATTCATACATATATTGGAATATAATCACCACAATAGCGTAAGCTAAAACTGCTGTCATATCCAATTACTATCAGATCTTCTTTGTGGTGAGAACAATCAAGAACTAGTGTCTTAGAAACTTTGAAGTTTATAATACCATATTTCAACAATAATAAGACACAGTGCCCAAAATTTCCAGAACTTATTTATCTACTAGTTACTAGTTTGNGTTCAGTGTCCAGCCTAGAGTTTGGTTAAGAGCCCTTTTGTCAAGATGATGGTCATGGATGATTGTACCCATGATGTTGTATTCACTGCGGTCAGTACAGAATCTTCTCAGTGCATTCAGTAGAGACTTGACTATACAGAATCCTCGACTTGTCTCATTACATACATCGTTAATGTGTCATATTTAGTTTTGTAATAGACATAAAATAAGCTTGAAGAGTTGATAAACTTTTTAATTAAAAGGAAATCAAAACCACAGACAATAGAATTTAGCTAAATATGCATCAGAAGGTCTTTTCTCTTGCTTCAGTTTTCCTAAACATCTTGAATGAAAGTCATGGTTTTCTTTGCTAATTACCTGACTTATCAAAAGTGATGTATACAGGTTTTCTTTTCCAGCAAGCATTTATGGAGTCCCCTCTATATGCAAGATACTAAGTTAGGAGCCATGGGGGAAAACAAATATCAACTAACATGTTTCTGCTTTGAAGCTTAAGTGTTTAAAGAAAAATAAAATGTGTGCATAAACAGGTCTATAACAAGTCAGAGTGTAATAAGGGCTCTAAGAGCACAATCAACCTAAATTCTTCTTTCAAACTTCAGTGACCTCAGTAGAATTATTAGAGCACTCACATAGATTGCTGATGGCATTATAAAAAATGCACACTTTGGGGAAGAATTGATCTGCAGCTCTCAATGGCAGTAGATGTATTTCACTGTTTTGTTTTTTGGCCACACCACGCGGCCTGCAGGATCTTCCCTGACCGGGAATGGAGCCTATGACCCCTGCAGTGGGAGCTCGAAATCCTAACTGCTGGACCACCAGGAAAGTCCATGTTTCACTCTTTAACACTGTCCTATAGGTTAAGCCTGCTGGAATGAGTCTTTGAAGGAACCAGGCAGAACACAGGCCCAGAGGCCACAGGGAAATCTCCCTTCTGGAGAGCAGTCAAGGGCCTCAAAGCCATAGAAAGAAGCCTGGGGAAGCAGTTCAATGAGAGGTCAGGACAGGAACCTAGCTGATAGGGATACTATTAAGGGCATCTCCTGTAAAGGCTTTCAACTTTGCTCTATAGTTTCTTTTTTTTTTCAGTCATCTTTTTTGTTGTTGTTGAGATGAAATTGACAGATAATAGTAACTGTGTATGTTTAAGTTGTACAACGTGTTGATTTCATACTGTAGATATATTCATACATATATTGGAATATAATCACCACAATAGCGTAAGCTAAAACTGCTGTCATATCCAATTACTATCAGATCTTCTTTGTGGTGAGAACAATCAAGAACTAGTGTCTTAGAAACTTTGAAGTTTATAATACCATATTTCAACAATAATAAGACACAGTGCCCAAAATTTCCAGAACTTATTTATCTACTAGTTACTAGTTTGTACCCTTAAAACATCTTTTCATGTCACCTGACTAAGCAATTTTTGACAACATGCTGAATTATATAATAAGAAAAATATATATCAATGGGTAATATGATGGAATATTCTGCACAAAGAGCAGTTTTATCACTTTCCAACATCTGAAGCGCCAATTTAAGAGTAAGAGGTAGCATAGAAAATTCACACGAGTAAGATTTGCCCCGTGTTGGGATTAGACTAGAGAGACTGAGATGATCCCCTGAGCAGGGAGCTAGGAGAGTTGGAGCAGGATATCAGACAGACTGACCAGGCTGCCCAAACAGACAGACAGGCCAGCTGACAGCCAAGCTGTGACTGGTGCCTGCTGGCTTCTGCACTGGCCTGGCCTGCTTGACTTATGTACATGACCAGGAACACAATGGGAACAACCTTCTAGTTTTACACTCACTGCTCAGGAACTAATCAAGATAATAGTATAATAATAAAAGTTCTTATTTTAAAACATCTGTTTCATTATTTCAACAAATGATAACTACTGTGTTTTATAATGTTAGAAGAGAAAAAGCGGGACACAACATTGTACCATATGTTAACCACTTAAACAGGTATTTCTCAGAAGGATTGAAAGAGAAATCATAGTGATATCTGCATTTCAACAGTTTTATTATGAGTAATTTAAAATTATTTATTTCTAAATTTTCTTAATATTATTATAGAAAAAGTAGCTTTACAATGAATACTAAGAAATGGAAAAAGATTGTTTTCCCTCAAAGATACAAACAAGTTTTATTAAAGCACAAAACAGAATTGATTATTGTTTCAGCTGGGTAGGTATGGTGAACAAACCCAGATAAATTGTGGAACTTTTCAAGCTACCTAAGCCCATCCACTCTCCCTCATGAGAATCCTGGCCTGATGAGTCAACCTGCCAGATGGAAACAAAAAATATTGGGCAGAAAATGAGGTCAGCTACAAGACCTGGAATTGGAAAGACTCCAAGAAAGAGGCCGTTTGGTTTGTACCTTGAAAAAACAGCAGAGTGGCTGTGGTTGTTAGAAGTCCAAGGAGGAAATCAGAATCTACCTAAATAACAGATGATAACTCCTACAAGGGCAGAGGCAGGAAGGGGTCCAGTTTGCTTGGTGTGGACAGATGGGGCTGGGAAACTGGCCGGGTCAGATCAAAGAAACTGGGCTGGTGGGGTCAGATCAAAGAAACTGGCCTGGAGGAGGCGAAGGAACAGTAGGGACTGGTATTTGTCAATTGCAACAAAAGGATAAATCCAGTTATTCATAGGACCCAAGCCATCCCCAAGGCCTTACTCATTAAAAGCACAGTAGATCCACAGTCATGACTTTCAGCTCAGAGAAGCAGTCTAGGGGCTCCGGGATCACCCAGGTTTCCTAACAGTAACTGGAGGCATAGGAGAATGCCACGCACATCAAATACTGTCTCATGGACTGGCTACGGGCCTGAGTTGCAATGTGGTCATTTAAAGCGCCCCATGTGTGCTCAGTAGCTCAGTCAGGTCTGGCTGTCTGTGGCCCCATGGACTGTAGCCCGCCAGGCTCCTCTGTCCACGGGATTCTTCAGGCAAGAGCGGGTTGCCGTTTCCTTCTCCAGGGGATCTTCCCAACCCAGGGATCAAACCTGGGTCTCTGCAGACAGATTCTTTACCATCTGAGCCACCAAGGAAGCCCTTATTCACATCTAGGTGAAGAGAACTCAAATTTCTGACTTAGACCCAAGAGGTGAGAGCCTATGCCAGGGTCAGTCCAGCTTGAGCAAAGAGAAGAAGGGAGCCTCTCTGGGACATATGGGGGTTGTCATGATGTAGCAGGGACCTGTAGGAGAGCAATGAATATCTAGGTGTGGGGTGAGGGAGGGGGGCTGCGAAGGGGTCACAAGGGGGTGGGGAAGAAAACAAAAGGAGAGGAAAGCTGGCAGGGAGTGAGATGGCGGCAGAGGGAAAATAAAAACAATAAGAGGGAAACAATTAACAGTCCCAAGTGATGCAACATTGCATTTTCCAGAATGGTCACCCCACTGGACACAACTCCACAGGGGCTTCCATTCTGGTTCCTGGAGCTCCAGCTCTTCATTCAGGGGAGGGACAGCCTTCCTAGTTACTTATATCCTTTGATGTGATCTTCACCATCTTCTGTTTCCAAGTAACACCCAGAATCCTCTGAGTCAAGCACAGGAGCTACAGAATTATTTATTTCTAGTAGGTAGTTGTACTGAGGTGTTTTCATCTCCTCAAAGAACAGAACAGACAAAAAGTGCTGTATAAAGAGGTCAACATGAAAGAGGACAGCAGAGGGAAGAAACAGATTCATTAAAGACAGAACTGTACATTTTAGCAAAGAGCTAATGTAGCAACATATCTTTAAAATGTAAAATTATTCTTGATTTCTTTGAAAAAATATTCATCTTGATAAAATTTCCTATTTTGATTCTACTGAAAGCAATCTTCTGATAAATTTAGAGATGAGCATATTGGGTGGGAGCAAGGCTAGAGTCAGAGGAACCAGAGATCAAATTGCCAACATCCACTGGATCATGGAAAAAGCAAGAGAGTTCCAGAAAAATATTTATTTCTGCTTTATTGGCTATGCCAAAGCCTTTGACTGTGTGGATCACAAGAAACTGTGGAAAATTCTGAAAGAGATGGGAATACCAGACCACCTGACCTGCCTCTTGAGAAATCTGTATGCAGGTCAGGAAGGAACAGTTAGAACTGGACATGGAACAACAGACTGATTCCAAATAGGAAAAGGGGTACGTCAAGCCTGTATATTGTCATCCTGCTTATTTAACTTATATGCAAAGTACATCATGAGAAATGCTGGACTGGAAGAAGCACAAGCTGAAATCAAGATTGCTGGGAGAAATATCAATCATTTCAGATATGCAGATGACACCACCCTTATGGCAGAAAGTGAAGAGGAGCTAAAAAGCCTCTTGATGAAAGTGAAAGAGGAGAGTGAAAAAGTTGGCTTAAAGCTCAACATTCCGAAAACAAAGATCATGGGATCCAGTCCCATTACTTCATGGGAAATTGATGGGGAAACAGTGGAAACAGTGTCAGGCTTTATCTTTTCTGGGCTCCAAAATCACTGCAGATGGTGATTGCAGCCNGAGAAATATCAATCATTTCAGATATGCAGATGACACCACCCTTATGGCAGAAAGTGAAGAGGAGCTAAAAAGCCTCTTGATGAAAGTGAAAGAGGAGAGTGAAAAAGTTGGCTTAAAGCTCAACATTCCGAAAACAAAGATCATGGGATCCAGTCCCATTACTTCATGGGAAATTGATGGGGAAACAGTGGAAACAGTGTCAGGCTTTATCTTTTCTGGGCTCCAAAATCACTGCAGATGGTGATTGCAGCCATGAAATTAAAAGATGCTTACTCCCTGGAAGAAAAGTTATGACCAACCTAGACAGCATGTTCAAAAGCAGAGATATTACTTTGCCGACTAAGGTCCATCTAGTCAAGGCTATGGGTTTTCCAGTGGTCTTATATGGATGTGAGAGTTGGACTGTGAAGACGGCTGAGCGCTGAAGAATTGATGCTTTTGAACTGTGGTGTTGGAGAAGACTCTTGAGAGTCCCTTGGACTGCAAGGAGATCCAACCAGTCCGTTCTGAAGGAGATCAGCTCTGGGATTTCTTTGGAAGGAATGATGCTAAAGCTGAAGCTCCAGTACTTTGGCCACCTCATGGGAAGAGTTGACTCATTGGAAAAGACTCTGATGCTGGGAGGGATTGGGGATAAGAGGAGAAGGGGACGACCAAGGATGAGATGGCTGGATGGCATCATGGACTCGATAGACGTGAGTCTGAGTGAACTCTGGGAGTTGGTGATGGACAGGGAGGCCTGGCGTGCTGCGATTCATGGGGTCACAAAGAATCGGACACGACTGAGTGACTGAACTGAACTGAACTGAACTGACACTTACCTTCTGAATCTCTTCAGGTTTGTTTGCAGTCTTCACCCATTCCACTTTCATGTCTCATAGTCTGAGGTTTTGCATTCTGGATCAAACGTCTTCCACATTCTTTCCTCTCCGATGTGTTTTTCTTCTACTTTGACAAAGAATAAAATTCAAACTTAAGACTGTCATTCTAGAATACCATTGAAAATTAGGCAACAAGTTTGCCTAATAAATTTTCACTTATTCGGTTGACTGTATCTACATGTTTAAAAAAAAGCCTAGAAAACAATTTCTCTTTGCAATTGAAGTGATGCCATTTTTATATTTTACTCCCAGAGAATGTTCAGGAATGCCAAGACATTTAGAGAAGCACACCAGTGTGAGTCAAGTTTAAACTCTTGTCTTCAGGAAACTGTGGACAATTTCTACCAGTTAATGACCTAGCAAAATCTGAAAATATGCTGCCCCTTTGAAATTACATAATCTCTTCCAAGATTAACATGGTCAGGGAGCCTGTTTACAATAAAAGGATAAAACTTAACTATTGGTTAAAAAAAAACTCCCTGGAAGCCACAAGAGAATGTTGCTTATTTTCTACTCTTGATGATAATCTCTTGAAGCTATTTCTCGGTGGATTTCACCAGTTGAAAATATAAATGCTTTGGTGACAGGCCTTTGATTGAGCAAAGAATACTGATGTAATTACAAGCCTGCCTGTTCTTTGACATTAGCTGTCGTCATAACAAAGGGAGTTGGTGCCTTATAAAATTTCACAGTATTGGAATTTTAAAAGTATATATTTATTTTTATTAATTTTTTTGGCTCCTGTGGGTCTTAGTTGTGGCACATGGGATCTAATTCCCTGACCAGGGATCAAACCCGGGCCCCCTGTCTTGTGAGCTCAGAATCTTAGCCACTGGGCCAGCAGGGAAGCCCAATATTGAATTTTGTTGAGGTTTATTTCATGCCAGGCTCCAACTAAGTGCTTTACATAATTTATTTTACTTAATCATAATAGCAATTCATGGATGCCCAATATTGTAGTATAGATAGGGAAACCAAGATTAAAATAAATAACTTGCTCAGGGTCAAAACTAATAGTTAATGAAGCTGGGTTTCAAACCCAGGTAGGTGTGATTTCAAAGTCTCCAGCATTGAAATGTACTTTGTCTTCTCACAGCTCAACAGAAACTCCAGCAGCACCATCTCATGATTTTCAAAATAAATAAAGCAAAGACAGAACTGAAGGATATTTAAGATTTAACACAGAGTGTGTAAAACTTAGTCATCCTTACTTCTGTATACACTCTCCTTTTGAGTAATCTGTCATTTGTTTGTTGCAATTAACCTTGAGTTACATTCTGCTATGCTATTTCCTAAAATAAACTGCCACACAGGTTGAGAATGTTTGTTTTGGAATTATATATGCACATCCTCAAACACAGGCTGGAAAATGAAACCACTTTTGATAATTCAAACTGTCATCAGTGAGCACACAGCCTCCTGCCAATCATATCTGGGGGCTGTGGTGTGTGTCCCCAGGATGCGTAAGTACTAGGTTACTTAGAAAGACTGATAAACATAATCTTGATGTGATTACTGTATATTCTCATGACTAGTACCTAGCTTTTGCTTGAATTTATTTTTTATTTATTTTTAATTGGAGTATAATTGCTTTACAATGCAGTGATAGTTTCTGCGGTACAACGAAGTGTATCAGCTATATGTATACATACTGGAAAGATTGAGAGCAAGAGAAGAATGGGGTGGTAGAGGATGAGATGGTTGGATGACATCACCAACTCAATGGACATGAACAAACTCCAGTAGATAGTGAAGGAAAGGGAGGCCTGGCATGCTGTCTATGGTGGTCGCAGAGTCAGACATGACTTAATGACTAAACAACAATGTACATACATCCCCCCCTCTTTGAGCCTCCCTCCCACCACGCCCATCTCACCCCTCTAGTTTGTCACAGAGCACCAAGCTGAGCTCTTCTGATATGCAGCAGGTTCCCATTAGTTATCAATTTTACATGGTAGTGTATATATGTCAATGCTGCTATCCCAATTCCTCCCACCCTCTCCTTCCACAGATCTTCTTTGGCTATTACACATAAAATTATTGTAAGTTTGGGTCAATGAAATGGGATGAGGGAACAGAGGAAAGAAGTGAGTTGATATAACTATTTCTGTTTTACAGAGAGGCTAAGTTATTCATGTGTTTAAAAAGGTTAGCAGTATTAAGTGAAATTATATATTTTTGATGATGAATTATACATTTATAGGTTGCATTTTTATTCAGGATAATTTTTGTTTTTTAATTTTTTATTAAAGTATAGTTGAATGAGAATGTTGTTTAATCACTGCTGTATAGCAAAATATTTCAGTTATACATATATATAGTGTGTATATATATATATATATATATACATATATTCTTTTTCATATTCTTTTCCAGTACAGTAGAATTCAGTCTCTTGTTAGTACATATGTGGATGCTTCCAATTAAATGAGTAGGAAACACTTATTCTTCCAATTACTGAGTTTAAGATAGCACCAAAGAAAGCAATTTACACAACAGTCAAAATTAATTCAAGTAATAAGACTTAAGAAGAAAGACCTGAGTTAAATGTAAATGCCAGCTTGCTATTTCAGAGCACATGTAGGCTAACTAAAAATGTGTGACCTCTACTTAAACCAGGCTGGTCAGCATCAGGATGCACGATAGCACGCAGGCACTGAGGAAAGTGCTCTACTCCACTGCAAGCATTGAATAGCGCCATTTCATGAGAAATTTCCCTCTACTAGGAAGACAAGGTTTTCCCCATGGGTGGCCTATAATCCATAGGGTCGCAAAGAATCAGACATGACTGAAGGGACTTAGCACACACACACAGGCACTGACCTCCTCTGGGACTTCAGGGACAGCACTAGGCTGTCTGGTTTTCCATTTACTTCTCTATAAAAGTAGATATGGAGGAGTTGGGGGTGGGGGTGAGAGGGGACAGTTAGTTCCAAGATGCTAGGAGAGCTCTTCCAAGACCTTGGCAAAGTCAGCGAAGCCACTCAGCTGTGGGTGATTCAGAAATGCAATGCCTTGTCATATTTAAAGACTGAAATGAATCTTGGACCCTTACTCTTGCTTTTGTATTAATAGGTAGTCTTTCTTCACACACATTTGCTCTATTCCTTCTTAGATTAAGAACCGACAACATAGATAACTAATGAGAACCTCCTGTATAGCATTTAGTGCACTGTGGTGACCTAAATGAGAAAAAAATCCAAAAAAGAAGATATACACACACACACATATATGTATATGTAATGACTCCATTGGTAAAGAATCCACCTACAATGCAGGAGATGAGAATTTGATCCATTGGTTGGGAAGATTCCTTGGAGACGGAAATGGCAACTCACTCCAGTATTCTTGTCTGGAGAGTTCCATGGACAGAGGAACCTGGAGGGCGACAGTCCATGAGGTTGCAAAGAGTTGTACGTGATTGAGTGACTACACCACCATCACCACCATCACCACTATCACCACCATCACCACCATCACCACCATGGCTAATTCACTTTGCTGTACAGTAGAACCTAACACAACATTGTAAAACAACTATGTGCTAAGTTACTTCAGTTGTGTCTGACTCTTTTGTGACCCTATAGTCTGTAGCCCACCAGGCTCCTCTGTCCATGGGATTTCCCAGGAAAGAATACTGGAGTGGGTTGCCATTCCCTTTTTCAGTGGATCTTCCCGACCTGGGGACCAAGCCTGGGCCTCTTACATCTCCTGGATTGGCAGGCGGGTTCTTTACCACTAGCACCACCTGAGAAGCCCAAAACAACTATATTCCATTAAAATTTAAAAAAAAATAGAGAAAGAAAGAAACAACATCAACTGTGGTTCAGTAGTTCCCTATGTTCTAACACAGAGATGTAGCAGCTATCAGAGCTTGCAACAGAGTGTTGCCTGCAGTGACCTGACAGCTACCTTTGCAAACTGGACACAAGAGCCAATGACATAAGTCCCATGAATGTATTTCAATATTTCTCTTTCTTCTGGTTCAGGATTTTGGATAAGTGCCTACATCCCCATTAGTCTGAGCCAAACGTTTTCCTTGCAACTGTTATCAGAAATGTGAGGTTTGGCTTCCAAGGAAAAAGAAATGCAAGGAAGTAGGCTGCTTATCAACATCATCTCTAAGAGTTTTTCTCTGAACAGGAAATGGGAGCCTTCTCCCCCTTGGGCAGTCTGGAGAAGTGCACTGTCTAGTGTTGACCCGATTCCTCTCAGTTGGAGGTTTTCTATTTTATAAATGGTGAGCTCCCAAAAAGCCAGGCTGAGAGATTCTGCCCTGGGCTGCAGACACACCACAGCTCCATTGGGAGAATTATTTACAGGAACGAGGCTTCCACCCATTGAGCCTGTTGTGCAGTAGATGACAGGGTAGAGAGCTGCTTAAACTCTGCAGAAGAATAGCTCTGGTTGCTTTTCTTTTCATCTGTGTTCCTCCTTGTAAGTGAAATGTGACCTGGGCAATAAACATAGGTTAGAAATATGGAGAAACAGAAAGTGAAATGTTGGTAATTGTGTACCACTGACATGTAAGTAATTTGACTTATGTTAGCCATTTCTAGAGGGTGTTTACTAAAAATAGTAAATGGCTCATTGCCTGTCAAAGGGAGGATTGTAATATGTTTTAATTAGTTTTTCTGTTTTCTGACAGCTTCTATCGTATCTGCATGGACCTTTCAGAAGATGAGGTTTATCACTGGGCTGTTTGCTGGCTCACACTTCTAGCAAATAGGTCTGGGAAGCAGTAGAGAGAAGACTCAAGTCACATTCACCTCACCATGGAGTTTTGTGAGAAGAAATGCAGTTGTAAAATAAAGTCCTAGCAAATCTTTCTTTAAGGAACATGGCATGTGCCTCTAACCATTTAAATCAATTAAAAGCTGATTCAGGTTGATTTAGTAACTCAAGATAGAGACAGCACCAGTGACTATGAAAGCATTGACTGTGTTCATCCAAGTCTTTTAAGACTTAAATACAAATTAACATCAGAGGTGCTTGATGTTCCAAAATGAATCACTGTTAAAGTTAAGTTCTTTGGAAAGCATAGAAATCACTCTACCCAAATGAGCCAGATTTGATTTAATTCAACCAAGAATTATCAGGCATCTACTGAAAGCTCCATGTGGCTTTGGGAGCTGATGGCATATTTTTAAAGTATCACTTTTATATATTTGAACTTGCTAAAAAACAATCCTCAACACAGTCCTTACAAATGCATGATCTATATTTTACAAAAGAAAGGGTTGGAATTTCAAATTGTCAAGTCCTTGCCCTGATTTCATATAACTAGTGAACAGCAAAGTTAGGACTGGATCTCAACTCTTCTTAGTTCAGCTCACTTATCCATTTACCTAATTTTATTAAGTATCTTATAAGTGCAAGTATTGTGCCACATGCTGGCTACATGACCCATGCAAAAAACAGAAGAGACCAGAGTCTCACTCTCATGGTGAGTTTTGGAAGGCCGATATTCATTTAACAATAAATCAGAGCATGTTTTTCAATTCTAAAAATTACTGTAGAGAAGTCCTCTCTGAGAAAGTGACCCTTTAAGCTGAGACCTGAAGGAGTTAGTTAAGTAAAAAAGATGTCATGTGTTTGGGGGCAGACTGTTGGAAAAGACCCTGATACTGGGAAAGATTGAGGGCAGGAGGAGAAGGGGGCAGCAGATGATGAGATGGTTGGATGAGTCACATGAGTTTGAGCAAACTCCAAGAGATAGTGAAAGACAAGGAGGCCTGATGCACTGCAGTCTGGGGATTGCAATGAGTCCGACATGACTTAGTGACTGAACAATGACAAAATCTTAAGTATTGGATCAGTAACTCCTCTTGGAGATACTCAAACTGTGGTAGGAGCAAAGGACAGGGAACGATTCAGTACCCTGAGATGCATGTTGTGGGGCACACAACTGAAGCTATGGCATGCTTAAGTCAAGGGTGTATTCTTTTTGCTAGAATATAGTCAGCCCATCACCTCCACCGAGAAAAACAGAATCGCGATTTATTTAGGAGACTGGGAAATTTTGGCATAAATTTTTAAAACCATTCATCTGTTTAATCCATGATGGTTTTGATCAGGTTAATGTAAGTTTTGATGTCTTGATGCTGTAATCTGTCTTTGCTGAGGCTTATTTAGAGGTTCAGTCTTCAACCTTGTGTTGAACTACACAAATGCAGCCCTGCCCAGAGGTACTTCTGGGCTGTTGCTCACTGTATCTGTTTTAACCTGGACCAAAATAATGTCTTAATTGCAACATCAAAGGCTACTCCTTCCTGAGAGACCTGGGCATTCTTTAATCAGAAGAGAACTTTGACATTCCATCCCCAGCTGCTGTACAATTAGAATCCTGCTATTTGGAGCTGACAGGTGACCACAACTGACCACTGATTCATAGACTGCAATTCATTAAAAATGCCAGTTCTGTCTGCCTGTATTGGCAGATGCCTTATATCTCTGCCAAGTTCATTTTCTTAGTGTGAAAAGGCGTAAGTTCAGCTTGCCTTAAGATCTTGACAAAAGACCATCCCAAGTGAGTATCTGTCTTCAGCTCTGTTCTCACTCTGAATCAGTCACAGCTCAAGTCTGAGGGCTTACAGGGGGAAAGTCTGTCATCTCATGGGCTACACGGATATAAGTAACCCCAGAGGAAAGCTCCAATCAGAGGCCGATTTATAGGAACCACATGGGGATTTGCAGGAACCTCATCTTCTCTAATTACGGTGGGATGCTGGAGGTACTCAAAACAGATCGAAGCCAAAAGATCTCCATGTTTTAGTCACAAGTCGCATGCTGATGGCACAAGCGGCTCGGTGGCATGTGTTTTCACACGCCACGGGAAAAAAAAATGTGCGATTTATAAACAAACGGGCTTCCCTGGTGGCTCAGCTGGTAAAGAATCCGCCTGCACTGCGGGAGACCTGGCTTTGATCCCTGGGTTGGAGATCTCCTGGAGGAGAGCATGGCAACCCACTCCAGTATTCTTGCCTGGAGTACCCCACGGACAGAGAATCCTGGCAGGCTACAGTCCATGGGGTTTGAAAGACTCAGACATGACTGGGTGGCTAAGCAGGCATGCAACAAACAAACACAGATGTATCATTTTTATTTCTGTTTGCTCTTTTCTGAGATGGTATCCACTGAAGTGGTGCTTGCAGTTTTAAAAAGAGAGAATTCCTTAAATAAAGATAATTATATCTTCTTCAGTCCCTTCAGTACCAAACAAAGCAAAGGGAAATAAATTAGCCTGACTAATAATCAGAGATGTCACAACAGTCTCCAAGGACAAGCCCGGCAGATTCTGAATGAGGAGCGGATGGTGGGGAAGGAACCCCTGGCTGCTTGTTCACGAGAAAGGGTGGTCTTTCCCAAGTAGACGATGGTGAAGCTCCAGAAGCAGCTAACGAGGGCCTCCCACGTGCTAACAGCACAATGAGAGCACAACTGGGCTTCTCCCTTTTCTCCCACGTATTGTCATCTGGGCGGTGATGGGTGTTGGTTAATAACCTGACATCCTCATTACTGTTCTACATTAGATTAGCCTGATTCTTTAGAAAAGATGGAGAGTGTTGAGTTTGAACATAACATTTTGTTCTGACTTTCCATTTTGACAAACTTTATGAAAATTCTACTTGGTTATGTGCAGGTCATAGTCCTTTCTCACTCACTAAAAACACATGTGCAAACTGAGACATGTGAATCTTTTACTTCTTGACATTATCCAAGTTAAAGCAAAGGAAGAGCCCATTCAGTAACCATGAACAGGAAGAAGGCAATGTCACACTGAGGATGGAGTCAGCGTGTCTCCAGTAAGCAGCCTCATCATTCTCTTCTGCCTGCCTCCATGTCCCTTGCCCAGGAGCACAACTTCCCCATACTCCTTCCCACCACACCAGTGGTAAGGTCATGACAATTAGCTGTCTGAAACCTCCTGTTGCAGCATCACTCAACCTTTTCTAAAGGATCTGGAGAGTCAGTTCCACAACACTTCATCCTTCCATCCAAGAGTGGGGTGGATGCACACACACACACACACACACACTCACCCCAAACAAGAATGATCTGGGAGCTTGGAAGGGCTTCACAGCAGAGCACTACTTATTTATGCAAAGAACATAAACCATGGGGATGGGTCTTCCTGTGTAGCTTGTGCTCAATTCTATTACTACATTAGAGTCACAACCTCTGCAGAAATTGGTTCTGAGTTATTTCAATATTTATCACCTGCCTTGCAACACCTATGGGCATCCCAGGTGGCACAATGGTAAAGAATTCACCTGCCAAGGCAGGAGACACAGGAGACACGGGTTCAATCCCTGGGTCAGGAAGATCCCCTGGAGAAGGAAATGACAACCCATTCCAGTATTCTTGCCTGGGAAATCCCATGGACAGAGAAGCCTGGTGGGCTACAGTCCATGGGGTCACTAAAGAACCAGACACGACTCAGAGACTAAACACCACATCGCAACGTGCAATCCCCGAGGCTGAGATCGTCCTGCCCTATCACCAAGTTAATGTTCCTCTAACAATTCTTCACACTCATTTTCAAGTTAGGTGCAAAGTCAAGAACAAGAGACCCAAGGTTTCACAGAAGTTGGTCTACGCCACAAAAATTTTATCTTTTGCTGCCCACCAAGAGGTTTGCATAAAAACAGTTTCTTTCTTGTCTCTACCTAATTATTATTTGAGTCACAACCTTTGAAATGTGTGGAAGCTGCCCAGCTTGAGAGGTACCCTTTCAAAAACCAACATAGCATCTGCAGAATTTCACCTTTTCAAACTCTATGGAAGCTTGCAGTTTCATACTTTCTGGGCAATTGAGTTTCATTTTAAGCCTGTCATGGACTGGAAGGCAGTGAGAGAGCCTTTTATAGAAAACGGTAAAGGTGAGAACACCTGTCAATAACATAAAGAAAAGGCTACTGCACTTCTAAATGTAAGATAGCTGTCATTGTATTATATTAAAAAAAAACAATTAGGACAAAAAGGCAATTAGCAATGAGCGGTCAACATGGAGAGTTATCATGAGTGGACAAAGGTGGGCTCTGAAAATGCTGATTGTCAAGAAACACTATTACCTTACGGAATTTATGTGTGTGTGTTTATCAGAGCATTACTGTATTTGCATTCATTTAATTGAAAGCAATCTCATCATTATTCATTGATACCTACTCTTAAATGAAGGCAATTACTTTCTCAGCAAGGAATCATTATGCAGTATGTATAAATTATTATCTTTCCTTTACATGTAGGGGGATTATGTAGGATGAACACTGAGGCAAAGCTGCTTCTTGGTGTATGACATGGCACTACATGGCTCTAGCAGGGATCATAAAAGTGAATATTTCTCTGGCTGATTTCTGGAGAAGATGAACTCTCATGCATCGCAATTATAGAATTATTAAACATCGCTTTAGTTGGAGTTGCTCTCATTTGCCATTATCTGGTTTGTATAACTATTTAGCTCAGATGGTAAGGAATCTGCCTGCAATGTGGGAGACCTGAGTTCAGTCCCTGGGTGGGGAAGATCCCCTGGAGAAGGGAATGGCCACCCACTCCAGTATTCTTGCCTGGAAAATTGAATGAGCAGAGTAGCCTGACAGCTATGGTCCATGAAGTCGCAAAGAGTCAGACACAACTGAGAGACTAACACACACACACACACACACACACACACACAACTTTTTAGAGCAACACTGAGGCTTTGGTACTTTTTATGCCTAAACACTGTATGCTCTGAAGATTAGTGTCACCTCCTTAGAGTGGCTTCTGGAAAGAGAATAAATACAATTTCTGTCATGCACTTTTGGAAACATCACTCGAATCTCAGTGAGTGTTTACTGGCTTGGTACACAGCCCTGAAAGAAGTTATTGCTGAGAGTGAAAACACAACCAAAGCAACACTTTCTCTTTTTTTTAATTTGAAAGAACATTAGGAAATTAGAAAATCTGGAAATGAGCTTTGCCAGAGGAAACATCTTCTGAACTCTGACTTTCCATCCCACTGAAAAACCATGGCAGAACTTAATCAGCCCAGACAGTCAGCCACCATCTGCCCCTCAGCGGAGACAGGGCTCCCACTAACTGTAATAAAAGAGTGAATTTATTTAGATCTCCTGTTGTGTTCTGAAATTGCTTTCCATAGCTTCTGTAAAGTTTCATAATCCACTGAAAAATGGCATAAATTTTTGGTGAGGAATTCTGTGTAGCAATAGTCCCAGGACTGTTCCTATGTTCTCTTTATATTTTCTCTTATTGCATTAAGTAATGACCTTGAATCACCATTTGTATCCTATGAAAAGAGGATATATGATCATCCCCAGATTATAACAAAGCAAAAATAAATCAAAGTTCATGTTTTTACATAGCATACCACAGGAATTGAAAATAAACACTGCCTTACACATTTCCCTTCTCCATTTCCTTAAATATACAGATCCTGACCTTTAGTGGCTTAGGATCTGACATAATACAGAAATTAGAGAATTTAAATGCAATTTCAGTCAAGCGAGAAGAATTATTTTGAGGCTATGTGACTCTATCACCAAGTTTTGTTGTTGTTTTGCTTTTTTACTTCTTGGCCTTCTCATGCAGCCTGTGGGATCTTAGTTCCCTGACCAGGGATTGAACCCATGTCTCTTGCGGTGGAAGCAGAATCTTCACCATCGGATAGCCAGTGAAGTCCGTAGTCAAGTATTTTTATGTCTATTTAGTAAAGTAAACACTTTGGCATCTATTGGAAAAAATGTCAATTGGGAAAAATGAACTTTTCCAGCATTCTTTATCATATAGAAGATAGAAAAGCCTGGTAATGCCATGCAAATGTGACTTTATTCTTATAAATCTCCACAAAGCTTACTTGTAAACCCAAGCTCTTAGGTGAGACAGGAGAAGTTAGGGAATCAAGGATGGTGTAAGAGCTCATCTTTTTCTTTCTTTCACCTTATGCTGATGAAGATTTTCAGGCTGTCTCTGAGTGCACGATCAAAGAGACATTTGATAGATAAATTTGCACAAAGGAGTTGTGACAGGTTGATCTTTAGAGATCAGTAACAATTTTCCTCTCACCATAGCATCCTCAAAGGAAAAGTCTCATAGCTAGGTGGTTGACTTTAACAAATCACGGCTGTTTGCTTTTGTGATGTTCAAATAAAATTAAAGCATGTGTAAAGAAGGGCTTCTTACAGCATACTGTAGGCTGTGGTTTTTCACCTTATTTTCTAGTAAGCACAAGCACTGAGACATGTCAGCCAGTTAGGGAAAACCTTTAACATTCCAACATAAGCCATTTCAGAATTTCTGGAAATTGCAATGCTTGTCCTCAGTTTCAAAAGTCCTTGACTTCCACAAATCTTCTCCTCTGATAAACTGCATTTAAACGGCCTTATCTTGTACCCTAGGGCAACATGAGGTACTTTTAGTCTAGCGTGCGTGCATGCTCAGTCATTTAGTCATGTCCAACTCTTTGCAACCCCAGGGACTATAGCCCGCCAGCCTCCTCTGTCCAGGAAATTTTCCCAGCAAGAATACTGGAGTGGGTGGCCATTTCCTTCTCCAGGAAATCTTTCCTGATCCAGGGATCGAACTTTGTCTCCTGTGTCTCCTACATTAGCAGGCAGATTCTTTACCACTGAGCTACCAGGAAAGCCCTATTTACTCTTTACACTTACATTTACTCTTGGGGGTACACAAATAGTGTTCAAGGGTTTTATGAATAAACGGTCAATTACTATTATATGGGCTTCCCTGGTGGCTCAAAGGTTAAAGCGTCTGCCTCCGATGCAGGAAACCTGGGTTCGATCCCTGGGTTGGGAAGATCCCCTGGAGAAGGAAATGGTAACCCACTGCAGTATTCTTGCCTAGAGAATCCCATGGACAGAGAAGCCTGGTAGGCTACAGTCCACTGGGTCGAAGAGTCGGACACGACTGAGAGACTTCACTTTCACTTTCACTATTATATCACTTCATCTTTCCTTGGTTCTGCTTCGGAAAGTTTATCTGCCTGCAGTCAAGTAGGGATCCCACTATATTCTCCATTTTGTTTTGTGCCTCCCCCCTCTTTACCCACTTACAACAGAAAGACATCCCGTCAGCTTGCATTTAAGATGGTTCATTGCCCTTGGGGTATGAAATCCTCTGGGATACAAAGGTCAGTCCAAAATGTTAGGACCATTGAACCTTTAATTAAATGCCTGAATTCTAACAATGCCTTCTTCTAACTTACACATATTTCTGAGAAAAGAAAAGCTTTACTTTAAAAATTAGCTATAGTAATCCTTCCTGGAATGTTCAGATTTCAGATACTGCCCAGTAAAGAATGAGGGATGAGAGTGAAGATCCCAGAGGCCATGGAAGTGGATTGCTCCTGACTGGTAGCAAGTCCTCCTTGTGTGAGGTGGTTTCCACGTATTTTCTTTCAGTAAATAAAAGAAGAAACTAGCTGAGTAATCAGTTGAGAGGACTTGTGCTAAGCCATTTTGGTTGAATCCAGCTCTTTGCCACCCTATGGACTGTAGCCCGCCAGGTTCCTCTGTTCATGGGATTCTCCAGGCAAGTATACTGGGGCGGGTTGCCATGCCCTCCTCCAGGGGATCTTCCCAACCCTGGGATCGAATCCGTGTCTCCTACATTGGCACACAGGTTTTTCACCACTAGTGGGAAGATGTAATTGCCTCGACGAAGGCCTCACTGGTGGCTCACTCAGTAAAGATCTCACCTGCAATGCAGGAGACATGGGTTTGATCCCTGGGTTTGAAAGATCCCCCGGAGAAGGAAATGGCAATCCACTCCAGTATTCTTGCCTGGAGAATACCATTGGCAGAGGAGCCTGGTGGGATACAGTCCATGGGGTTGCAAAGAGTTGGACGTGACTTAGCGACCAAACCACCACCAATTGCCTCACCAACTGATAGAATCACTTGGACAGTTGTTGATCACAGTAGGATTTATTTGGCATATAATCCAGAAGGAATTCAAAAATTCTGTGGCATCCCTATAATAAAAATGTACCTATATGAGTTTTTAATGTAAAAGAATGATAGGGTGACCAATAAAAGACTTTCTAGCACAGAAATATATTATATGAGGATATAGTTTCTGTGGGATATACAGAATGCTATCATAACTTCAAAGAGGAAAAGTAATGTAAATTTTTAAACTGTTGAAGAACTTACAAATGTATGCTTTAAATAGATGGTAGTTGGTGTCAAATTACTATGGTAATTAAAACCAATGAATGCATTTAAGCAATACTGGGAAATTTTCATTAAAGTCATCAATATTTATAATACACAAGAGATTGCACTTCCAGAGTTATCCAATTCATGATGAAGAGTTTGAAATGTCAACCTAAAAATAGTGGCATATATATATATTTCAAATTTCTTTTAGGTAGCACATAATAAACCATTTCAAAGATCACTTAGAATTTTTTTTAATGTGTCATTGGATTCTGATTGCTAGAATTTTGTTAAGGATTTTTGCATCTATGTTCATCAGTGATATTGGCCTGTAGTTTTCTTTTTTTGTGGCATCTTTGTCAGGTTTTGGCATTAGGGTGATGGTGGCCTCATAGAATGAGTTTGGAAGTTTACCTTCCTCAACAGTTTTCTGGAAGAGTTTGAGTAGGACAGCATGATGTAGGCACATGACCCCTCTTCTTGGATTTGGTATGAACTTGCACTCAGTCGTTCAGACATGTCCAACTCTTTGCAACCCTATGGACTGTAGCCCACCAGGCTCCTTTGTCCATGGGATTACCCAGGCAAGGATACTGGAGTGGATGGCCATTTCCTCCTCTAGGGGATCTTCCCAACCCACGGGTTGTACTTGCCACTCTACATTCCGTGCATTGGTAGGTGTATTCTTTACTAGTGTGCCACCTGGGAAGCCCCTCCTTGGGTTCTAAATGCTTCAGAGAATGGGCAGTGGTTGCAAGAATACATTCAACCTTTGGAAAGTGAAAGTTTCATGGAGCTGTAAAGGGACACTGGAGTTGGAGCCCTGGGTTCACAGTCCTGCTTGGAATGACACTTAAAGTGTGATAAGGGTCAAGTTAGCTAACCTCTTGTCTGGTTCCTCATCGATCTGATGGGTCTAGTGGGAACAAAGAGAATTACCAGATTGCATATGTCAAGTGTCTAGGTTAAAGTGTCACTCACACACCGTGGGCATTAAAAAGATCCATTAAATGGGTCTTCCCAGAGTTTCTCTATCAAAAGTTCATTAATTTTGAGCTTTAACAGTGTCAACTGGTGTTAATAGTTTCAATTTTCTTGAAATACAAGATGAAGTTTCTCATTCCAATTTTCATTTTTTGTGCACAGTCATCTGCAAAATAAAAATGCTGGAAAGGGATGATATTTGGAAATTATGCTTGATTTTAGCATAGAGAGAGTTGCCAAAAATAACGGAAGGGAATTTGGAAAGGTGTTATAATATGCTCCAATATAGGCTGAAATAGAGATGTTAAAAAAATTGACCTCACTATATCTATGCATCTGTTTCTGTCTTGTAGAAACAGACTCCCAGACAGAGCACAGACGTGTGGTTATCAAAGGAGGGAGGGGGAGGGAGATGGATGGTCTGGTGGTTGGAGGTTGGCAGATGCAAGCTATTAAATATAGGACAGATAAAAAACAAAGTTCTAATGTATAGCACAGGGAACTATGGTCAATATCCTGTGATAAATCATAATGGAAGCAAAAATAAATTTTTTCTTCTTTTATTTGTATACATATGTATAACTGAGTCACTTTGCTGTGCAGCAGATTGGTACATTGTTCATCAACTATCCTTCAATAAAAAAAAAAAATCTTAAAAGAAACATTGACCTCACCTTGGCATCACCTATAACAAATTGGTAGTTTATTAAAGTGGCTATTCAGTAACTTAGTAACTTAGACAATGGAAACCCTTAAAGACAAAGGGCAAGCCCTCTGCTTTAGGCAGCAAAGAGCAACCCAGACTCTCAGCAAAGAGTTATATGTCCAGATCCATAAAGTGGAGGTGGGAGAGGTTTGCGCAGCACAAGGAGACCTTGCTCCATGACCACCTCACCTGGGGCTGTGAGTCAGACCCACAGCCCATTAGTGGAAGGCCAGGCTATGTAGCCTACGTCTCTCGAATTATAGCAGAAGAAAGTGTAAGTCATGGGTCTCTTAACTTCCTTTGGTTGGAGTGGGAAGGACAACAGATGAGATTAAACTGTCAGCCTTCACGGGCTTCTCTAGTGGCTCGGATGGTAAAGTGTCTATCTGCCGACTGGGAGACCCAGGTTAGATCCCTGGGTCAGGAAGATCCCCTGGAGAAGGGAATAGCAATCCACTCCAGTATTCTTGCCTAGGGAATCCNGCCAAAAATAACGGAAGGGAATTTGGAAAGGTGTTATAATATGCTCCAATATAGGCTGAAATAGAGATGTTAAAAAAATTGACCTCACTATATCTATGCATCTGTTTCTGTCTTGTAGAAACAGACTCCCAGACAGAGCACAGACGTGTGGTTATCAAAGGAGGGAGGGGGAGGGAGATGGATGGTCTGGTGGTTGGAGGTTGGCAGATGCAAGCTATTAAATATAGGACAGATAAAAAACAAAGTTCTAATGTATAGCACAGGGAACTATGGTCAATATCCTGTGATAAATCATAATGGAAGCAAAAATAAATTTTTTCTTCTTTTATTTGTATACATATGTATAACTGAGTCACTTTGCTGTGCAGCAGATTGGTACATTGTTCATCAACTATCCTTCAATAAAAAAAAAAAATCTTAAAAGAAACATTGACCTCACCTTGGCATCACCTATAACAAATTGGTAGTTTATTAAAGTGGCTATTCAGTAACTTAGTAACTTAGACAATGGAAACCCTTAAAGACAAAGGGCAAGCCCTCTGCTTTAGGCAGCAAAGAGCAACCCAGACTCTCAGCAAAGAGTTATATGTCCAGATCCATAAAGTGGAGGTGGGAGAGGTTTGCGCAGCACAAGGAGACCTTGCTCCATGACCACCTCACCTGGGGCTGTGAGTCAGACCCACAGCCCATTAGTGGAAGGCCAGGCTATGTAGCCTACGTCTCTCGAATTATAGCAGAAGAAAGTGTAAGTCATGGGTCTCTTAACTTCCTTTGGTTGGAGTGGGAAGGACAACAGATGAGATTAAACTGTCAGCCTTCACGGGCTTCTCTAGTGGCTCGGATGGTAAAGTGTCTATCTGCCGACTGGGAGACCCAGGTTAGATCCCTGGGTCAGGAAGATCCCCTGGAGAAGGGAATAGCAATCCACTCCAGTATTCTTGCCTAGGGAATCCCATGGACAGAGGAGCCTGGCTGGCCACAGTCCATGAGGTCACAAAGAGTAAGACACGACTGAGAGACCAACACTTCAAGGATGGGGAGCAAGCTACACTTGTTTCTGTGTGTCTGGACTAATATGCATGCAGTTTATTTAGAAGGCGCCTGCTCACAAAATGTTGAACTCAGCCAATCCTCTAGCTGGTGGAGAAGCTGGGGACCCACATCCACACCATGCAACACACACAGCAGAGGTTCCCTGGGCATGATGTCAAAAACCAGACTCCTCGCCTCTTTCAGTGTCTGCTCTAAGGAAATACTGGATTTTCAACAGGCAGCTCTTATCCTACTAGTTCAGATGCCTTCACAAAGACACAACTGAGATTCAGTATTCATAAACCAAAGGTGAGTGTCATGTTGTTATTGCCTTGGTTCATCCTAAGACCAAGTGCAGGCAAGATATCAAAACACAATGATCCTCGGAGTCAAATAGCTCTGGAAGTAAGTCATAGCTCTGACATTTAATCATTGTGTGGTCATTAACCTCTTATTTCAGTTTGCTCACCTGTAAATTAAATAACAACTCTTTTGAAGGATCCTTATAGGGATTTAAGATACACCGTAGTGCATGGTAGCCAAAGATTAATAGTAGTTCAGCATTAAATGGCCTAATTGTTTGGGAGGCCATTCTAAGTTGTGCAGGCTGCCTAAAAAAAAAATGATTGGCCAAAGAAGTCTAGTCACAGGTGCTCTGAGCAAATATGAATTGCATTGATTTCCATACATTGAGTGGATTTGTGAGATTATCAGAAAGTTTAATCTATGTACTCACTTCATTAAAAACAATTCAGATTGGTTCATTCAAGTACAATCTGATAGAACTTACTGACCAAAAAATCAATATGAAACAATTAAATAACATTAATTGATGATCTATTATTGCATGTTCATTTATGCAAGAATACAACCGCTAAGGCTAGGTTGGAGAAAGAGTGTTACTTCCTGGTTTAAAGCAATCAGAAAATAAAGATATATGTGAAGAATCTCATAACTACTGAGCCTGGTCCAGGCTCCATGTGAGAATATTGAGAAGAACTACTATTTTTTAAGCCAAGACATGGGTAGACAACTATTTCAACCATCTGGAAATCCAGCCTTTAAAATGTTCTAGAATTGCTCCTCATGGTATTTTATCCTAGGTGATAAATTTCAAGTATTTGAATTTTTTAATGAAAGGGAATGGCTTTTTCATGAAGTCTGACTTCAACAAAAGTAAGTAGAAAAGGCTAACAGAAATTCACTTAATATGCCACTTACCTGTACAGTTCCAAAGCCTTTTATTTTGTTCCCCTTCGTAAATAAAGCAATGAATTCTAAGGCTGTTGCAACTGATTATTGACCTGGCCATGTCCTTCCCATAATGCTTTTCTGAATTTGAACCACACCATTGTGTCATCAATAAGGAAACAAAGGAGCCGCACATAAACAAAACCATTGCTCGACTTACAGTTGTTACAAACAGAAACAGTTAATTGGTTTCTTTGCCACAGACCAAGGCTAAAATCTGAAGTCAAAATAATGTATGTTGGAAGCACAGAGTGAAGTAGGCTGCTAACCCATCCACACAGTTTAATGATTTAGCTCTTTCATCAGCATTCATATACTTAGAGTCCTGGGAACATCTCAGAGCCTCAGTCTACCTGTCACCAAAAAGGAGACAACTTTCTCTCATATTTTATCACATAATCCCCACATTTTTTCTAGCACTATACATTTTGGTTATGTTTGAAGTGAATTTAGTTAAGTAATAAATGGTTGGCTAAAAATCAAGCACATTTTCTTATTTGTTAAAGCATTTGAATAATATATGCAAAAGGTAGGGTAAGTCTGGGGCTTCTCAGGTGGCAGTAGTGGCAAATAACCCATCTGCAAATATGAGATGTAAGAGACTCCGGTTCAATCACTGGTAAGGAAGATGCCCTGGAGTAGAAAATGGTAACCCACTCCAGTATTCTTGCCTGGGAAATCCCATGGACAGAGGAGCCTGGCAGGTTACAGTCCACGGGGTTACAAAGAGTCAGACAGGACTGAGTGAGCAGAGTTTAGGTCTGACTCATGGTGGCTTGGTAAGATGATCTCTAAAGTTTATATGATGGCATTATCTAGAAATATTGAAAAGAAGCCAGCATACTTTCCAGGAATATCAGGAACTCAATTTATAAACATGGTCTTTTTAGAGGTAAGAAAATCATAGCCTCGAGAATGCTTCATTCCTGATTCAGAAGCAAAATTTCCACCAAAATGATCATCCAAGTGGAGGCAGTCTCAACTCTAGTCACATCTTACTGACCCATTGATATAAAAAAAAAATTTGTAACAGTACCATTGGAAGATTTCAAAAAATATGATGGACTTGATTATTTTAAAATCCTTTGGTCCTTTGGTACTTAGAAATGCTAGTGAATAAAAAAAATCTTTAAATCCTAGCTCATCTCTAGGAAAAGTAAGGGGAATCCTCACAAGCCAGAGGAAAAGGAAAATAAAAATCAGAACAACAGATGGGCAGTGACTCCTTGAGCTTTTGCAGTACTCGTGATCCAAGGGGTTTATGTACTGGTCACACAAGGGCTAGCTGCAAGGACTTGGCCTCAAAGAGGTGGGAGTCGACCCATTGCTGACCCCTGTGAAGGCTACACACACTGAGAATGAATAAAATAGAAAACAAAACAAAACTCAGCCTACAGGCAAAAGGTGAAGAAAAGAATTATTCACAGTCTTGCTCAGGGTTAAGGTGGAGATAAAGAAATCTGGGAAGAGAATTTACATCTATGGACTTGTCTTCATTGTGATTGAAGTTTCCACTTAATCTTTATAGCCCAAGAATACCAGACTAAGAACAGACTCTCCCAGGTGGGTAATGTTCCAGAGAGAGATGTCAGAGAAAAGAGAAAGCATTTTTAGAGGAATACAGTTTCACCTAGGGGCTTCCCAGGTGGTACTAGTGGTAAAGAATTCCTGCCAACACAGGAGATATAAGAGATTCGAGTTCGATCCCTGAGTCGGGAAGATCCCCTGGAGGAGGAAATGGCAACCCACTCCAGTATCTGTGCCTGGAAAATCCCATTGACAGAGGAGCCTGGCGGGCTACAGCGATGGGGTCACAAAGAGTCGGACACGATTGAAATGACTTAGCACACACAATTTCAAATGCTCCTGTATTGGTCTCCACACAGAAAAAATAATTAAATCTACTTTAAGTTATGAATGAATGCTTTGACTTCATGGATACCAATGGTTCTCAGTGCTTATTAAGTCCCAATAGTCCCGTGGGAAGCAACAGGCTTCGTTTAGCAAATTCAACTCAGGCAGTAAAGTTTGATAGAGGTAAAGTGGCTCCACATTCTTGGATGAATGTTGGAATGAAGAGGGTCTCGGGGTTTGAAACATACACAGTCTCTCTCTCTCTCTCTCTCTCTCTCTCTCTCTCTCTCTCTCACACACACACACACACACACACACACACACACACACCTAATTCCAACACCCTCCTCTAAACCTTTAACATGCAGAGAGAGTTCCTGGGAACTTGAGAAAAATCCACTGGGCTCACAGAGGTCGTCTTTCTATTTTCTGTTTTTGTTTTTTTTTTTACTTTTCTCTTTTCTTATCTCATGTCTTTCCTCCCTTCTTTCTTAAACTGTACATGAGCAGCTATGAAACAGGTACTTGGCAGATTTGTTTCTGGTTTCTTACCAGATATGACAAAAACGAGGGCTTCCCAGGTGGTGTTAATGGTAAAAAGCCTGCCTGCTGATACAGGAGATGTAAGAGACGCCAGTTTGATCCCTGGGTGGGGAAGATCCCTTGGAGGAGGACATGTCAAGCTCCTCGAGTATTCCTGCCTGGAGAATCCCATGGGCAGAGGAGGAATCTGGTGGGCTACAGCCCATGGGGTCACAAAGAGTAATACACAACTGAAGTGACTTAGCATGCATGACAAAAATGCTCCCAAATGGCTACAGTGGTGGCAAAGTTCTGCTCTTTCTCCACAGTTTAAACCCTTAATTCTTTTGGAATTTGTGTTTATCTGGAAAGAAGATGATGTAAAAATCTAAGGTCATTGGTCTGATTGTGGGAAAGCTAGTTAGCCATAACCTGGCTCACCCTGTATGGCCTTTTATTCCTTCTCTCCTTCCAATTTTTTCTTCTTTCTCCAACTTCATCAGAAATAATTCCAAGGTAGCTGATAAATAAGCTGATGAGTAAATTGGAAATATAAAAGAGATGGAGAAGCCAAATATGAGGCTGGCACACAGTATGTATGCTGAAGTCTAGTACTCTTCCTGCAGGCAGGTCACCGGAATGCACCAGATGCAACCTCAACATACATTTTCAGGTGTAGGTCCAAAGCAACTCTTCTTAAAAGCATAACTCAAATGTGCCCTAAGAATGTTCTCTTCTATGCCTGCATTAAAGAACTTAGCTCTTCCTCACTTGTATGTGTTAGTCTCTCAGTCGTGTTCGACTCTTTGCAACCCCATGAACTGTCTAAGGGATTCTCTGTCTATGGGATTCTCCAGACAAGAATACTGGGATGGACTGCCATTCCCTTCTCCAGAGGAACTTCCCAACCCAGGGATTGAATGCTGGTCTCCTGCATCGCAGGCAGGTTCTTTACCATTTGAACTACAGGGAAGCTCACTTTCCCAAAAGTAAATCAAATCCACAGTCAACTGGTAAGTACTTTGTTGTTGTTCAGTGGCTAAATTGTGTCCGACTCTTTGTGACCCCAGGGACTGTAGAACGCCAGGCTCCCTTATCCTTCACTGTCTCCTGGAGTTTGCTTAAATTCATATCCACTGACTCGGTGAACACCTTAGATTTTCCTAAAAATTTTCAGAGACACTGAGAAAAAGTTGTAATAACCAGAAGCACAACTTGAAAAGTCCTCTTTAGGACATATATTTGCTCCTACAAAAACCCTCTTACTTTCCTAAGGGCAGTGTCACAGTTGAAGCATTTTTCCCAATCATTTTCAGGGTGATCTTAAACTCTGAGAAGAGTGTGGTCTCTGAAAAGTAGCAGTGACCACCAAGTGTGTAGGGTATAGTGACATGAGTTTTCATCTTAATTGCACCCTGGCATCTTAAATGTGCCGATGTATTGTGCTTACTGATGGGAATGCCTGGTGACACTATTTGCAAGTGGTGCCCAGTCAATCAAAATCAGCAGACATTTCTTCCAGACCTCGTAAGGCATGCATGGCTCTGCATGTGCCAGGGGAGATTCAAAGAGACATTTGGGCCATGAAGGAACTAGAATTCGAAAGACAACCATGTACAAAAGAAATATTGGAGAACAACACAGTAATCATCACAACAGGAAGCCAAGGAGTAGAAGTGCCTGCATGGAGAGCTTCAGCCTGAGAACAATTGTCCTGCAGACGCGAGATCAAAAGGTATGATTTGCTTGCAGGATAGAGGCTGGAGTAGGCAGATGGGAGGAAAGCTGGAGGCAAATATGAGTTTTCTTTTCTGAGGATTGAAGTATCAGGGGAAGTACCTGCCTTCTGGCTATTGCCTGAGGCTCAGCTCAGAAGGGGAGTTAGAGAGATCTTTTTCTTATTGTGATTCTAATGCAGATATAGGCACCTGCCACATGGGGATAGATCTCCGTACACATTATATTTTTATTTACTCATATTTTAGTAAATCTAAACTCTTTAGAAGCTTGTGCTATGTTGAACACTTCGGACAATGTTTTTTCCTTCATGAAAAATGAAGAAGAGATGGACTCAGACATATAATATTTGGTATGGAGGCAGATATTTTTTTCCAAAATTCTACTAGTGATAGACTTCTAAGAACAGAGAACTTCCTCTTCACCTCAAAGATATGGCATTAATTCTACACTAAGAGCATGTCAAGGTTCTCCATCTTGTCAAAGTTTCTTAGGTCTTCATCAATGATCAATTACCAAGAGCTTACTGGTAATACAGCCTTAACCCTCTGCTGGAAAGTCTTTCACCCTTTGTTCCAATGCATTTCACTTGTTGACCTAATAAAACAAAATTCACAACCTAAAAGTTGAGAGTTGTGTTTTATTCTGTGGGAATTTTTAGCACTTAAGCCTGGGGGCAACATCTCAAGAAACCCTGAACGAACTGCTCTGAGATGAGGGTGCGAGAAGCCAGGTTATATAGAATTTTGTAACAAAGGGCAGATAGTCGTAACATCAAAACATGATTGTTGAATAAACAAAACGATATCCCAAGTTAAGGAATTTAGTGCATTTCTTTGTCCGGGAAGATTCAAGGGTCTGGGCTCCCTGAAATCACTCCTTTGATATCCCAGCTATCTGGGATCATATCCTGTGTTTTCACATCTTTTTTATTTGTTTGTTTGTGTGCCGCCTTAATATAAGGGGGAACCATACATAGCCCTTTCTTCTTTGCATTTCTAATACCTAGTACAGTATCTAACATCTAGAAGGTACTTAGTAAATGCTTAAATTAAATTGAATTACAGCTCTATTCCTGGCTTGTCACAAACCTGAGCTTTTGTTTCTCAGGGCTCACTGTGGGGAGTGGCCCAGCCTGATGACTACTAGATCACAGGTATTCTTCTCCTTCCTGAGTTCCCTCAGGCTCACCGGCTTACATTGGAGGGCTGCAGTTGCTGATGACTGTGACAGCCTTGTTTACTGAGATGGAAGGACATATTCCACGTCTCACTCTGAGGTCCATCTCCCATGGCTCCCACATCCGAAAGTCATCTGTTCCTACACTACTTATCCACTTCCTCTCTGGAACTTTCTGGTATCACCTTACCTTTTGAGTGCCACTTAGCCTGATCCACTTTGCAGTATAGTGACTGACTTCACTCTCAACCTTCCAGAAGTTATTGGTTACCTAAGGACAGGAACAAGACTGAGTTATTTTGATGTAACCCAAATCCCTAGCACAATGCAGAGAACAGCAGTTAAAATTGTGCTGAATTAGGTTGAAAGCCTTTTTGATGATCTCACATGACTCTGCCTTCCCTGGTGGCTCAGTCAGGAAAGAATCTGCCTGCAGTGCAAGATACTGCTTGCAATGTAGGAGACCTAGGTTCGATCCCTGAGTCAGGAAGATGCAGTGGAGAAAGGAATAGCAACACATTCCAGTATTCATGCCTGGGAAATCCCACAGACAGAGAAGCCTGGCAGGCTATAATGCATGGGGTCACAAGAGTCAGAAACAACTTAGCAAATAAACCACCATGACTCTATATTTCTCAGTATTAATTTCCCTTCTTTCTAGCATTTTGGTGGGCTTTTCAATGCATTACCCAGATTTCCCCTTAAGAACTGGGGACTTCCTACCCAGGTGCTGGGAGCCCATCCTCAGATATCAGCACCTTTAGGGATTAGTACAACTGCTGGGGGCTTCCTCACCTCAGGTCACTCTGTTCCAGGACAGCTGGCCCCAGTGATGGAGGGTTGAAAACCGGGCACTCTCATCGACCTTGGGACAGTTTGGTTGGGTCATCCATCTTCAGGTCTGCAGAAGTGACTGTATCACAGCTGGACTCTTCCCTCTGCTTGATCCTGCTATTTCCTTCCACACGTGTTTATCCCAAGAACAGCCCCTAAAACCTCTTATACACCAACTCCTTTCAGCCTTCCTTCTAAGGAACACAATCTAAAAAAAACCAAACAAACATGAAAGTGCTGAGTGGCTTTCATTTTGACACTGACTTCTCACCATACCCATGACTATCATGGCTACAGAGGAGAGGTCTGAGATTTTTATAGTGATGTTCTACTTGGTGGCCCATGATATCCTTTTGTGTGTGAACCATTTTTAAAGTATTTATTGAATTTGTTATAATATCGCTTCGGTTTCATATTTTGGTTTTTGGCTATGAAGCACATGGGATCTCAGTTCCCCAACCAGGAACTGAACCCTAATCTGCTGCGGTGGAAGGTGAAGTCTTAGCCACTGGGCTGCCAGGGAAGTCCTAGAATTCTATTTAACAACCCCAATTCACTACCTCACCTCTTTTTTTTTCTGGAAATAAATACAACAGATGGTTGGTAGGAGAAACTAAACTACACTTCGAGTTCTCCTGGGGCTTGTTTAATTTATCCTTTCAAAACAAATAGTTGTACTATGTTTACCTGCCAACAGAGAAATGCCTGAATTCATATTCCTTCTCCTATTTGCCGAGGACATACATGTCAAAAAGGTTGGGATAATTTTCTAGGTGCTTCCAAAGCCTGTTAGAAAGAAATTCCCCATGCTATAAATTATTTATAAAAAAATACAGATAGAAAATGCTCCTGAGGAAACAAACCAAGTTCATGAAAGGAAAATCATTTTATATCTTTTTTGAGATAAAAGGCATGACCCCATTTTGGGAGAAAGCAGTTGAAAATCTATATGTGAAGCCATTGCATCAAAAAGTAACATTCTTGCTAAATATAAATTTCAAATGGTATTTTAAAGCTAGTCTAGAAAATTCTATCTTTCTGAGCATTTGATTGGGAAGATGTCAAGCTCATGTCAGGTATTGTGATATTTTGGAATCCATTAAAGTTCTTTAGAGAAAAAATGTGGTCAACAGAAATTACATTTTAAAATTGCAACAAATCTACAGTAGAGATTAATAAGAGCAGGAAAATGGTTTATTGATAAAAGCATTATAAATGGGAAATAAAATATTTTCATGGTATGGTTTCTTACTGTAGGAATCTTTGTGATAATCAACAAAATAACTCTGAAAGTCATTTACTATATGAGACTCAATGTTGTTGTTGTTTTTAATGTTAAAAGCTGTGACCAAAAATTATTACAGGAAAAGATGCTGATGACTGTAATTTAAAATGGCTTGTTGTTTAGTCACCAAGTCATGTCTGACTTTTAGCCTGCCAGGCTCCTCTATCCATCGGATTTCCCAGGCAAGAATACGGGAGTGGGTTGCCATTTCCCTCACTATGGGATCTTCCCAACCCAGGATCAAACCGGGTTTCCTGCTTTGGCAGGCAGATTGTTTACCAATGATCCACCTGGAAACTGTTAAAATGGGCTATGCTCTGTGCTAAGTCACTTCAGTCTTGTTGGACTCTTCATGACCCTATGGACAATAGCCCTCCAGGATCCTCTGTCCATGGGATTCTCCAGGCAAGAGTACTGGAGTGAGTTGCCATGCCCTCATCCAGGGCATCTTCCCAACCCAGGATCGAATTTGCATCTCTCAAGTCTCCTGCATTGGCAGGGAGGTTCTTTACCACTAGCACCATCTGGGAAGCCCTTTAAAATGGGCTGCTGCTGCCGCTGCTAAGTCGCTTCAGTCGTGTCCGACTCTGTATGACCCCACAGACGGCAGCCCAACAGGCTCCCCCATCCCTGGGACTCTCCAGGCAAGAACACTGGAGTGGGTTACCATTTCTTTCTCCAATGCATGAAAGTGAAAAGTGAAAGTGAAATCGGTCAAGCGAGTCTACACTCTTTTAAATATGGATGCTAAGAAACTAGCTCTATGGAAATTTATTAAATGTTTTAATATTTCACTTTTGCCAACATGTATGATGTGCCAGACATTTCTAATGTATAACTGTATTCAATTTTCACACCCATCTTTTAAGGTGTCATCACTCATTTTAAAAATATGAAAATTGAGGTTCAGAAGGGTGTATATAGCTTATATGTATATAGCTTGCCTAAGGCAAGATTTCAAAGAACAAGAAACTCAAGACCCTGATTAGCTTAGTTACAGCATAAAATCAGCATCAAAGTTATTTGCTTTTCAGGTTTCAGGATTGATTTTGTTTTTAATTGGGCAATGTATTCTGTTCCTGCAAACCATTGTCCAGTTCTTTGTTTGGGGGTTGGGAAAGATTCTGAAACTCTTGTACTTGTATTTGTTATTCCTTGATCAGTCACTCAGCCGTGTGACCCCCATGGACTGCATCACGCCAGGCTTCCCTGTTCATCACTATCTCCTGGAGCTTGTACAAACTCATGTCCATTGAGTCGGTGATGCCATCAAACCATCTCATTCTCTGTCATCCCCTTCTCCTTCTGCCCTCAATCTTTCCCAGCATCAGGGTCTTTTCCAATGAGTCGGCTCTTCGCATCAAGTGGCCAAAGTATTGGAGCTTTAGCTTCAGCTTCGTTCCTCCCAATGAATATTAAGCGTTGATTTCCTTTAGGATTGACTGATTTGATCTTATTGCTGTCCAAGGGACTCTCGAGTGTATTTACTCTTTTTAAACATTGGGGGTTGGCCAAAACGTTTCTGGGTTTTTCTGCAAAACGTTATGAAAAAATCCAAATGATTTTTTTTGCCAAACCAATATTTTTCCGACTTACCAAAAAGTGACTTGATCTTTTGACCCAAAGACCTAGAAGAAACTTCTCTTCATTCTAAAAGTTTAATAGCTGTTTTCTTAGGTTATGAATTAATTGTTTTAGGTCTATTTACCCAAATTCACTACGAGACCCTTTAACATTCATATTCAGGTCTTTTAAAATTAATCTTTAATTGAAATTTAATTGAATTACAATATTGTATTAGTTTCAGGGATACAGCAAATAAATTCAATTATATATATATATTTAGGTCTTTTATTTCCAGAAGAGTCTTTTTGGACTATAATTTTAAATGTTAGTTTAGTTCATTGAGTTTTTTCTTTTTTCAAGGACTCTGGTATATTTTTTTCATATCTATAGCTGTCACTTCATCTTTAATATTGTTTTCCTGTTTATGTCTTTTTTGTGTGTTTCTATTTCCATACCTCTTCTTAATGTCCCTTATGTAATATTTTTAGGTGATTCTCATCTCTTTTAGATATTTGTACTTAGTCTTCATTTCTGATGTGATATCATGCTATTCCTCCATTTTTTCTTGAAATTAGTCAAACCTTCCTGCTTATCTTTCTGATTTTGTTGTTCACTTTCATGCTGAGTCTTTGAGCTTTGATTTGGATGCTCTTTCATACCCGACATTGCTTTTGACGATGTTTTACTCTTACTGGGGGGCTGTGTCACAGTTTTCCTCTGCTTCACATCAGATTCTGGGTCCTTTGTGAGAATTTTAGATTTTTACCAAACCGTTAGTAACAGTTGGTTTCCCTTTGGGAGGAGGAAATTTAAGTGGCCTATGAGTGTTCTTAGTTAAGACGTGCTCTCTTCTGTTGGTCCATAGAGGTTTCGTTTCTTTAATACCTGGTCTTTGGAGACAGATGGGTTTCCCAGGTAAAGAACCCGCCTGCCAATGCAGGAGACCCGGGTTCAGTCCCTGGAGGAGGGCATGGCACCCCACTCCAGTATTCTTGCCTGGAGAATCCTGTGTACTGAGGAGCCTGGTAGGCTACAGTCCATGCAGTCACAAAGAGTTGGACACGACTTAGTGATGGAGCCCGGAGGCAAACAGCTTCCATTATTATTGTCCTTGTTTCTGTGCTGGGCTTGAACTTTCAGAGAACTCTTCCTGGATAGGTCAGGAATCATCTTACTCTTCTGAGAGTTCTTCTATCACTGCCTGCTTGATCCCCACACTTCAAGCCCCCACAGCCCGCTGCCCTCTCATCTCAGCCTTGTGGGTGTGGCCCTTCTGGGGGGAGAGGGCTCACATCTCCAAGTTTTTCTAGAACTGTGGGGAGAGTTTGAAGTTACAAAAGAGAACTGTTTATTCTAAACTTTATATGTCCTTACATATTTTTACCTATAAAGCCTGCCAAATTCTGAAAACACATTCTAAAATCATCTCATTACCACGGTACTTTTTCCTGGGCTGCTTGTTTCCAGACGTTTTTCCTCACCGAATATTGTTTGGAAGTGCCGGGAAAGAAAAAGATTGCTTCCGTTCTCTTTGGGTCTTTGGCTGGGCCTGAAAATTAAACTGACAAAGACAGATTAACAGGAGGAAAGTGTCCACATTTTATTAAGTGTGCTCCGTGAACAGCTCTGTAAGGTAAATACTGAGACCTCTGTCTCTCTTTGGTTTGCATTTTACTGTGTGCTCCTCCTCCTCTCTCCCCTCTGATCTTCTGGTTCTGAAACTACTCTGGTGATTTACGGCCAGTTGCAAATCCAGCAGCCTTGTTTTATCATCTCCCTTCCTGTTTCTCTGCTTTTTAACCTTGACCACTCCTCTCTCCTCAGAGCACAGACTCCCGCGCCAGACGGCCTCAAATCAAACCTGGCTCCTGACTTAGCGACTGTGTGAGTTTGGGAAATTTACCGATAAAGAATCCACCTGCCAATGCAGATGTGGGTTCGATCCTGGGGTGGGAAGATCCCCTGGAGGATGAAATGACACCCCACTCCAGGATTCTTACCTGGGAAACTCCATGGAGGGAAAAGCCTGCCGGGGTACAGTCCATAGGGTCACAAAGAGCTGGACACGACTAAGTGATTAGACAACAACAGCAAAGAGTGTATGAGGTTTGTTATGAAAACTAAGTGAGTTGATGTGTGGAAAGCAGTCGGAGACATGCCGTCCACATTAGCAACCGCGGCAGTCGTTCCCCTTCCCATCTGCCGCAGCCTCACCTGCTCCCCCCACCAGTGGCCCGTCTCGCCCTCGCCTCCCTGTGCTCTGCACGTAACAGCTGGCCTTTCCTCTTCTCTCTTGCATGCTCTCTCTGGGTACTCTCCTCCACTCTGGGATGTCAGCCAGCCCTTCTCGGCAAGTGGACATCCCGTGGTACGTGCACCTAAAGTGAACCTACGTCTTCTTCATCGTGACTTTGCTCTGCAGTTACTAGAAGCCACCAGGAAGCCTGGGAACCTCCACCTGACTAGGCTCCCCCAGCCTCCACATCTGGCCCACCCTCAGCTCCTGCCGAGGGTCTCACGAGCTCTGCATCTGTCAGCTCACAGCTTCCAACTCCAGGATCCAAGTCCTCAGCTGCTTTCTTCACAGTCCATCTTTCTCACGGTTTCTGGACCAGAAGCACAGAACTCACTTATCTTTCTCCTGATCCAGCCTCTTCAGCCTCAGCATCAAGCCAAGCTCCTCATGTGGCACTGAAAGCCCTCCCTGGTCTTTCCCTACTGACCGCTCCAGTCCTACCTTCCAAACTCTCTCCACCAGGTTTCTTCACGTTCTTTTATGCTGTGTCACAACTAATCTAAAAATTTAACACTGGACTTCCCTGGTAGCATAGTGGATAGCTACCAAGGCAGGGCTCACAGGTTTGATCCCTGGTCAGGGAAGATCCCACATGCCGCAGAGCAGCTAAACCTGAGTGCCGCAACTACGGAGCCTGTGCTCTGGAGACTATGCTCTGAAACAAGAAAAGCCAGTTCAGTGAGGAGCCTTCACACCACAATGAAGAGGAGCCCCCACTCGCTGCAACCAGAGAAAGTCATTGCAAAGCAGCAAAGACCCAGCATAGCCAAAAATTGCAAAAAGTAAAACAAAAATATGACATTGTATTTGTCTTGGGAGCAAGATATACATTGCAGTGTGGACTTAAATTTTAGTCCTGCACTGAAACCCTCATACTTGGAAATTTTATTTTGTTCTAAAAATGATTCATGATTTGTTACTAAGTGACAAGATGAAAGAGACTTTCACAGGATCCTCTCTACAAGCCTTTCTCTTCTAATATGACATGGAAGGTGTGAACAATCCTGTTACTAAATAAATGAAAAATCTAGTATGTATACTTTTATATTTTCAAGTTTCTTAAAAAGTATTAAACATCTTGATATACTATAGAAAAGTTTGAGAAGATGTAGACTTAAAAAACCGTAAATGATGATAAACTTGAATTAGATTTGTAAACCTCCTTTCATCTTTTACTGCTTCACTAACATATAGTTCATTATTTGGAAGAAAAATCCTCAAATTTTTGGAGGTCTCTGATTTCCTAAATTCAACAATTTCTAATTATTTCAACGTTAGATAAAAAATAATGGCAACTTTTGTTAATAGGTATTGATGATTGTGTATAAAAACTATCAGGTAGAAACTGATTTGTAATTTGTCCAAACACATACTGTGGTTGATAGAATAATTGTTCTCAAAAATGGCTGTGTCATAATCCTTGGAATCTGTAATATGACAAAAGGGACTTTGAAGATATGATGAAGTTAAAAATTTTGGTGTGGGAAGATGAGTTTGGATTATTTGAGCCCAAATAAGGGGTCCTTGTAAGAGGGAAACCGAAGGGTCAGGGTCTGAAAAGATGTGATGAGGGAAACAGAGGCTGGAGTGATGAACAAATAAAAAAAACAATGACTCATGAGCACATTATCATTATGTATCTTCTTTGAATTCCTGCACAAGCTCACCAAATCTCTCAGATGGTATCAAATTGCATTATTCTAAAGGAAAAATATTTAGTTTATGTATTAATTGTTTTGTAAAAAACAGAAATGTCATGATAGCCCAATACGTTGCAAAGCTCTCAGAAGTTTTGAACTACCATAGGGAATCCTGTTTTGTGCATATTCCTCGTATTATATAGATTATGCTGTATCATGAAGTGTGAAAGTGTTAGTCTCTCAGGCGTGCCCAACTCTGAGACACCATGGACTGCAGCCCACCAGGCTCCTCTGTTCATGGGATTTTCCAGGCAAGGATACTGGAATGGATTGCCATTTCCTTCTCCAGGGGATCTTCCCAATTGAAACCCTGTCTCCTGCTGATTCTTTACTGACTAAGCTACGAGGGAAGCCCTATGTTGTATCACAATAATCTTAAAATGTGCTGCTTCTCCCTAGTAGACTATGAACATAGTGATATGAGCTCCTGTATGTCATTATTCTTGTGATTTTTAGGACCTAGCAGAGTATGTGACACAAAAATAAGTGCTTAAACTTACATTTCTTGAATAAATTCATCAATGAGTGAAAAAACAAAATCTGTAGACTATTATGATCAAATTCATATCTTGGGATGTGAAGAGCTTTATTCATTTCTTTTGATATTTTTAGACATTGCAATTTTAATTCTTAAACAGCGCACTAATTTTTTAAATAAAGACATAGAAAACTACAAAGTTGCTTTCCAAAGAAAGTTCTAAGAAAGAACAATACAATAGAGTAGTTTGAAAACAAAGTCCCGTTTGTGAGAAAAGTCTGGTGATTTTTAAGCATCAACCATCAACATGTTGGTTAGTGGCTAGGGATGAAGAGAACGATTTAAGAGGACATTGCTCTTATCATTTTATGTCACTACAAATTTTTTCCTATTGTTTTCCTTTACAAGCAAAAATGTGCAAAGCTTGAGATAGGAAAAAATAAGAGGTCATGTGAGAAGCTAAGAAAAAGTCTTTAGACATTTTCAACAATTATTATCTTTTATTAATGTACATAGATTCTCTCCTTGGCCAAGCTCTGGTCAGGCTCTTTGAACTTTCTTCTCAAGGAGACCCTGACTTTGAGTTTCCATGTTCATTTCTGCATCTTCCAATTTTAGCAAGAATCCTGCTAAGGCAGTTTTTAGCTAGAACTCACATCCTCCATATATAATCACCCTTGAAATCTACTAGGGTTCCTCGTCATCTATTACCCCTAGTCCCTCACCCCCATTTGTTCCCATCTGCCTGCTTTTAATAAGAACACTGTCAGGTTAATTGGCCAGAGTCTTTCATGGCTCCTAATGTTTCCTTTTAGTAATTTACTTATCCCCTGCTCCTTGCCTATACATTCCCATTTTCCCTTGCTGCATCTTGAGTTGAATCCAACTTCTCTCTCCCACTGTAAGACCCCAGGGCAGTGGTCCCTCCACCTAACCAATGGTCCACCTTAAATGAAGTCTGCCTTACCATTTTTTAACAAATATCATGAATACATTTTCTTTAATATGATAGAATTCTTTGTATCTCTATGGCATATGTTGATTTCAAATATAATGATACTAATTAGAATCAACCTCCTTTTCATATTTCCTATATTTTATTGGAAAAATATTATCTTCACTCCCTCCCACATTGGCAAACATGATATATATTAAATGAAATTATTTTGTCATATATGTATAGATATCATGGTCACAGAAACCATGGCAATTTGGCTTTAAGAAAGGAAATTAAAAGCATATGCACCCCCACAAAGTTTACATAGAATGAATTATAAGATTAATCTGGCTTGAGAAATAAAGTGAAATATTTGGGAATAACTATTTTCATTCTATCTATGTTTTTAGATATGTATAATCATTTCTTTTTCTAACACAAAACTTTCAAATCTATAGCTTAAAATAAGCATATAGATCTCACATGGCATTTTCAGAGATACTTTCAAAGAGATTGTGAAAAGCTCTCTTCCATTTGCTTATGTGATTGAAAGGGAAATGGGCTTTGCTTTCTTTTTGAATACCATAAAGAGCAGCTTAGCCTCCATGAACCAGCAGAAAGGAAGCATTCTTGCTTTTCTTCCCTTCTTTCAATTCTACTCTAACTCCATTCCCCAAAACCTAACCCAGAGACATAAGCACCATTTGGCCTGCTATGGCACTGGGCCATTTTGATTCCCAAAGAGGTAGTAGATACCTCTCACCTTGAAAGTAGCACAGGTTTACCCCACTGGAAAGCATACAGAAGCCAGACAGTCCCTTGGAAGAACAACCATAGTTATTTATCAGCCACCTCTTATCTAATTTATTTCTTTAAGTATGGCATTAAGTCAGTCATTGTTTTCCTGAGCTTATTTTTTTCTCTAGGCTGTATAATCATGATTTCTGTTTATTGAAGTCTTTCTCATTCTTCAATGCCCCCCTCCATGAAAATTTATTGAAAATAATCTTTAAAAATCCATATAGTTGTGATCAGAGAAATGTTTACATTGGACATTGGGATATGAAATTTTTAAAAGGGAAAATACAGAGACCATTATGTCGAAGTTGGCTTCTGTTTTCTGAAAGCAGCAGGCTCTCCACATCCATGTTCATTATGTAAAAAAGAGAGCTTGCTATTAACAGCTGGATACTTCTCTGTTACGAAGCAACACAAAGATGCTAAAAGCAAGCCAGTGAAATCCTTGCCAGACACCCTCAGTGTGAATTAATCTCCTGCTCTCCTGTGACTTGAGAGTGTCTTAGCTTAATCCCTGGTTCATGAAGATCCCACATGCCAAGGGGTAACTAAGCCCATGCACTGCAACTACTGAGCCTGTGCTCTAGAGCCCATGAGCCACAACTACCCAAGCCCACCTGCCCTGGAGCCCATTCACAGGAACACCAGGAGCCACTGCAGTGAAAAGCCCGTGTACCACAGTGAAGAGTAGCCCCCACTCACAACTAGAGAATGCCCGCATGCAGCAACAAAGACCGAGCCCAATCAAAAATAAAATTAAAAAATAAATAGAACCTAAAAGAAAATAACATGCTAGGGCTACACACAAGAAGTTATTACTTGAAAGAAACACAGAAAAAGAAAGAATAAAGCGGTGATGCAAGTGAAAGTCAAGGCCCTGGTTAATATTTATTAAATAAAGGATTGAATGAACGGATGAGTGCAACCATGACCTCTTTTTTGCAATCCGGACTTGTTTTTAAGAGCTTATCAGGCACCACTGCAGAAATGTCATACTTCAAAGGCAGCAGGCCTCAAACTGACCTCATTGATTTTTTTCCTTTTCTGTTCCTTGATTTGGTTGTAAGTATCTCTTAGACTCGGAGAAGGCAATGGCACCCTACTCAGGTACTCTTCCCTGATGGCTTGACACTTAGAAAAATGCATCTGTAATGCAAGAGACACAGGTTGAGAGATCCAACAGAGATCTCTAGAGATCCAACAGTATCCCACAGGAAGATCTCCTGGAGAAGGGAGGTGGCAACCCACTTCACTATTCTTGCCTGGAAAATCCCGTGAACAGAGGACCCTGTGGGCTAAAATCCATGGGGCCGCAAGTAGTCAGACATGACTGAGCACACAATACACATCTCTTAGACTAGAGATCACACACCATTTTGGCTTCTGCTCAACCTAACTTTGAGTCTGTATTTGCCAAAATCCTGTGGGCACCACCTGTCCCATTCCACTCCATCCCACAGACAGCAGCTGTTTCAAAGTTTGGTCACATTGCAGGCGGATCTTCATTGCTTGCTCTTAGTTTCTGGGCTCTTGGTAATTCATCGTCGCCACCGTAACCAGAGTTAGATTTCTACCTCATCAGTTGTCCGTCTCATCTTCAGTGGCTGAATCTTCATTCATGCTGCTGCTGCTGGTGCTGCTGTGCTGTGCCCAGCCATGTCTGACCTTTGGCAATCCAGTGGACTGTAGCCCGCTAGGCTTCTCTGTCCATGGGATTTTCTAGGTAAGAATATTGGAGTGGGTTGCCATTTCCTCCTCCAGGGTATCTTCCCAACCTAGGGACTGAACCCACGTCTCCTGCATCTCTTGCTTGGCGAGCAGATTCTTTGCCACGGAGTCACCTGGGAAGCCCTTTCCTTCATAGTCCCAGATTGTCAGCCTCAAGTCATCTCCTGCCTTCTATCATCTGCATTCAGGCCAAGACTTTACACAGAGTCAGAACAATCTGAGGCACTAGTTCTTGGACCCCGTTCCCACTCCCCTGGTCAGACCCTCTAGAGAAAATATGGAAACTGCATTTGTAATAAGCTCCCAGGCTTATTAGAGGTTAGACCAGATTCGATAAGAGTAGACTCTTTAAATTAGAGTATAGATGCCTTACAATGCCATGTTAGTTTCTGCTGTACATCAGTGTGAATCAGCTATGTGTATACATATATGCGTTCCATTTTGAGCCTCCCTCCCACCCCCGCCTCCA
>SJYA01002114.1:2609901-2635432 GCA_006410615.1 Neotragus moschatus | reverse complement strand
CGCCTCCAACTCAATCCCCCCCCTCTAGGTCACCACAGGGCACCAAGCTGAGCTCCCTGTCACACTGGATATTAAACTGCTCAAAGGAGCACTCTGCTATTTCACTCTCCCTGACCACACTTTCTTTCTGCCTAGAATGCCTCCCCATCTCCACAAGATCAATATTAGCGTGTTTCTTTTTCCATTCCCATGACTTTCAGTTACAAAACAGACTCACAGACATAGAGAACAGATAAGGAGCAGACTTGATTGGTCCTGTTTATTGATGAGGATATTGAGGCACAGGAGAAGAAGCAGCTTAACCAACTCTAGTTTACTTTGGGGCGATTTAGTAAAAGCGCCCCTCTCTCTTATCTGGGTATTTCATACTAAAGGCCTCACAACTAGACCACTAGAACATCTAAGTGACAGCATGAATGGATTGCTTTTGTCATTGGTGTTCAGTCTTTAAGCCATATCTGACTCTTTGCGACCCCATGCACTGCAGTACACCAGACTGCCCTGTCCTTCACTATCTCCCCTAGTTTGCTCAAACTCATGTCCATTGAGTCGATGATGCCATCCAACTGCCTCACCCTCCAAAGCCCCCTTCTCCTCCTGCCCTCAATCTTTCCTGGCATCAGGGTCTTTTCAAATGTGTCAGCTCTTCATCAGATGGCCAAAGTATTGGAGCTTCAGCTTCAGTATCAGTCCTTCCAGTGAATATTCAGGGTTGATTTCCTTTAGGATTGACTGGTTTCATCTCTTTGCTGTCCCAGGGAATTTCAAGAATCTTCTTCGGCACCACAGTTCAAAAGCATGAGCTTTTCAGTGCTCAACCTTCTTTATGGTCCAGCTCTCACATCTGTACATGACTACTGGAAAAACCTTGGCTTTGACTATATAGATCTTTGTCAGCAAAGTGATGCCTCTGCTTTTTAATACACTGTCTAGATTTGTCCTAGTTTTTCTTCCAAAGAGCAAGTGCCTTTTAATTTCATGGCTGCAGTCACCATTCACAGTGATTTTGGAGCCCAAGAAAATAAAATCTGTCACTATTTCTACATTTTCCTGATCTGTTCACCACGAAGTGTAATATTAAATATTATAAATGAAAAGGAAACTCCAAAGAATTTATTGAAACTTCTAGAACATGTTGATCAAACTATGAAGAATAATTTTCACTCTAAGTCTGACTCCGTTTAAGCTACTTCTACTGCCTGTAAACTTTGAAAATAGCTGTGCTTGACATTTAGAGAGTAAAACACATGGCCAATTTTTCGGTCCATTTTCCATCTTTTAAATTCTTCAGGAAAAATAGTCAACATTATTCTACTCCGTCACATCAGTGGCATTGGAGTAGAAGGAAATTTATATTTATAGGAAGATTTCATGCTCGGTGTATCTCAAAGTATGTTTCAAAGTCATAAATTAAGTAGAAATTATACTCAATTTAGATAAAAGTAATCTTGTTTCTTCTAGAGAGAGCAATGAGTGAGAAGATTTTAATCCCTGAAGGATTTTGCATTTTACAATCATCATGTTATCAGTTCTTAATTTGTTGAATTTATAGAACTGAGGAAGTTGACACTCTTAATAGTCAGAAATGTGTGCTTATTCAAGGAGCTTTATGCAGACCTGGTAATTTTTTTCAATTTACTCGTATTGAGTAAATTTAATAGTTATTACTTTAATAAATAATTATTTCTGTCACTATATAAATATATATTTCTCTACCTTTATATGTGTATGACACATCTTTAAGATTTGTTTCAACAGGATGAAGCAATTGCCATTGCATAATTATTTAACTCATTGTATACTAACATCTACATAAATTGTCAAAATGCCAACCTGGATGAACATATAGGAAGAATGAATCCTGAAATGACCAAAGGTCATTTCACAGAAAGATATCCACCAACTGGCAAAGCTTTGCCATCATTAAAAATGCAGAACAGTTTTTGAGATGTTCGGGGTAGTTACATAGTGCAGGTATTTTTGTATTGCTGTGCACCATTCCATCACCCAACCGTGGTTCCTCTGACACAATGAATAACCCGTGTAGAACACTGTGCTGTTTACAGAATGCTTTTACAATTCAAGATGCCAATCCTGTGAGTTAGGTAGCACTATCAATCTCTTTCACATGAGGAGTTTGATGTACAGAGAGAGATTGACAGATGCGTCCAAGGACCCATTCATGCTCCTAAGTCATAAACTGATGTTGGCACCTGGGACCTCTGACATCTGTGCTCTTTGCAAAGATTTTGTTGTTTATAAATGCTCTGTAACTGTGCTGCCTTACAAGTGTACCCAAACTAATGCTTGGCTTCAGGAGGACTATTTCATAATATGAAAGTCTCCTGGTTGATTGCCTACAGAGGGAGGCAGAGAGGAGCAAAGAACCTGGGATAAAGCAATATAGTGAAACTTGGAAATCTTTCAACAATGAGTAATTAAACAGTTTCTTCTTGCACAATTTCAGAATTGCTCACACGGTATTTTTGGCTAAACAGATTAGCTACAGACAGAGGGAATGCATATCATCAATGACTCAGAAAAATAACCTGCTCCAAAAATTTTTCCATTTTTACAGACCAGAGCTTATTGAATCAGCTTTTGTAGTCATTGATATCCATGCAATTACTTTCAGTTCTTCATCTTTCATGAGACTTCCTGTTTTCAGAACATTTACAGGATGTTCTTAAAGCATTCACGGCAGGAAAGATCCTGGGTTTAATTTCCTGTAGAGTCTTCAACCTACAGTTGGCTTAAGTAGCTTGTTCTGGATGGTAAATTTCCAAATCATGAAACATCCTTGGGTGAAACAAGAATTGAAAACTTTTAAATGAACATCTTCTGGTCAAGGGAATTTCCCTGGTACTGTCAGAAAGAGTTAGCTCCCTGCAAGTCTGATACCAGAAGAGCTCTTTTCATTTAATTTCTATCATCTAGCCAGTGTCATATTCATTTGGCTCACAGCGATAAGTGTGAATTAGCAATAGGTCCTCCACCTGTCTGACTATTCTGAAGTGTCAAATCTTATTTTATCATTTGGGTAGGTGTTAGAGACCAGTCCAATTATGCTATACACTTGGCACTCTTGTCATGTCCTTTCTCATTCCCTTGTATAAAATTACTGAGAATAAAGCATCACATACGAATATGACTTTGTATGTACAGTTAATTTTGATAGTGCTCTGTTCTTGCTACTCACCCATGGATACTGACCTGTAATTGTTAGTAGTGAGTTACAGACTACACTGCCATGCTTTATATAATATATGACAGAGACATAACTTTTTCTAACTGAAAAATACCATTTGACCACTAGGCCAGCGAATGGCAATTAAATACTATAGAAGCACAGGTGACAACAATGATAGAAAATCATTAGCAATGACATTTGGGTCTAAAACTGTGTACTTTCTGAAATGTTTCCCTCAATTGAAAAATTTCCTTCAAACAGAAAAAGACCAACTAGGATGAACAGCTTTTAAATTTTCCTATTGTAGACTTAAAAATATGCACAGCCTGAAAGTTGAGAGTTCTGCTTTACTCCTTGGCAGTTTTTAGCACCAAGCCTAGAAGGCAGTATCTCAAGTGACCCTGTGGAAATTATCTGAAGATGCTAAGTAGTACCCATGCATGGAGCTGCTTCTTCCAATTTTAAGGTCTTTAGGTATGACATAGAGAATCTTTACCTGCCTTTGAAGCATAACTTTGCCATTCCTAGAAGATAATGGGGCCATGATGTCTTAGTTATTCAATAAACAGAACTCTAAAAAAAGTGGAAGGTGTTGGAGGAAACCACAGACAGCATCTTCAGATGGCTCCTGAAAACAGTAACTCCCAGGTCTCATGGTTTGTTAAGGTCCTGGACCACACTCTTCAATTTGGCTTTATTTTTTTTAAGCGCTTTTTTTTTTTTAATATTTATTTTAGGCTGCATTGGGTCTTATCTTACTTGTGGCTCTTCATTTCAGCACTTAGGCTTCTCTCTAGTTGCTGTGGAAAGGTTTAGTGGCTCTGAGGCATGTGGGACCGTAGTTCCCCAACCAGGATTAAACCTGCATCCCCTGCACTAGGAGGAAGATTCTCAACCACTGGGCCACCAGGGAAGTCCCTTATGACTTAGCATGTATGCACACAGGATATAGTTAGCACATGGAAGCTGGTCAGCTGTCTCTCGCCAACAGACTGACCTACCTTGAACCCAGAGCCCAAGTCGTGAGTGTTTGAGGGAGTCACAGAGGACGGCGGCTCAACTGTGCTGCCAGGACAAAAGCAGAGACAACTTGTTATGTCTCTACCCCTTAAAACCCCCTAAAATATTAATTAAAAAGGAAAATATACATCAAACCAGTCTTTAACACAACTATTATCTGTATCTTTCCAGCTAAACCTCTACTAATAGACCAGTAGCGTCAGCCAAACTGTGCATTAAACAACCACCTGGAGATGAGAAGACTGTTCAGGATGGAAGATCTTTCTTAGGCTCAGAAGTGGAGCCACTAAAAGAGTCACTTTAGTGCCCTAGTCATCCTGTCTGTCTTCATGCCTTTCAGTTTGGTGATGCCTCTCTACTAGTTATATGCTGTCTATCTTGCAGGCTTAATGAGTCATCATACAATTATTTAAACAGACTCTATTCTGATTTTCTCTCTAAATATAGGAGAATACATCTCTCTCAATGACACAGTATTGCCCTGTCTTTACTATCTGCCAAAACCATTATTCAAATGACTTATTACTTTATTCATTGCTCATTCATGGGGTGTCATTAGTAATAATAAATATCATTTTACCTAATCAATCTTTAATTATGGCCGTGTCTATCCTAGAAATGAAGCAATATTCACAAACGCCTAGAAATTTATCTAGAACATTCACAAAAAGCCATTTTCTATGTTTTAATACAGGTACTTAAAAAGTAACAGACTAAATGATACCATCTTGCAGATGAAATTCTCAACTATGTGCATTTTGTTTACTGAGGTAAACAGGAGATCAAATCAGTCAATCCTAAAGGAAATCAACCCTGAATATTCATTGGAAGGACTGATGTAGAAGGTCCAATATGTTGGTCATCTGATGCAAAGAGCCAAGCCATTGGGAAAAACCCTGATGCTGGGAAAGATTTAGTTCAATTCGGTTGCTCAGTCGTGTCTGACTCTTTGCAAACCCATGGACTGCAATATACCAGGCTTCCCTGTCCATCACCAGCTCCCAGAGCTTGCTCAAACTCATGTCAATTGAGTTGGTGATGCCATCCAATCATCTCATCCTCTGTTGTCCCCTTCTCCTCCTGCCTTCAATCTTTCCCAGCATCAAGGTTTTTTCCAGTGAGTCAGTAGCCAAAGTATTGGAGCTTCATCTTCAGCATCAGTCATTCCAATAAATATTCAGGATTGATTTCCTTTTGGCTTGACTGGTTTGATCTCCTTGCAATCCAAGGGACTCTCAGGAGTCTTCTCCAACACCCCAGTTCAAAAGCACCAGTTCTTCAGCACCCCAACACCCAAGTTCAAAAGCATCAGTTCTTCAGGCTTCTTTATGGTCCAACTTTCACATCCACACATGACTACTGGAAAAACCATAGCTTTGACTAGATGGACCTTTGTTGGCAAAGTGTCTCTGCTTTTTAATATGCTGTCTAGGTTGGTCGTAACTTTTCTTCCAAGGAGCAAGTGTCTTAACTTCATGGCTACAGTCACCATCTGCAGGGATTTTGGAGCCCCAGAAATAAAGTCTGTCACTGTCTCCATTGTTTCTCCATCTATTTGCCATGAAGTGATGGGACCAGATGCAATGATGCTTGTTCTTTGAATGTTGAGTTTCAAGTGAGCTTTTTCACTCCCCCCTTTCACTTTCAACAAGAGACTGTTTTAGGGCAGGAGGGAAAGGGGGCAACAGAGAATGAAATGGTTGGATGGTATCACTGACTCAATGGACATGAATTTGAGCAAACTCCAGGAAATAATGAAAGGCAGGGGAAACTTGACACGGTGCAGTCCATGGTGGTACAGAGTTGGACCTGACCAAGCATGCATTCATGCAATGAGGTGAGTGAGACAGGAGTTATCCCACCACCCCCATCTTCTAGATGAGAAGAGGAAAGAATGCAACCTGGCCAATGTCACACAGATGTGATGTGTCTGCCCCCATCTTATCCTGCTAAACTGAGGCATCACCCAGTTTAACAAGGCCTCAGATTCTGAAATTACTGTTCTCCACCCTTTACTCCAGCCCTCTACCCACTGCTCAGAGTCTCACACTTGTTCTAATTCTGCTTTGGACTAGAAGAAGATACAGAATATCTCCTCTGAAAGCACTGTACTTATTTTCCATAAACTGTTTTTCATGATGGCCTCAACTTTTTCTGCCAGTTTCCATTTTGTCATTTAGATCATTTCACTGGTCTACATGGTGCATGGTGTGTCTCTGTCTTCAACAGCTCATGAGATCCCTGTGCCTGTTGTGAGAAAAAATAGAGTAGTCAAATTTCCTCACTGAAAATCCATAATTAAACCAGATTTAATTTCCTGCTCATGATCAGTTGTCCTTGAGGTGACATTCTTTTGCAAAGGAAGGTCTGTTTCTGCATACTTCTGCTTCCATCAGATCTTTATTGCCCTCCTATTAGACAAAGTACTGGCCACAAGTCAATATGTCCCAAGGTAGAGTTCACGTAGGATAAAATCACTGCTTAAGTCTTCAGGCTTGAATAACTCCAAAAGCAAGTTTCATCTGATTTCATAATCCCCAAGTATATTTTATCTACTGGACTTGGACTTACTGATAGAGGGAAAAAAAATTAACACACTCAAAGAATGTAATAAAGACCAATTTTGGCAACTCTGAGTAAAGAAAACACCATTAGTCATTGGTTTTCTGGAACAAAAGTTTGATTTATTTTATTTTTAAAAAAGTCCATCTACATTCCACACGAGGCTTAGAACTCTTTTTCTATGAAACATGGGAAAAGCTATCTTGATTACAAAGGTGCTCTTTCTCAATGCTCCCAGGTCATAAAATGTCACTCAGGTGAGAGCCATGTCATTATATATACTTATATAAATATGTCACATACATATAATGTCCCATATTTATATGACATTGAAATTCCCTGGTGGTTCAAATGGTAAAGAATCTGCCTGCAATGCAGGAGACTTGGGTTCAGTCCCTGGATTGAGAAGATCCCCTGGAGAGGGGAATGGCTACCCACTCCAATATTCTTGCCAGGAGAATTCCATGGACAGAGAAGTCTGGGGACTATAGTCCATGGGGCCCTATAATGCAGGAGACACAGGTTTGATCCCTGAGTTAGGAAGATCCCCTGGAGAAGGAAATGACAACCCACTCCAGTATTCTTACCTGGAGAATCCCATGGACAGATGAACCTGGCAGGCTACAGTCCATGGGTTCGCAAAGAGCTGGACACGACTGAGCAACTGAACAACAGCAGCTACCCTCAGCTAGGCATACACGAGGATCAATAAAACACTACAAGGCTTTCACAGCTCTACAAGGCCATGATAATATTTCCCATTCATTTTCTTTTTGCTCCTCAGACAGTAAAGTTTCAATTGTCCCATCTTCAAGTTCACTGATACTCGTCTTCTGACAGTTAAAATCTGCTGTTGTACTCCTGTTTTTTTTTTTTTCTTCATTTCAGTAATTCTACTTTCCAATTTCAAGATTTTATTAGTTCTTTTATGTCATTTCTATCTCTTTATTGATAGTCTCTATTTGGTGAGAAATTCTCATACTTTAAATTTCTAGATGCAGTTTTCTTGATTTCACTGAATGTATTTATGATGGCCGAATTAAAGTCTTTGTTTAATAAATCAAATATCTGAGTTTCTGTTTTTTCTTTCCAGTTATGATTCATACCTTTCTGTTTCTTTTCATATCTTCCAGTTTTGGGTTTTTTTTTTTTTGATAAAAATTGAATATTTTAAGAAAAGAATATATCAAGCCTGTACATTGATTTTCCCCTCCTTCCTAGGATTCAGTGTTGCTGTTGTTGCTGTATATTTGCTTAGTAGTTTTTCTGGACTAATTCTATAAAATCTCTATTTGTTGTTGTGTGCAGCCGCTGGAGTCTCTGCTTGGTCTGTAGTCAACTAAGTGCTTCCCTGGTGGCTTAGCCAGTAAACAATCTTCCTGCAATGCGGGAGACCTGGGTTCAATCCCTGGGTTGGGAAGCTCCCCTGGAGAAGAGAACAGCTACCCACTCCAGTATTCTTGCCTGGAGAATTCCATGGACAGAGGTACCTGGCAGGCTATAGTCCATGCAGTCGCAAACAGTCAGACATGACTGAATGACTTTCACTTACTCAATGATTGAAAAGAGATTTGCTTAAATGTCTTGTGCCAACAAGTCCTTCAGTCTTTGTCAAAGACACCTTCAAGGCGCCAGCTGTTTATAACCCTGTCTAAACCTTCCTTTCCTGCTTGCCCAGAGTCTCACAGTTAATCGGAATAGAGAACATAGGGCTCTCTCAGGCCTTTCCTGGGCGTGCACTAACCTTGCTCATGTGCACGGCCATCTAGATAGAATTCCAGGAATATGTCAACTTAAAAAAAAAAAAGCCTTATAAACACTTCATTTCCTAGGTTTTCCTTTTACAGTTTTTATCCAGTCTCTTGTTTGCTACAGCTGGGACTGCTGCCTGGAATAGCTGCTCTGTTCAACAACTGCTGTTGATTATTTTAGACTAATGCCCTGGGGCTAGGACTGTTCACCCTGCTTGAACCCTGAATTAAATCAAATAAAATCAAGCTCTTAGAATGGGCCTTTCCCAGAGATTTGCCAGACAGTTCGAATAGTGGCAATTCTCTGGGGATGGAGATTTGGGAGAGCACCAAACCCATTCTTACCCTCTCTAGGGGCTTCCAGACTGCTGGTTTTCATAGCTACCATCCTTGTGAGGCAATTGGTTTCAAGACCACTGCAGTGAGGGAGAGGGAGATTGGAATAGGACAAATAAGAATTGGACCATAAAGAAGATGAATGACAAAGAATTCATGCTTTTGAACGGTGGTGCTGGAGAAGACTCTTGAGAGTCCCAGGGACAGCAAGGAGATCAAATCAATCCATCCTAAAGGAAATCAACTCTGAATATTCATTGGAAGGCTGATGTTGAAGCTGAAGCTCCAATACTTTGCTCAACTGATGTGAAGAGCCACCTCACTAGAAAAGACCTTAATGCTGGGAAATGTTGAGGGCAGGAGGAGAAGGGAGTGACAGAGTATCAGATAATTGGATGGTATCATCACCGACTAAATGGACAGGAGCTGGAGCAAACTCCAGGAGAAAGTGGAGGAGGAGAAAGTCTCCAAAAGAGACTAGTGTGCTGCAGTCCATGGGGTCCCAAAGAGTCAGACAGAGCTTAGCCACTGAACAACAATGGCAACTCACTTTCAGCTATATACATTGCTTATTTTCCCAAACAGGTTGTTGTAACGAGAAATCCTGAGGCCAGGAGTCACTGACAGCCAAGGAAGGTAGCCCAGTGCTGCTCTGCCAGGAAAGATCCTCTTGTGTACCCATCACCCATCTTCAGATAAACCAAGGAATTGGTCCTCTTATTGAGAGAAACAGGGAAATGGAAAGTGAGATGAAAGAATTTAATCTCAGGCTCAACCCATAGCGAGTAAGTAGCTAAATAGGGAATTAAGCTAATGTTTCCTCAAGTTCTCGAGAGTTCTTGGCCATAGAGAGTAGAGAAGAAAGAAGATGAGGGGCAGACGGAATTCTCCAGCAACCAGCAAGACACTGTGGTCCCCACACCTTTGTGGGAGAAAGGGGAAATGGAGGAGGAAGGAACAGAAGAGAACTTCCTTCAAGGGTTCAGTTGAATAGTTGATGTTTGCCCATAGATAGCCACTTCCACCTAAGGGACACGGTTTGGTTGATTTTGCATATGAAATTCTCCCACTAATTATCTTCATACTTTATTTCTGTTTTAAATCAATATATTTTTAAGATTTATTTTTAATTGGAGAATAATTGCGTTACAATGTTATGTTGGTTTTTGCTGTAAAACAATGTGAATCAGCGTAAGTACACATATCGCCCCCCTCTTGAACCTCCCTCCCACCTACCTCCCACTCCACCCCTCTAGGTCATCACAGAGTACCAGGTTGCTATATAGTACCCTGTGCTATATAGCAGCTTCCCACTGCTATAGTTATCTATTTTACACACAGTAATGTATATATTTCAGTGCTGCTCTCTCAATTCATCCCACTGTCTCCTTCCCCCACTGTGTGGGTGGGGTGCATGTGTGTGTGAGAGAGAGAAAGAGAGAGAGATGTGGACCATTTTTAAAGCCTTTATTGAATTTGTTACAATGATTTTTTGGCCAGGAGACACATGGGATGAAACCCACATCCCCTGCACTGAAAGGTGAAGTCTCAACCACTGGAACACCAGAGAAGTCCAAATTATTTCTTTTTATATGCAACTTTATCAGCATTATTTTCAAATGTCCAGTTGTCCATGTGAACTGAGAAAAAAAGAATCTCTGGAAACTTGAATACCACAACAGATACCTCCTTAAGTTACAGTATTATAACTCAGAAATAGGTGAGCAAAGCAGAGAATATTTCTCCAGTGTCAGAGTTGATTTAACTAACAGTTAACTAACAGTTTGCAAATGGGGTGTGATTGCTTTTCATCCTTTAGTACACACTTCAGAGGGACTCCTGATGTTGATGTTGGTATAACTGTTGACTTTGTCCGGTGCAATTGATTTTCATCTGGATTTCAGCTGGCTGACAAGTGACATGACAAGATATATGGCTCACTTTATAAGAACTACTGATTAATGAGACTGATTAATGTTTGAATTTGATTTGTTTCAAGAAATTGGATCAGCAAGGGGTGACCAAAGACTTCTTAGTGTCAAGTGTTTAATTTTACAGCACCCTGGAAACAAGTGTATTTCATTTTGAGACGCTTGGTAAATATATCTACTGTAACCATAAGACAGAATACAGTTAATTTTACTGAAGTCAATGTGGAATGCAGGAAAGAGGAAGATGGATTTAAATTTTGAAAGTTGTTTGTATTACTCTAGATATAATAGGTAAAACATCTGTGACTGAAAAAAGCTTGAGGATGAAATTCCTTTGGAAGATTCATCCTCTTAAGACAGTCCATCAGAGTCTGAGATTTATGCCAAAATCCATTCAGCCTAGAATAAGGCAGTGAAAGAAATTTCACAGGAAACAGAAATACAAAAGCATTCTCTGATTTGGAAGTAAGGAATTTTTTCAAAGAGATCGATTTTGCACATTCTTTAAGGAAATGTCTTTAGGGAGGAGGAGTACAAATTTTCACCCAACGATAAGGCATTTTGCCAAAGTATGGGAAGAAGCCTCTAATTTATAGAAACTTAAGAATCTCAAGGGGCTTCTTGGATGAGAAGGGCCAGCTTCAAAATGGTAACTAAATGTAGAACATAAAGGTAACTATCTTTGTAGCAAGACCTAAGACCAGACCAGTATACCTGGAGGAGGAATCGGGCCAATTAGCAAATGTGTATATTTTATTATAATTCTAAAAAGTATATATTTATGATTTTATATATTATATACAGTATAATTTTATACTATAAAATATAATATAATTCTAAAATTACATAGATATAATTTTATTTTAAAGAATATATTTTTATTATTTCTTTTAATGTGGAGAGGTATTTTGCAACTATGTCAATATCTTATTTCTCATGACATTTTCAAGTTATCCCTTTATGATTTAGAGTTATATGGACTCAAGTTTTCCTATTTTATTTCATGAGTTTGAATCCATTATTATCATTACTTATTTCTATATCTAACTGTTCCTGACTTGGACAATGGAACATTGTTCTTTGAGTACCTCCTGGCATGATATTCCAGGTTTGTCTTATACTGTCTCCACCCCAGCTTTGGATTCAACCATTTCTTCAAGGTGTCCTGTTTTCTTGGACTCATTAGCAGAGTCCTTAGTGGAGGATGGTATTTTTTTCATTTTTCCTTTTTTTAATTAAAATTTTAAAAAAATGTTGTATTGGAGTATAGTCAATTCACAATGTTGTGGTAGTTTCAAGTGAACATTGTTCACTTCATTAAGGGACTCAGTCATACATTTACATGTATCCATTCTCCCTCAAACTTCCCTCCCATCCAGGCTGGCACATAACATTGAGCAGAGCAGTGCTGTACAATAGGTCTTTGCTGATTATCCATTTTTAAATATAGCAGTGTGTCCATGACCTTCCCAAACTCCTTAACCATTTTTATATATTATAATACAATATAATTTTATATTGTAAAATTATACGGATATAATTTTATTATAAGGAATATAATTTTATTGTAAGGAATTGGTTCGCATGATCATGCAGGCCAAGAATTCCCATCACCTGCCATCTGCAAGCTGGAGAGAAGGCAGTTGCATGGTTGGACCACTCAAGGTAGCTGTCCTCAGTCTCTCCAGGACCCTGCTTCAGATATGTAGACTTCTCAGTCTATTAAACCATTGATGGCTCTGCTGCTGACTCCGGGTTGTTCCTTCAGTCTTCAGGCTGGGCGAATGCAGGTTTCTAGGGCCTGTGGGGTGCAGGTCAACAGCAGTGGTGTGGTTTCAGCCAGAGTTCTCAGGCTGGAGAACCAGGAGGGCCACAGTGTAAGTCCCAGCCTGAGGGCAAGAGAAGATCAGTGTCCCAGCTTACTGGCATGGAAGAGAGAGAATTCTCCCTTCCGGTCCCCGGTCCCCTCTTTGTTCTATGCAGATGCTCAGTGGATTGGATGATAGCTACCCACATGAGGATGGGGAGAGGGGCATGTTGGCACATGACAGGAGGGGTGCCTACTCTGTGTGAGAGGCCTTGAGAATGATAATAGTAGTTAATAATCATTGCTAATTCATTGTTATTGTTTAATCCACTGTTTGAGGGTAGTTTTTTTGTGCAGCAGCACATTCTATCACCAGGTAGCCCAGTGGGAAAGAATCTGCCTGCCAGTGCAGATATGGGTTTGATCCTTGGGTCAGAAAGATCCCCTGAGAGATCTCTCCTACCCTGAGAAGAGAGAATGGCAACCCACTTCAGTATTCTTGCCTGGAAAAATCCCATGGATGGAGGAGCCTGGTGGGCCACAGTCAATCTGATCGCAGAGTCAGACACGACTGAGCGACAGAGCAAGGACGCACACACATACTAAGAACAATGAAGTAGAGCAAGCTTGACATACAGAGAAGGAAAGGAGTCTTTGTCAAATGATACTGAAGGGTACTTATCTGCCTTAGATTTTGTTTCATCTGTACAGGTCCTTGCCAGAAACACAGTAACAATTTCATATAACTTTAAACTAATGTGTCCAGGTTGTTGCTTAGTACTGAAATCTTTTGCTTTTTGATTCTTTGTCTGTTCTACAGGTTACAGCTGTGGCTTCCCAGGCAGAGTTAGTGGTAAAGGATCCATCTAGCAAAGCAGGAGACGCAAGAGACCCAGATGGGATCCCTGGGTCAGGAAGATCCCCTGGAGAAGGGAATGGCTACCCACTCCAGTACTCTTGCCTGGAGCATCCCATGGACAGAGGAGCCTGGCAGGCAACAGTCCATGAGGCCACAGAGAGTCAGCCATGACTGACCAACTAATACTGTCACTTCTGCTTTCCATTGTTCCATCTAGGGTGCAAGCTTTAACTGAGCACTGAATCCCTGAGATACCACCTCAAGGCTGGGAGCCCCCTGCTTTGAAAACATCTCTCCCTTTCCTTCTGTCTTCACATGCAATGTCTTTTTCTGAAAGTTACTTACTATCAAGTCAAGATGCAGTGGAGATACCTAAATTCTTTGTTCTCCTTAACACCTACAAATCTGAGGGCCGTTGGCTCGCCTGTGCTTTGTGCAGATCTGGAGTGAGTCAGCATTATGAACTGAGCGAGTCCAGGGCCCGGTCCCACAAGTCCCACCTGAGCTGGAACACTCAGAGGAGGAAGCGGGGAAGACAGCCTCCTGTTTCACTCTATGATGCCACCTCGCAGCCAACCATCCCCTCCTGAGATGCAGATTTCTTTGTGCTCTGATGACTGGCAAATATTGTGTTCCATGAGGTTGATGCATCTCTCAAACTCTAAGTATCTCCCACTCTCCCAGGAATGACCATTCAGATTCTTCATTATGGATCTTATTTATATGTGCTCTGACAATATTGTTGGATCCTTTTTTAAATGAGTTTAAGTAGACATCTCGAGATGAAGTATTTCCCTTAGCAATGCATATGCCTGTGAGCCTCCTACGCACCTTATAATGCATGCAGTTTTCCATGTGTGGGTATCTGAAATTAAAGCTTTCTGTCTGTTCTTTTATTGAAATCTTCATTAACTTAAAATTTCTGTGGCCTCTTCACTCAAGAAATATTCATCAAAATACTAGAATGACAGAACATAATTCTATTGACACCTGTGTTTGCCTGATGAGATGTTCCTTGGGACTACTGTCCACCTAGTTCTCTGCCTTCAGCTGGACCTACACAACACTCCCTCCAGCCTCCTGCCCTGTGTTCTTGACCATGTGACATGCAAAGTCCCTGCCTGACACCATCACACACACTCTCTCTTAGCTTAGACTATGCCTCACTGACACCTCCCTTAACAATGTTGTTTAAAGTCATTTTTAAAATATTCACTTTTTGGCTGCACTGGGTCTTTAGTTGCAGCTTGTGGAATCTTTCATTGTGGCACATGGACTCTAGTTGTGGTCTCATGAGCTAAGTAGTTGTGGAGTGTGGGCTTAGTTGCTCTGTAGCATGTGGGAACTTAATTTCCTAACCAGGGAACAAACCCTTGTCCCCTGTATTGGAAAGCAGATTCTTAACCTCTAGACCACCAGGGAAGTCCTGCTCAAAATCACTTTGATTGTTATCTTATACCCCTCAGAAAATAAAATGAATGTGCATTCCAGACACTGAACTTTCAAATCCAGAGATGGACATATGCCTACTTTAAATACATTCTATAAGACCAAAGAGAGACCTTGGAGTTAGTGAAGGCTTTGTGATTGGGATCCCTTCTTCAGGATGGGTTAGTATCATGGGAAATTTACAGTTTCATCAGAGATATAACTACAATGATATGAACACATGAAAGCTTATCTAAACTCTGCCCAAATTAAAGTCACTGGGTCATAGAAACTTTAAAAATTTGTAAATTATTTCTACTAATTTGGTTGCACACTATTCAAGCAATATTAGATAAGTACCTCTCTGACTTAAATGGTTAAAGATGCATTCATTTGAATGAGTGCAAATCAAAAAACAATTAAAACTGCTCTGCTAAATGATCTAATTCATAACTTAATAAAGTGTGGCTGCTGTTTTGATTTTTAAAATTACATGAGTAATTAAGAACAGTGCGTACTTGTCACACACACAGACATACACACAAACCGCAGGGGTGATGCATTCCTCAAGCATAAATAATTCTCTCTTAAGACTGGTAACCGACCACATATTCTTATAGTAACCAAACCCTCTGCTTGGTGGCAGAGGGTGTCAATGGAGAAAGCAAACCACTGAACAGATCCTCAGTCTGGTGAGAACTTGTCCAAGAGTGGACTGATTTTACTAAATCAGTAAAGAGAACTGGACATTGAACAAAAACGTATGTCTTACAAAGTCAGAAGCTTTCATTTCAGACAAATGGAAGGCTCAGATGATTTCAGGTGAAAGTGAGATTGGGAAGGAGTGCGATGCTGGAAAAGTAGGGTGATATAAGAAGGATTTATGAGGCAGAATATGTGAATAGGTGAATAGCTACTGCCAAGAACTTGAAGGGAGATGTCTCAAAGACGCTGGACGAGGTGGCATGAGTTCATAAGTGCTCCTTGGTGTGGTACATCAGGAACTCAGCCCTCTCAGTCAGAGATCAGTATCTAGTACTTCAGCTCCTGTTCCTTTCACAGCCATTCTTTTCAGAACTCAACTGGTTCACATTCTAATTATGAAACTATTGAGACTATCGATAGGGGTGTCATTTTTATGAACTATGGAAAATAATAATAAATCCTGCCTTCAGCCTGTTACATCCCATCTGGAACTGCTTCCTGAAAACCGCCCAAAACTGGCAACCAGAATCTCATAAATTTACCCCAGAGGAGGCAGGCTTCATTATTCCTAAATTTAAAATGGTAAAATTTTACACATTTGCAATTCTTATTCCACTAATCTTCACAGAAACTGGCAACAGACTCAACTGCAGCATCCAAGAAATTTAAATGCATGTGACTTCAGTAGTTGTTGTGAATAAGAGTGTGGTGGAGCCTTGCTGACACAGTCCTGGGTGCACACTGAGATCACATAAGCCAGTAATCAGCAAGAACAGTATTGACAAAGATGCGCTTGACTCTCATAACTTCAGACCTATTCTGTCTTGATGAACAACTTGCGAGAAATCAGGTTGATGACTAACACTGATTCAGGAAGAAAAAGTTAAAAAAAAAAAACTGATTCAGGAGTCTTCGTTTATCAGCTGTGTACCCAGACTATGATTTGGGGCTTCAAAATCATTAATTGGAAAAAAAAGAAAGAATGGATGAAGGCGAGAAAAAGAAGTCTGTTGTTTTTTAATTATCATCATCATCCTTGGGGAAAATAATTGCTAGCATTTGAGATTTAGATACAAATACTACGCGCCGGCGGCTGCGAGCCAGCACACTAAGCACGGCGGAGAGGAGCTACCCTACGTCCGAGGTCAGGGGCAGCGGCCTAGAGTGCCAGGGTGCGATGGCGCAGGAACCGCCAAGAGGAGCTACCCTGCCTCCGAGGTCAGTGGTGGCCAGGAGGAGCTACCCCGCATCTGAAGTCAGGGGTGGCGGCCGCGAGGAGCTACCCGGCGTCCAAGACCAGTGGCGGCCGGGAGGAGACACCCCACGTCCGAGGTCAGGGGCGGCGGCCGGGAGGAGACACTTCGCGCCGGAGGCCAGGGGCAGTGACCCTGAGGAGCCACCACGAGCCCGAGGCCAGGGGCGGCAGCTGGGAGGAGCCACCCACGCCCCAGACCAGGGCCGGCGGCCAGGAGGAGCAATCTGAGGAGCTGTGGCTGCGCGGGCGCAGGAGGGCCTAGAGGAGCTATCCCACGTTGAAGGTCAGGAAGGGAGATGGTGTGAGGAGATACCTTTCAACCAAGGTAAGGAGCAGCGGCTGTGCTTTGCTGGAGTAGCCGTGAAGAGATACCCCACGCCCAAGGTGGTGTTGCAAGAGGGCATCAGAGGGCAGACACACTGAAACCATACTCACAGAAAACTAGTCAGTCTAATCACACTGGGACCACAGCCTTGTCTAACTCAATGAAACCGAGCCATGCCTGCGGGGCAACCCAAGACGGGCGGGTCATGGTGAAGAGGTCTGACAGAATGTGGTCCCCTGGAGAAGGGAATGGCAAGCCACTGCAGTATTCTTGCCTTGAGAACCCCATGAACAGTATGAAAAGGGAAAATGATAGGATACCAAAAGGAACTCGCCAGGTCATTAGGTGCCCAATATGCTACTGGAGATCAGTGGAGAAACAACTCCAGGAAGAATGAAGGGATGGAGCCAAAGCAAAAACAATACCCACTTGTGGATATGACTGGTGATAGAAGCAAGGTCCGATGCTGTAAAGAGCAATATTGCATAGGAACCTGGANAGGTTCCTATGCAATATTGCTCTTTACAGTATTGGACCTTGCTTCCATCACCGGTCACATCCACAAATGGGTGTTGTTTTTGCTTTGGCTCCGTCTTTTCATTCTTTCTGGAGTTATATCTCCACTGATCTCCAGTAGCATATTGGGCACCTACTGACCTGGGGAGTTCTTCTTTCATTGTACTATCTTTTTGATTTTTCATACTGTTCATGGGGTTCTCAAGGCAAGACTATTGAAGTGGTTTGCTATTCCCTTCTCTGTCTTTGTGACTATATCCTATTGATTCTGCTTTTCTAATACAGTGATGAGATAAGCAAGACAAGAATGTATTTGTGCTGGGCTCATTAGACAAGTAAATTTTTAACCAAAATTTTCAGTTTTTTAACTTCATGCCTCTTGGGAAAAAGTGATTAAGATGCTTACATTTGAGTTCTTGTAACCGTCTTTCATCCATTCAACCTTATCTGTTACTAATCTACTCTTTAAAAGACATTTTTGCAAGATCTTTATATATGAGAATCTTTGTCTGCAGGTATCACCTTCACTTTTCACTTACATCATGCATTGGAGAAGGAAATGGCAACCCACTCCAGCGTTCTTGCCTGGAGAATCCCAGGGACAGAGGAGCCTAGTGGGCTGCCTTCTATGGGATTGGACAGAGTCGGACACGACTGAAGCGATTTAGCAGCAGCAGCAGCAGCAGCAGTATGCATTCAACAAAAGTAAGTAATGCATTACACAGGTAAGTAACATCAAATAAGTAGTAGCTGAACTAAACAGTGTATATAGTAGTTGAATTAAAATGTGAATAAAGAAAAAGAAGCAAGTGATTATATATAAAGAAACAAGAAAGTATTATTAGTGTAGACATCATTTGAGAACTGGAGTAGGGCCAAGTGAAGAGCTATGAACATGTATGAATGGACACAAGATAAGATAGATTTCTCAGTGACCCCTAGTCTTTTAAGATGAAACTGTAAAACTCATACTGAAGTCTTCACAAGTTTATGGCTTCTGAAATGATGTATTATAAATTCAAAGGCAAGACAGCTTGCTTTTACCCTGGAAAAGAGAGTTGACTTGTTTGTCACGCATTCCTTGGTCACAGGAGTTGCGCTCTTTTTAAGCTGTCAAAGTCTTTTTTTTTTTTTAATCATCTATAGCTAAGGATTCAAGGAGATGCATGAGGTGTATATATCTTCATTTCAAGCTTGCAGAGCCATTTGCCTGGTCAGTACAGCCAAAAATGCACAATGTGTGCATGCGCTCAGTCATGTCTGACTCTTTGCAGACCCCAACAGACTATATCCACCAGGCTTCTCTGCCCATGGGACTTTTCCCGCCAAGAATACTGGAGTGGGTTGCAATTTCCTCCTCCAGGGGATCTTGACACAGGGATGAAATTCCCATCTCCTACAACTGGTGCACTGCAGGCAGATTCTTTACCCCTGAGCCATCTGGGAAGCTGAAAGTACACAGTGTTTCATTTAATAAACTTATCTTGCCAGAATTTCCAGGAACTTGCCCAGTGACAAAATAAATCTTTTACAATTGCCCCCTTGGCACTTCTTACAGTACCTCACCAACTTCATTGTGTGTAAGAGGCAGTTTGAGGCAAACTCTCTGGATCATTCAATATTTAAGAAGCTTTCTTTCTTAAAAAATTTTTTTTAAACTTTAAAATTTAATTTTAAAATGACAATTTTTTTAATTTAAATTTTTTAATGGGTTCCTTCCATTTTTAAAAGCACTAACAAGCAAATGGTTTTTGAAAATTCTCTGCAATTTATAAAATTGCTCATAACCTTCAGAATGTAGGTGTTATCACCATAGATGATTAAACCAATGTGATGTAGAATGCACCCTGAAGGTAATCCTTAAACTCTATCTTAATTTAATCTTAGTGTTTATTCAGTAATGATGTTTGTAAACTTCTAGATTTCAAGGACTTTTTTTTAAAGGTCTGGAGTGTTCAAAAATGCATTCTACATCACATTGGTTTAATCATCTATGGTGATAGCACTTACATTCCAAAGGTTATGAGCAATTTTATAAATTGCAGAGAATTTTCAGATAATTTTCAAAAACCATTTGCTTGTTAGTGCTTTTAAAAATGGAAGGAACCCATTTTAAAAAAATTTTAATTAAAAAATATTTTAATTTAAAATTAAATAATTTTTACAGTTTTTTAAAAAATTTAAGGAAGAACCTTCTTATATATTGAGTCTTTGCCTGCAAAATTGAAGTGGCAGAAGAAACTGTTACTTGGATAAAGCGTGATAGATACTAAAATAAAGATATGCGCAAAGATCTGTGTTCTGGAAGGCTAAAGAAAGAGCAGGGAGAACAATCGAGTAATAGCCCAGTCGGAAAAGAACAAGGAAGGCTTCTAGAAAGGGTTCAGTTTAGTCCAGTCACTCAGTCATGTCCATCTCTTTGCAACCCCATGGACTGCAGCACTCCAGGCTTCTCTGTCTATCACCAACTCCTGGAGCTTGCTCAAACTCATATTCCTTGAGTTGGTGATGCCATCCAACCATCTCATCCTCTCATCTCATCCTCACGCCCTTCTAATCCTCTGTCACTCCCTCCTCCCCCTGTCTTCAGTCTTGCCCAGCATCCAGGTCTTTTCCAGTGAGTCACTTCTCTGCATCCGATGGCCAAAGTATTGGAGCTTCAGCTTGAGCATCAGTTCTTCCAGTGAATATTCAGGACTGATCTCCTTTAGGACAGACTGGTTGGATCTCCTTGCAGTCCAAGGGACTCTCAAGAGTCTTCTCCAACACCACAGTTCAAAAGCATCAGTTCTTCAGCGCTCAGCTTTCTTAATGGTCCAACTCTCACATCCATACATGACTACTGGAAAAACCATAGGTTTGACTAGATGGACCTTTTTCACTTTGCCAACAAAGGTCTAGAAAGGGTTAGTGCTTAAGAAAAGATGCAGGAGATAAATGAGAAATGAAGGAAGTACCAGCATTCCGGGCAGGAGCAAGAGAAGTTAAATATATGAGCAAGTTGGCCCATCCAGCATAACCAGTTCCCCTTCATGACACCCTGGTGTGTCATCGTGGTCTTCTTTTTCCAGCTCTGCACAAGTGTTCAGGTAGCATCATTTACATACTGCACAAGAAGCATGCAGGAAAGGTCACTCGATGATGTCCCAAAAACTTGAACAATGTGTATACATCATGTAAGTCAAGTGTTCATCATTCAGGCACGTGGGAAGCTACCCACTGAGGAGCTCAGACAACTGGGAAGCACTGGTGATAAATGCATGACATCAATCCCCAGTGTTAAGAGGACTGGTCCTCCTCTTTCACAGAGAGCCTTCTGATAATATCTGAAATAACACTGTCTCAGCTTTGTCATTGCTTATAAAGTTCATTCATTTTGAAATTAAAATACTTGTCACATGGATTATAAATTCACATTTTAGTGTAAGTTATTTTAAGATTCTTCTCTCTTAACAGCATTTGTGGGATCTTATGGTTTTTAATATTTATTTTTTTGGCTACATCTAGTTTTATTTGTGCATGCAGGCTTCTCTTCAGTTGCAGCACATGGGGAGTTGCCCAGTGGCAAGTGGGATCTTTGTTCCCCAATCAGGGATCCAACCCATATCCTTGGCAGTGGAAGGTGGATTCTTAACCACTGGACCCCCAGGGAAGACCCAGAAAATGTTTTTAAAGATATACAATTTAATAGCCATAAGTGATTTTACAACAATTTCATCTTAGATTTTTTTCTTAACAGAAAATTTGAAAATACTCCTTAGAGAGTAAAAACTTTCTCTCCTGGCCCAATTTCTCGTCTGTCTTTCTCCTCACTACTTTTAGTGTGTGGATCATCTTAACTTCTTCCAAATAAAAAACTATTCTGAAACTCTTTTCAGATGTAATAGACAGTAAAGTATAATTTCCTCCAGGATTCAAGTCCTCATCTCCTTGACAATTTGGTCTGTGTTTAAAACAAAATGAAAGAGAAGGTTATAATTTAAACCTTTAAAGATTTATGAGAAGCATGCTGTCTGTTTGGAAAAACTGAAAGCTGGAAAATAGATGAATTGAGGAAGGTGTTTTTATACCTCATATTTGTGCTTTCCAAACCCCCCAGGATTGCCAGCTTGCATGGAACTTCTCCTAACAAGCTTTGTGGTGAGAATTTTGACACTTTCACTCTGGTTCCTATTGGAAATACCACAGTATAAGCCTTCTGTGCAATATTTCAGCAATTGTCCTGCCAGTTCAGGAATTATAGAACAAAAAAGTTAGCCAAACACTTCCAGAATGTTAAAAGGCTTTAGCTTGAAAGTAATAGTCAAGCTGTAACTGCTCTCCAAAATCCCTAAATTGAAGATAAATATATCAGGAAAGAATGCTTTTAGCTGAAAGTAACAGAAAAATGGACTAACACAGACTTAAACAGGAGACATTTGCTGTTTACTTAACTTCCATATTAGGTGATATTAGTAAATCATCCAGAACTGGGAGGGCCACTACACAACGTTGATGCTCTCAGTCTCTCCTCTCTATCACTTTAAGCCTCTGAAGCTTTTATGGAGACTGACTATAAATTTGTTGTCTAACTCAGGCAATTGAGTGTGAAAGGGGGTCAATTATCAGTAAGTACAATGAGGTGAAGAAGTGAAAGTCATTCAGTCATGTCTGACTGTTTGCCACCCCTGGAATTCTCCAGGCCAGAATACTGGAGTGGGTAGCCTTTCCCTTCTCCAGGGGATCTCCCCAACTCAGGGATCAAACCCAGGTCTCCCGCACTACAGGCAGATTCTTTATCAGATGAGCCACAAGGGAAGCTCATTACAAGGGAAGTAATTACAATACTGACATTCTAATAATCAGTAATTACATTGCGGCAGCAGGATTCAGTTGGGACTGCCTTAGGCAAATCAGTACACATGATTACACATACCCCCGCCCCCTCGGGCCAGTTCCCTCATTGTCTCAAAGTGGCTGCCACTGTTTCAAACATTGGTCCTATCACCATATTTAAATGCAAGAAGCAAGGGGTAGAAGACATAATAGCAAGCTTGTTTTCCAGGCTGGCTGCTTTTTCCGAAAGAAGCTGCTTTCTTAGAGGTGCTCAGTAGATATCAGATACAAAGCTCCTGGCCCAGAAGGCGCCTCCCCTGCAGAGTCCACAAGAGGTCAAGGTGGGGATTAGCTTTCAGATGCACTGCCATTCTCTGTGGTCTTAACAAAAGGCCTCACACTCCCAAACTCCTTCCTGGCTGGGGGGTCGGGGTTTGGGGGTCAGGGAGCTCAGGCTTCTTTATAGTCAAGAGCCACTGGTGAAGGCGCTATTTCACTGCACTAAGAAACACCTAGAAGGACGGCCTATCTAACGTAGTTCCGCAATGAAGCCCTTGCAGAGGTGGCAGGTGACAACAGAGCTTTCTCCTTAAAAAAGCTAAAAAATTAATACGAAGAAGAATGGCAATATCAACAGACGTTTTAAGCACTGGTCCTAAAGTGCTTAAAAGCCAGAGCCTTAAAAGTCGAAGGAGCGTCCGGGGCTGCGCGCGCATCTTCCTCTGCATCTCTGCGCTCCTGGGGCCAGGCTCGTGGCCTGGATGCTACAGAACCACACAGTGCCTGCAAGCCTCTTCCAGACACCAGCCTGCTGGTGAGTCCCTCATTTCCGGAGACAGTCTCCCAGCAGTGCTGACCACGGCAGAAAAACGTAAGAAGAGCATCTCTGCCCACGTAACAGGAGTAAAAGATATCAACTAAGGTGGGTCGCTCCAGCAACACGGGGGTCCTGGAGCCAGTGTGCACCTGCATCCACAGCTCCAAAGCCACTGTGAGGACTTAAGAGTGGGAAGCGCTGGTTGACTTCACCTTCTGTGAGTCATGCCCTACATCCCAGAGGACAGCCAGCTGTTTCCCTAAATCTGCAGCAAAGGGGCTTGAGTCGTCCTGTTTCAAAATCCAGAAAGAAAATACTGCACGGCTAGGGTCGACAAAACACCTAAGCTTAGCCCAATAAGAAAACTAATAGTTAATTTAAATGATCAATTAATTAATTAAATGGAAGCCAACGTAAATGTCTGTTATTTTCTAGTCTGGTTATAGCATTGTATGTTAAAATGATCACGTTCAAGGTGAGACAACCTTACTCTTTTCAACTTGTGATACTTAGCTCATTATCTGATAAAAAACAATCTCAATAATAAGCTGTTACAAGGTCTGTGCTTGGTGATTCTTCAGGAAACAAAATGTTTACTAGACATTTGTTCTATGAATCACAAACCTCTCTCTGTGCTTTGGATTTTGTCTCATTTGATTATCATAATCCTCACTGTTCTTTAGGGTTTACTAGATTCCACACCCTACATTAAAGTCTCCAGATGTATTATTAATTTATTTAATTATTATCATAACACAGTAAGACTGTTATATTAGTATCCCAATTTTTCAAAGTAAGCATATTGGGCACAGAGAAGTTAAGTAACTTGCCCAAGGTCACACAGTAAGTTCAGAGGTGGAACATTCATAGGAATCTGACTCCAGGGTGTGCTTGTTCCAACCACAGCTGCCCTCCCAATAAACCCCTAAAGCCATGCTCCCAATTCATCCCACCCTCCCCTTCCTCACTGTGTCCACAAGTTATTTGTGTCTGCAGAGTAACATCTATATAAATACACTACCATGTGTAAAACAGTTTAGCTAGTGAGAAGCTGCTGTATAGCACAGGGAACCCAGCTCCAGTGTTTGCCGATGACCTAGAAGAGTCAGGTAGGGGGAGGTGGGAGAGAGGCTCCAGAGGGAAGGGATATATGCATACATATAGCTGATTCGTATTCACATGGCACCACTGACTCAGTGAGCATGAGTTTGACCAAACTCCAAGAAACGGTGAAAGTCCAGGAATCCTGGTGTGCTGCAGTCCATGGGGTCACAGTCAGCCAGACAGGACTGAGTGACTGAACAACAACAACATAACTGATTCACATTGTTGTACAGCAGCAACTAACACAACGTTGTAAAGCAACTATACTCCCAAATAAATAAAAACAGTGAGAAACATCCCAAAAGAAGCAGCTAATATAGTATTATAAAGTAGCTGTCTCTGTGAACAGAACATAGACTAGGTGGGTCAACAAACTACTAATTTTTAGCAAAAGATTTCAAATATAAATATAATATTAAATTATATATTTTTAAAAAAGTTTTTCATAAAGCTCTAATAAATTGTCACCACAAAAAAAAAAAAAATTGTCACCACAGCCTCTGAGAAAGGTGACAGACCTTTAGACCTTCCCACCAGAAGCATGTGCTGCTTCCTGTGCCCTCTTATTCTGTCCCCACATCCAAAGAAGAAAGACAGTGTCTAGTAGACATTACCTGAATAAATAAAATGTGAAAGTGAAAGTGGTAGTCACTCAGTCATGTCCCACTCTTTGCAACCCCATGGACTGTAGCCTGCCAGGCTCCTCTGTGCATGAAATTCTCCAGGCAAGAATACCAGAGTGGGTTGCCACGCCTTCCTCCAGGGAATCTTCCCTACCCAGGGGTCAAACTCAGGTCTTCTACATTGCAGGCAGATTCTTTACCATCTGAGCCACCAGGGAAGCCCAAATAAAGTACACGTATTATTATTTTAATAATGATACGGAAAAGTAGAAGCTGAGTCAGGCAGAACCACTCAAGATGCAATTGACTCTGTCTGCTTCTAGAGCCTGACACTTGCCCATCTCCCACTGTTGGCAACACGGAACCCATGGCTGCACTGTGGATTTTCCCAGCATGCACTGCTGGGAGTGAGATTTCAAGATATTCTCTTCAATTCATCTAAGAGCTGCTTTGGAGGGAGAGGGGTGGGTGCTGGGGGAGAACAGAC
>SJYA01002114.1:2448643-2609748 GCA_006410615.1 Neotragus moschatus | reverse complement strand
GAGAACAGACTGGGGGAGGGGGAGGGGTCACTTTATTCTCCTTAGCATCTCCAGCTCCCCACTGTTTGTAACAAAGTACACCCGGGAAAGTTGATTGGCAGCCTTATAATAGAAACTCCGTGGGGTTTTTTTGGTTGTTGTTTTTATAGAAGTTTACCAAGATGAGATCATTTTTATTCTACCACTATAACTTTTGTTTGAGAAAAACACTAGCAAGTATCTCCTACCAGAAACCTTGCAAATCAATCTGTGGAGTCGCCGAGGCCCTGTAGCCATCTGTTACGCAGATGCAAGAGTTGTTTATTCATACTTTCCCATTCATCTGTCTTGTGTTTCCTCTTGTCCATGTCTCACTTAAGGTAAACAAAAACCTGTCAGAGTGTGACAAAAGCCAAGACCTGAATCTGCCTGTGCCCAGAAGGAGAGTATCTGTCAAGGGAGGGAGGGAGCACAGAGGGTGCTGGGCTTAGTCACTCAGTCGTGTCTGACTCTTTGTGACCCTATAGACTGTAGCCCATCAGGCTCCTCTGTCCATGGAATTCTCCAGGCGAGAATGCAGAAACCAGTTTCCATGCCCTCCTCCAGGGGATCTTCCAGACCCAGGGATCAAATCCAAGTCTCCCACATTGCAGGCAGATTCTTTACTGTCTGAGCCACCAGGGAAGCCCAGCACAGAGGGTGAAGGCAAGAAACCCCCTTCTTACTCTTCCAAGACAGAGGTCATTTAAAATTTCTGATTACATAGTCCTCCATGTCTGACCTTCGAAATGCCCTTTGGATGGCAAAAAAAAAAAAAAAAAAAAACCATTAGGAGAGTCATGCAAAGATATCCAACACTATACTACTTTTTCTATTATTTAAAAAATTGCTGGTTCTTTTACCTAGGCAAAAGGTTTGCTTCTCTAATTCAGAGAATGAGTTCGTGGAAATGCATAGGAGACCCAGGTCCCATCCCTAGATTGGGAAGATCCACTATAGACAGAAACGGAAAACCGCTCCACTATTCTTGCCTGGAGAATTCCATGGACAGAGGAGCCTGGTGGGCTACATACAGTCCATGAGGTCACAAAGAGTGGGACACGACTGAGCGACTAACACTTTCACTTCACTTTTACCTAGGCAAAAAGTTTTGCTTCTCTAATTCAGAGAACGAGTTCATGGAAATGCATAGATTTTCTAATAAAAGAAATTCTCTTATCAACCCAGAAACCCTGGAGAAGATATTCTTAGTAATTTTCACCATCTTTTCCTGACAATAATTTGAATCCATTCCCTCCAGTTAAATATCATTAGTGACAGAATAGCCAAAGCAAATTGAGTTAATCAAAGTGAAATTAATTATTCCACATACCTGAAAAATTTAGAGCTTCTGTGATGGCCCAGAAGGTAGAGAATCTGCCTACAATGTAGGAGACCTGGGTTTGATCCCTGGGTCAGGAAGATCCCCTAGACAAAGGGATGGCAACATGCCCAATATTCCCTGCCTGGGGAATTCCATGAACAGAGGAGCTTGGCAGGTCACAAAGAGTCAGATATGACTGAGCAATTAACACTTTCACTTTTTCAAAAAATTTAGAGGTAGGACTGAATTCAGGGAAGGCTTGATCAGGACTTAAGTAAAATCGCTATGTTAGGGCTGCTTCTGCCTTTCACCCCTGCTGCCCTCTGCATGCATCGCATTCTTCTGTGCCTCATGCATTGGCCAGGTGCACTCTGCAGAGGAAGAGGATGGCCCCTTTTCCATCCAGAGCACTCAGTGAATATCTGACTTTAGATATATTCATTAACTTGATGGTGATATATTCATTCTCCAACCAACCACTGTGGCCAGAGGAAGCCCAGTCTCTGACTGACCAAGCCTGAATCACTCACAACTTCTAGAGATCAAGCTGGGGATGGAGAGGTAAGTCTGTCTGCTGGAACCACTAGTGCTGCTGCTGCTGCTGCTGCTAAGTTGCTTCAGTCGTGTCCGACTCTGTGCGACCCCAGAGATGGCACCCAACAGGCTCCTCCGTCCCTGGGACTCTCCAGGCAAGAGCACTGGAGTGGGTTGCTATTTCCTTCTACCACTAGTAGATCTCCAGAATAAAAACAAAACAAAACCCTGGAGCTATATGGTACTGGAGAAGACACTGGAGAGTCCCTTGACAGCAAGGAGATCAAATCAGTCAATCCTGAATATTCATTGAATATTGAATATTCAATCAACCCTGAATATCAATTGAAAACACTGATAGTGAGGCTGAAGGAAATAAATTTCTATTTTTTAAGCATCGCTAGTCTGTGGTTCTTTATTATCAGCAGCTCTACTTAATTCATCCAAGACAATAGAGCAATGGTGCAGCTTTTGAAGAATGCAAACATATACAGTCTTATGGGATGGCAAGATATAGAGGGTCATCTGGAAGGATCAGAGAGCTGAGCTGACAGCCAGCAAGGAAATGGGGCTTTAAGAAAATGGCTTTTGCCAACAACCTGAATATGGGCTTCCCAGGTGGTGCAGTGGTAAGGAACCCACGTGCTAATGCAGGAAACATCAGAGATGAGGGTTTGATCCCCGGGTGGGGAAGATCCCCTGGAGGAGGACATGGCAACCCACTCCAGTATTCTTGCCTGGAGAATCCCATGGACAGAGGAGCCTGGCGGGCTACAGCCTATGAGGTCACAGAGTCAGACACGACTGAAGTGACTTAGCAAGCACACAACAACCTAAATAAGCCTGCAACTGGGTTCCTCCCCAGAGCATTCAGAAAGGAGCCCAGCCCTGCTAGCACCTACTGTTAGCCTTAGGAAACTCTAAGCATGAAGCCCCTGGGATGCTCTCTGTCAGACTTCTGGCATAACTGGGAGATAAGAGCTAGACGTTTGAAAATATTATGTTTGGACTAATTTGTTATGGCAGCAATGAAAAATGACTCTCCCTCCATCTCTCATCACCACCTGCTTTTCCTCTGCACACCATGCGCCCTCCTGTACGGCTCCCAGAAACAGATGTTCTCTCTAGTGTCTTGGGTCTGATTGCTTTGCCTGGAATGTTCTTTCCTTTGTTTCTGTTCTTTCCAAGGAGCAGCTTCTAATCTTCACCTCTTACTGCACACGCTCAGGGAGTCCTGACTGCGAACTCCATCAGGGTTTCATCTAGGCATCGTTTACTCCAGCACTGTGTGGTGTTCAGATAGGAGCATGTGGTCCCCTGTTTACTTGTTCAGCTGTCCCTTGAGAATAAGGGGTGAGGCAGATTGGTTCAAGATGGGGGAGTAGAAGGACATGCTCTCATTTCTCCTGCCAGAGCAGCAAAATCGCAACTAGCTGTTGAAAAACTATTGACAGGAAGACAATGGGACTTACACACACACACAAAAAGATACCACACATTCAAGACAAGGGAGAAGCCGCAACAAAATGGTAGGAGGGGCACAGTTATGATAAAATCCTTTACTGGACAGGTGGGTGACTCACAAACTGGAGAACAATTATACCAAAGCAGTTCTCATACTGTTGTGAAGTTTCTAGGCCCCACATCAGGCTCCCCAGCCTGGGGATCTGGCCAAGGGACTGGGAATCCCCAGGGAATCTGATTTTGAAAATCAGTGGGATTTGATTACAGAGCTTCCATAGGACTCGGGGAAACAGAGAACGAGGGGTGAAATTAATTGAACAAGGAGGCCATCAAACGGAAGCGGTCGAATGCTGTCAGCTTATTTAGGTTAATTCAGACCCTAATCCTGCACCTGCCTCAGGGTTACAAAGTCAAAACCCAAGGTCACTCAATCAAAAGCAGCCGACTTGGATTGTAGCTTTAGCTGATCAATAATTTTCTTACTTTGCTTCTGTCTTCTCTATGTAAAGTTTCCCAGCTCCTGTCCTTGGAACATTCTGGACCACTTTCTGTTCATCACTGTCGATTGAAATCAGTTTTTGCTCAAATAAACTCTTAAATGGAAAAGACCCTGATGCTGAGAAAGATTGAGGACAGGAAGAGAAGGCGGCGACAGAGGATGAGATGGTTAGACGGCATCACCAACTCAATGAATATGAATTTGAGCAAACTCCAGGAGACAGTGAAAAACAGAGAAGCCTGGTGTGCTGCGGTCCATGGGGTCTCAAAGAGCTGGGCATGGCTCAGCAGCTGAACAACAACAACTGTTTATCTTTTGACAAAGGACGCTGTCTTATTCATCTTTTCATCTCCAGTATCAGTCTATACAGAAGGTGAGCAGTAAATGGGTAGAACTGGTGGATCCAGACAAATAAAACTAGTCAACAGCTTTCATTACAGGACTGAACCTAAAAAAGATGAAGGCCAGAAACAGAGCTCTAGGGCCCCCTAAAGTGTATAGACAGCACACCTCACCCAGCACAGAGGTGGGGATAAGATCTCCAAAAATATATCAAAAAGTGTTTTCAAAAATATTTTCAGTCCCTGCAAATTCCTTTGCTCTAAGATTCCCTTCCCACTTAATAAGTCATTCATTTCTTCAGGAGAGGGAAAATACAGCCTAGAACAAACTACACTGCCTTGACTCTGACTTTCTTATTAGATTTCTTTTCTTTTTTTTCCCCAATGGGACAATAGAATTGAAATGTGGGCTCCAGAGACAGGAAAGGGGATTTTCTATATTCCAAAGGCTTTTCATATTAAGAGCAATGTTTCAAGTCTGCTGTTGCTGCTAAGTCACTTCAGTCGTGTCTGACTCTGCATGACCCCATAGACGGCAGCCCACCAGGCTCCACCATCCCTGGGATTCTCCAGGCAAGAACATTGGAGTGGGTTGCCATTTCCTTCTCCACTGCATGAAAGTGAAAAGTGAAAGTGAAGTCGATCAGTTGTCTCTGACTCTTAACTACCCCAGGGACTGCAGCCTACCAGATTCCGTCCATGGCATTCCCCAGGCAAGAGTACTGGAGTGGGTTGCCATTGTCTTCTCCGGTCAAGCCTGAGCGTACACTTTTAACATAAGCTGCAGTGTAGCCAATAGAGACATTTTAATAACCTGTCTAATGTCTAAATCCAGTGATTTACAAGAAGGGAATTTCAATCCAAAGGTAGGTGAACTCCAAGCCCATGCTTTCTCCTGCTAGAGCATTTTGCATCAAAAGAACTTCCTGCTCTTGAAAATAGTAATTTCCCTGTAATTGGCCACATGCAAACAAGGCTTCATGACCTCCTGGCTTCAGTGATGCAGAGTAGATTCTGACATAAACAGGTGGCTTGGCAGATAACCTTTCAAGTGAGATCTGACCCTTAGGACTCCAGAAAGCTATGAAAATGTTGGTTTTCTCATTTAAAAATGAGTTGCAAATGTTGTATCTGTCTCATAGTTTAAAATAAAATCTAAAGCTGAACCGCTCTGAATAATTCAATCACACACGCATGCTTACATGCTAAGTCGCTTCAGCTCAGTTCAGTTCAGTCTCTCACTCGTGCCTGACTCTTTGCAACCCCATGGACTGCAGCACACCAGGCTTCCCTGTCCATCACCAACTCCCAGAGCTTGCTCAAACTCATGTCCATCAAGTCGGTGATGCCATCCAATCATCTCATCCTCTGTTGTCGGCTTCTTTTGCCTTCAGTCTTCCCCAGCATCAGGGTCTTTTCCAGTGAGTCAGTTCTTCATTATCAGATGGCCAAAGTATTAGGGCTTCAGCTTGAGCATCAGTCCTTCCAATGAATATTCAGGACTGATTTTCTTTAAGATTGCCTGGTTTGATCTCCTTGCTGTCCAAGGGACTCTCAAGAGTCTTCTCCAACACCACAGTTCAAAAGCATCAACTCTTCAGCATCAGCTTTCTTTATGATCCAACTCTCACATCCATACATGACTACTGGAAAAACCATAGCTTTGACTAGATGAACCTTTGTTGGCAAAGTAATGTCTCTGCTTTTTAATTTGCTGTCTAGGTGGTCATAGCTTTTCTTTTAAGGAGCAAATGTCTTTTAATTTCATGGCTGCAGTCACCATCTCTGGTGATTTTGGAGCCCCCAAAAATAAAGTCTCTCACCACTTCCCTTGTTTCCCCATCTATTTGCCATGTAGTTATGGGACCAAATCCCATGATCTTCGTTTTTTTTGAATGTTGAATTTTAAGCCAACTTTTTCACTCTCCTCTTTCACTTTCATCAAGAGGCTCTTTAGTTCTTCTTCGCTTTCTGCCTTAACGATGGTGTCGTCTGCATATCTGAGGTTATTGATATTTCTCCCTGCAATCTTGATTCCAACAGCATTTTGGATGTTAAGAGTACATAAATAAGCAAGGTGACAATATACAGCCCTGACATACTCCTTTCCCAACTTGGAAACTGTCCGTTATTCCATGTCCACTTCTGTTGCTTCTTGACCTGCATGCAGATTTCTTAGGAGGCAGGTAAGGTGGTCTGGTATTCCAGTCTCTTTAAGAACTTTCCACAGTTTGCTGTGATCCATCCAGTCAAAGGCATTACTGTAGTTAGTGAAGCAGAAGTAGATATTTTTCTGGAATTCTCTTGCTTTTTCTATGATCCAATAAATGTTGGCAATTTGATCTCTGGTTATTCTACCTTTTCCAAATCCAGCTTGAACATATGGAAGTTCTTTGTTCACACACTGTTGAAGTCTAGCTTCAGTTGTGTCCAACTCTTTGCGACCCTATGGACTGTAGCCCACCAGGCTGCTCTATCCATGAGGATTCTCCAGCCAAACATACTGGAATGGGTTGCCACGCCCTCCTCCAGGGAATCTTCCCAACACAGGTATCAAACTCACGTCTCTTACATTTCCTGCATTGGCAGACGAGTTCTTTACTACTACTACCTGGGAAGCCAAATCCACTCAACTAACTGGGAAAATTATACTACGAATATGAATTTTTTTGACTGAAGAGTAGCAATTTCTTTCAAAGCAAGAAATGTTTTATGTGATTACTCCTTCCCCAATAGAAAAAATGAAATGTGGACATAGAAATACCATATGTATTGGAATTCCAAATAGGTACTTAAATATCTAGTATAAATATTTACATTGTGAAATATCCATGATCAGCATGACAAATACAAGCAGAAAAGTAGTATGTGAGGTGCTATTTTGTTTTTATTTGAAGTTATTTCTCACTATATAGAATATAAAAGCCTGAAGGCAGGTGCATGCATACCTTCTTAGCTCAAATATGGTTGTTTTAAAAAAGTGGGAGTAGATTAGGAAATGGAAAAAGTTAGGCATATAATATATAGAGAGATAGATATAAGGATATCAGTTCAGTTCAGTCGCTCAGTCGTATCCAACTCTTTGCGACCACATTAATTGCAGCACGCCAGGCCTCCCTGTCCATCACCAACTCCCAGAGTTCACTCAGACTCACATTCATCGAGTGAGTGATGCCATCCAGCCATCTCATCCTCTGTCATCCCCTTCTCCTCCTGCCCCCAATCCCTCCCAGCATCAGAGTCTTTTCTAATGAGTCAACTCTTCACATCAGGTGGCCAAAGTACTGGAGTTTCAGCTTTAGCATCAGTCCTTCCAAAGAAATCCCAGGGCTGATCTGTTTCAGAATGGACTGGTTGGATCTCCTTGCAGTCCAAGGGACTCTCAAGAGTCTTCTCCAACACCACAGTTCAAAAGCATCATATCACCAGTTTTTTTAAGGTTTTAGCCATGAGCTATTGATGCTCTAATTTATTTAACTAAAACTACATGTCCTTAGCTTCTATGGTTAGCAGACTCTAGAAAAAGCAAGCGTTCTGATAAATGTCTCCCGCACTCGAGAGCTGCAAACTCTGACAGCAGTGCTTCTGTGATCTCTCCCCAGGCCCACTCCAAAGCTACTCGGATCTCTCACCTTTCTTGTCAAAGATCCTCCAAGTTTCACAGGGAGAAGGTCCTGGTGACTCCTGGGCTGTGTCTTTGGTCTCAGCTACTCAACACGAGTTCAGCAAGCACTTTCCATGAAAATGAAAACTCAAGGGAAGGCAGGAAGTCCTGTCCACAGGACCCCAGGGCAGGCATGGGGATGCAGATGGAAACTTGAGAGTCTGTTTCCTGGGCTGGGTGTGTTCAAGGCCTTGAGCAAGCTACTTGAATAAATAAGATGGAGATTCCAGGCTTGGAGCAAAGCAGAGAAATCAAACGGGGTGCCCAAGGAAAGGGTAATCTGACCAGGGGGGAGTAGTGCTTTCTCTCTTTTAGGCAAGAAAACCTGAGGGCATTCAACTCAGTAAGGGCACCTCAGGAGGAAAGCAGAGAGTTGGAACCCGTTGCAGGAAGAGACTGTGATAAAAAGAAAGAGTCCAGGAAGAGCAGGGAGTGCTTCTGGCAGTGAGGCTCACGATCCAGGAGGCAAGGGGAGGGGAGGGGAGCAGAAGGATGTCAGGGAGGGTAAGAGGAGAGAATGCTAAGCTTCTGTCTTCTTGAAAGGTGTGGAGATGGAGCTTGATAGCTCTAGAAATGCAATTATTCTTACTAATATGAAAAGCTATTTCAGATGATCTCCAGAAAGTCAAAGATAAAATACTCAAAGGCAATCAAATATACGACCGTAACACTCAGTTAACTTATCATTACTTAAAGTTGTCGGTGCTAGCCCATAATGAACGTTATTTTCTATCCCAGAGAAATACCTGTCAGTGTACTGAGGGCAAGGGTAACACCCTTAATCACGCTTTCCTTTGTCCTGGCTGAAACTGTTTTCCACCTGCTCCCTTGCTCTTCTGATTTATCTCAGAGATAACGTGAGCTATTTCGCCATGACAACGGGATGCATTCAGTGTGGTTGTCTCTTTGGGATCACCTGATAGTAGACAGTGGTTTCAGAGCACCTGAGCTTACCTGCCAGCCCCTGGTACAGACAGCAGAGGGGCCCATGTGTTGATGACATGGTTTGTCCTGAGAACTAGGAAGAGATGTCACACTTGTGAATCATTTTCAACAATGATGAATGAAATGACCTATCTATTCCAGTACTGTCAAAAAAGAGTAATCTTACTCTTTACTCAAACCATCTTCCTCTCTTTTCTAAGTCTCTCAGTTCAGTTCAGTTGTTCAGTCATGTCCAACTCTTTGTGACCCCACGGACTGCAGCATGCCAGGCTTCCCTGTCCATCACCAACTCCCAGAGCTTGTTCAAACTCATGTCCATCGAGTTGGTGATGCCATCAAATCATATCATCCCCTGCCATCCCCTTCTCCTCCTGCCTTCAATCTTCCCCAGCATCAGGGTCTTTTCCAATGAGTCATTTCTTCACATCAGGTGGCCAAAGTTTTGGAGCTTTAGTTTAGCATCAGTCCTTCCAATGAATATTCTGGACTGATTTCCTGTCTGTAAAAGATGTAAAATCAAAAAAAAATTAGTACAAACAGGTATATGTCCTTTTAATTAGATTTATTTCTTATAAAGAAAAATACTTAATCACTCCTTGACCATCTCTGCAACTGATTCATCCACAATGTTTCTGAAAGAGAACATCCTGAAAAGCTGCCTTGAGAAGGGATCCTGAAATAAGGAGGTTGTGTGTTAGTCACTCAGTCATGTCTGATTCTTTGTGAGCCCATGGGCTGTAGATTACCAGGCTCCTCTGTCCATGGGCTTCTCCAGGCAAGAATACTGGAGTGGGTTGCTATTCCCTTCTCCAGGGGACCTTCCTTACCCAGGGAATGAACACAGGTCTTCCACATTGCCGGCAGATTCTTTACCATCTGAGCTACCAGGGAATAAGGAGAAAACAGGGTAAGTGGGAAAGAAGCACAGGCAGGAAGGTGAAGAGGGCAAAGGTTTCGCATCCATGAAGGCAGGCAGGGCTAATGATAGTAAAAACCAAACAGAGCAAACCTTGCCTTTGGTATGGCTACCTCCCTTCCCACCACTGTCCTTTCCTGTTTTCTGATATCTGCTTCTCAGGGTGATTCTACTCCAGTGGGCCTCAGCCTGGGGGAGCTTGCCCAGCCTACATGGGAATCAAAGAATGCACACTAAGTTTTTTTCAGTTTTTCTTGGAATATGGTTGCTCTACAATGTTGCAAAGTGAATTAGCCATATAGATCCTAGACCTAGAGATTGTCATACAGAGTAAAGTAAGTCAGAGAGAGAAAAACTAACATATGTGGAATCTAGAAAAATGGTGCAGACAGAGAACAAACGTATGGACACCAAGGGAAAAATGGGGAGTGGGATGAATTGGGAGACCAGGATTGACACATGTACACTACTGTGTATGAAATAAGAGCTTCTCAGGTGGTGCTGGTGGTAAGGAATCTGGCCGCCAGTGCAGGAAATGCAAGAAACTTGGGCAGGTTACAGTCAACAGTGTCCCAAAGAGTTGGGCACAACTCTTGTGTTATACACAACATTATATAACTCTTGTGTTATACACAACATTATATAACTCTTGTGTTACACACAACATTACTGTGTATAAAATAGATAACTAATGCACATGATATTTAAATTCCCTTTTTCTTCCACTTCTGTTCTTTTTCCTCCCTCCCTAAAGGTCAGCTTCTACTCTGAATTTTTGTGGTATGATTGTATATGAATTTTGTTTTTGCAATTTACTTCTTCATTTACCATTTTTTTTCTTTGAGGGAAATATATATTTATTTCATTTCTTTGAACTGCTGTATAAAAACCTGTGGCATGAATATAAAACAATATCTAACCGTGGACTACTGCTCATCTCCCTAGTGAGAGATGTTTAGGTTATTCCCATTTTTCACTGCCGTGAACAGTGCTTCGATGAATATTCATTTTCTTGTTTCCTATGCACATATTTGAGTGTTTCTCTGGGAAATGTACCTAGCAGCGTAAGGAACGACATCCTGGGAATGACATAAGGATGTGCACTTGCAGCCGTACTGCATATTGCCAAATTGCTCCTTAAGTGTTTGGACCAGTTTTCACTCCCTCCAGCATCACATGAGAATTCTATTTCCAGACATCATTCCATTCATTTGGTATTGTCATCCTTTTAATTTTTGTCCATCCAATGTATGTGAAATAATAGCCTCATATTTTAAATTGCATTTCCCTGAATAAGAAGGCACCCTTCCATGTAGCTTAACCTTAAAAAAAAAAAAGCATTTATTTCTGTAAACAATCTCCCCCCCCACTGCTGCCCCATCTTCACTCAGTTCCCACGGTGATTTCCATGAGTCGCTGTTACAGCAGTGGTCACTTCACACTCAAATGCTTCCTGATGCGTCTGCCTCTCACTGCCCGAGTCTCTGGGAGAGCAACTGTTTAGCATCCTTCTCTCTAGATCCTGGGTGAAGCTCAGGAAATACTTAGAGAATTTAAATACATACTAAATGTTTTCCTTTGCTTTTAAAATTGTATGTGATTTTTATTGTTTTCATTACTTTTCTTACAAGTTGCTTGTATTGTTTTGCCCTATCTTCTGCAATGTATGTGAGCATTTAATGTAATTAAAGTAATGGCCTTGAGAAGTCATCATTAAAGTGGAAGTCAGTAAAAAAGAAATGCATAGGGACTTCCTTGAAGGTCCAGTGTTTAAGACTCCACATTTCCACTGCAGAAGTCACGAGTTTGACCCCTCGCTGGGGAACTAAGATTCTACATGTGGCATGGGAAGAGAAAAAAAAAGGAGGGGAGAAAAAGAAATGCAAATATGGTTAAAAAGAAAATGCAACTTTTCGGACTCAAAACAGTACCTATTCAACAGCCTATTTTCGTAAGCTGAATTATCTTAAGGTTAAATCATGGAAAGTGATATCTTTGAAGTATACATGTTTAGCAATAGTAATTAATGCTTATGGAGAATATACTGCAGGGTACTTCTTCAGTGTTGTACATGCATTTCATCCTTATAACAAGCTTGGATGTTACACTTTTGTCAGCACCATCCCAACACTCTAGATTGTGAATCAAGGCACAGCATGGTGAAGTGATCTGTCCAAACTGTAGGGCTGGGTTTTCACCCACATGTCATTTCTCCAGGAGGAGCTGAGACATGAGTGATCAGCCAAGGCCACGATGGATATTGATCATAAAACACCTGTGTGCTGCTCTAACATACCACATACCTGCTTTGTCTTTTGTTTGATTTTGATTATGATGGATTAGATATAATGAAGCTCTATCCATAGAGGAAAAAAACCAGAGTATTCAATTGTGTGTTAAGGACTAGTCACAAACTCAGGGATTTGAAGAAAGACTAGGATATATTAACAAAATCTTCCAGTGGCTTCTTCTGAATTGCAGCCTTAGAACACCATGTGCCTTTATGGAATCCATTTCAAGCTGAAAATCTACTTTCAAGCTAGAACTATTCTTTAATATTTTTTAAATGAGCTTTTCTGAAGGAATCACTGTTCCAGGAATACATAGGTGTCCACACCTCAGTGAAGCAGCTATGGAGTAGCTATAATCTATGAAGTAGTTTATCTCTAGTGGAGAATGAGTGATGATAGCACACAGGTCAGCAGAGAGTGTCCACCGGTGGGAAACATGGCTGGGGAGTCCACCCGGGGCCACAATACCTGGGCACCTGAGAGAATGGAGTGGAGTTGGGTGGGAGATAAAGCTTAATTCTTTTTGTAAATAGAGTTTCATAATAAAATATTCAAGGAACAGTTCCTCTAGCAGCTGCTGGCTCTCATATGCTGAACTGGAATTAACTCAGTGCAAAATCTTAACAGTTGCCTTCAAGTTAATTCACCCCATGACTACACACCTGGGTGCCTGGGCAGAATTAATGTGTTCATGTACACCCTAGATTTTACAAAAGTGAAGTGTTTGAGCACATGTGGCAATCTAACAGACCTCCTCCCTAAATTCCAAGGTATCTGATTCTCCCTTGGTGGTTATTTAAGGGCATAGGCACCTGAAACAGACCAAGAAATCGGCATTAATTGAGCTCCAGCTTGCACATTTGACCTATTTACATCTAAGAAAATGGGGAGGGATTTTTTTCTCTATTTTATTTTTTAAATTATGAAAGTATGATAATCTGTTTACAGGAGACTTGGAAAATACAGAACAAAGTTACATATAGTTCCACTACAAGTTACAGTTATTTTTTAAGTGGATAAATTGGGATTTTTAATTGGAGTTTCAATGACAAATTCTCAAAAATTAATAGAATAAATATACAGCAAAGCAGAAGGATGTAATAGACATGGAAAGCACCACAAACCAATTCAAAATAATTAGATTTATACAGTTTTCACACAACAGTAAGATAGGAGGGAAGATTATGTTACCCCATTTTACTAGTTAAAAATATCCAGGCTCAGAAAGATTCTCGTTTATAACACGTCTCTTCCCATTTTAGACTCTTTTTCCAAAGTGACTCACACATGCAAATAAATGCTGCCAGTGTTCTATGCCCTGCATTCTACAGTCTTCACCTTCTCCCTCATCTATCCAGGAAAGATGAAAACAAAACAGAAGTGAGGTGTACTTAGAAGCCACTCTTAGAAGGACTTTGGAGCTGTCGGAGAGGCAGAGGAAAGAAAGAAGCCAGAGAAGCACGGAGAGGTCCCAATCGGGCCATCCAGAAAATTCTCCAAACCCCAATTTACCAAAAGGAAAAATCTCCCCCTCTTTGGCCCTGAGACTTTTATTTCCTTTTATTTTTCAGTTCAGAATTATAATCAGAGTCCTGTAAATTTCACAGTTTCAAATCCATAATAAATCCGTGGGGTTTTTATATACCTGAATATTCATAGATCTCCTCCTCCAAAGAGCAAACAAACTTCATCATTATTTTATAATATTTAATAAGCTCTTATTTCCTCTGATGAAGATGCAGAGAGACAAGGAGAAAAAGACCTACTAGTTTAGGAGAAGGATTTTAAAGCACAATGTTCCCCTTTATCAAGTGTTATCCCTAAAGAGGAATTGTTACAATCTTGTAGAATGTTAACCTGAAGGTTATCTGCCCCCAGGCAGTGTTCTCTACACTCACTTTTTTATAAAAATTTGATTAGTTGTATAGCTCTATAAGGGAGAAGGCAATGGCCCCCCACTCCAGTACTCTTGCCTGGACAGATATCCCATGGATGGAGGAACCTGGTGGGCTGCAGTCCGTGGGGTCGCTGAGAGTCGGACACGACCGAGCGACTTCACTTTCACTTTTCACTTTCATGCATTGGAGAAGGAAATGGCAACCCACTCCAGTGTTCTTGCCTGGAGAGTCCCAGGGACAGCAGAGCCTGGTGGGCTGCTGTCTTTGGGGTCACACAGAGTCAGACATGACTGAAGTGGCTTAGCAGTAGCATTGGGTCATCAAAAAAGCAAGAGAGTTCCAGAGAAACATCTACTTCTGCTTTATTGACTATGCCAAAGCCTTTGACTGTGTGGGTCACAACAAACTGTGGAAAATTCTTCAATACCAGACCATCTGACCTGCCTCCTGAGAAATCTGTNATTTTCCACAGTTTATTGTGATCCACACAGTCAAAAGCTTTGGCATAGTCAACAAAGCAGAAATAGATGTCTTTTGGAACTCTCTTGCTTTTTTGATGATCCAGCAGATATTGGGAATTTGATCTCTGGTCCCTCTGCCTTTTCTAAAACCAGCTTGAACGTCTGGAAGTTCACTGTTCACTTACTGTTGAAGCCTGGCTTGGAGAATTTTGAGCAGTATTTTACTAGTGTGTGAGATGAGTGTAATTATGTGGTAGTTTGAACATTCTTTGACATTGCCTTTCTTTGAGATTGGAATGAAAACTGACTTCTTCAGTCCTGTGGCCACTGCTGAGTTTTCCAAATTTGCTGACATATTGAGTGCAGCACATTTACAGCATCATCTTTCAGGATTTGAAATAGCTCAACTGGAATTTCATCACTTCAACTAGCTTTGTTCATAGTGATACTTCCTAGGCCCACTTGACTTCACATTCCAGTATGTCTGGCTCTAGGTGATTGATCACACTGTTGTGATCATCTAGGTCGTGGAGATATTTTTTTGTATAGTTTTTCTGTGTATTCTTGCCACCTCTTCTTAATATCTTCTTCTTCTATTAGGTCCGTACTATTTCTGTCCTTTATTGTGCTCATCTTTGCATGAAATGTTCCCTTGATATCTCTAATTTTCTAAAAGGTCTTGTAGGTCTTCATAGAACCATTCAACTTCAGCTTCTTCAGCATTACTGGTTGGGTCATAGACTTGGATTACTGTGATATTGAATAGTCTGCCTTGGAAATGAATAGAGATCATTCTGTTGTTGATAACTCTTGAAGAGATCTCTGGTCTTTCCCATTCTGTTGTTTTCCTCTATTTCTTTGCACTGATCACTGAGGAAGTCTTTCTTATCTCTCCTTGCTATTCCTTGGAACTTTGAATTCAAAATGATATATTTTTCTTTTTTTTTTTTTTTTTGCTTCTCTTCTTTTCACAGCTATTTGTAAGGGATCCTCAGACAGCCATTTTACTTTTTTTTCCATTTCTTTTTCTTGGGGATTGNAATTCTTTCTTTTCTCTCCTTGCTTTTCCTTGGAACTTTGAATTCAAAATGTTATTTTTTTTTTTTTTTTTTTTTTTTTTTTTGCTTCTCTTCTTTTCACAGCTATTTGTAAGGGATCCTCAGACAGCCATTTTACTTTTTTTTCCATTTCTTTTTCTTGGGGATTGTCTTGATCCCTGTGTCCTGACAAAGTCACAAACTTCTGCCCATAGTTCATCAGGCGCTCTGTCTTATTGATCTAGTCCCTTAAATCTGTTTCCCACTTCCACTATGTAATTGTAAGGGGTTGATTTAGGTCATACCTGAATAGTCTAGTGGTTTTCCCTACTTTCGTCAATTAAGTCTGAATTTGGCAATAAAGACAAATTCAGATCGCTCCCAGCCTTGTTTTTGCTGATTGTGTAGAGCTTCTCCATCTTTGGCTGCAAAGAATATAACCAATCTGATTTTGGTGTTGACCATCTGGTTATATCCACGTGTAGAGTCTTCTCTCATGTTGTTGGAAGAGGGTATTTGCTACAATCAGTGCATACTCTTGGAAAAACTCTGTGGGCAAGAATCTCTTAGAAGAAATGGAGCTTGCATCATAGTTAACAAAAGAGTCTGAAATGCCCAACTTGGATGCAATCTCAAAACCAACAGAATGGTCTCTATTCATTTCCAAGGCAAGCCATTCAATATCACAGTAATCCAAGTCTATGCCCTGACCAGTAATGTTGAAGAAGCTGAAGTTGAACGGTTCTTTGAAACCTTTTAGAACACCCCCCAAAATATGTCTTTTTTATTAAAGGGGGCTGGAATGCAAAAGTAGGAAGTCAAGAAACATCTGGAATAACAGGGAAATTTGGCCTTTGAGTACAGCATGAAGCAGGGCAAAGGCTCATAGAGTTTTGCCAAGAGAATGCACTGACATGCTATCCCAAAATAGGCACCTTGGCATACTGAATATTTTAAGTCAAAAAAGTCCAGATGAGAGTAGAAAAAGCAAGGCTATCTGACGTTCCCTCCATGCCTCCTCCCTGAAATGGGTCATAAAACTCTCATATGAGAGTTGCCCTCCCTATACCGAGAGGAAAGGAACATCTTTATTTCCCTAGACAAATGGACACTGAAAAATCCAAAGGAGTCTTGCTAAGTTTCCGTTAGTTTACAGTTGATTACTTACATCATACTGTTAACCTATCATATTCCTTCATGACTCTCCACTCTCCATCAAACTGAGCATCAGAATACTCAAGTCTCTTTCTTCAGGTCTTCATTTCCTTATGAAGGCTACTGTTTCACATAAAATTTATATTAAATATACTTGTATGTTTTTATCCTATTAATGATACCATGTTATGTAAAACATATTAAATACATGTGTTGCTCCTTGTCTGTTAACCTATCTTATCCAGTTTAATTTTTATACCCATCCAAAGATCCTAACCTGGAGAAGGAAATGGCAACCCACTCCAGTATCCTTGCCTGGAAAATCTCATGGACAGAGGAATCTGGTGGATTGCAGTCCATGGGGTCACAATGAGTTGGGCACGACTGAGCGACTAACACACACAAAGATCCTAAAGGGATCTATAAAAAGGTTTTTTTTTTTTTTTTGTCCCTGAAAAACAAATGTCACAAAAATCACAACGAGTTTCAAAAGTTTAGAGCTTCTGTTTATGGTGTAATGCATTATTATGAGCAATGGAATGATTAGAAAAGCATCCTGTAACAAAACTTCTTTAAACAATGTGATACAAAAACTCAAGATGGAGGGAAAAATCAGCTAAGTTTACTTTCAAAAAGGCTTAAATATAAAGAGGCAGAAGCCTGACATTTGACTGTTTTTTTGACAGAAGCCTGACATTTGACTGTTTTTTGACATTGACTGTTTCAGTTGCAAATTTTTCCATTCTTTTATTTTCCTGTGAAAAAATCACAGTATTTCTTACTCTAAATACCCTTTCAAATGCTGTAGCCTTTAAAAAACTATATTGCTCATGTGTGTGTGTGTGCTCACTTGCTCAGTTGTGTTGGAGACTTTGCGACCCCACAGACTGAAGCTCACCAGGCTCCTCTGTCCATGGAATTTTCCAGGCAAGTATACTGGAATGGGTTGCCATTTTCTCCTCCAGGGGATCTTCCCAACCCAGGGATCAAAACTACACTTCTTGTGTCTTCTGCATTGGCAGGCAGATTCTCTACCCCTGATCCATCTGGAAAGCCTATATTGCTGTCAAACAATTAAAAAAAAAAACCTTTATCACACTACAGCATGAAACTGTTTGTTTTCTTGTTTATTTTTTAAAAATCCTATCATTGATTAAAAATAGAAAGTTTAGATGTTTTACTTCAAAATATTTTCATTAATGTAAACTAGCTGTCAATTTGAAACACTAGGTCAAGCACAGATAAATTAGAATGCAGCTGCTGATGCTGACAGAAAATGAATATGATAAATGAGTATTTGGGAATAAATAACTGCATAAGGTCACCTTATGATGGTATTTGACTTGATCATCATATGTAAAAAGATTTTTGATGTGTAGCTTTTCTTAACTCTCACTAAAATAGAAAATAGAAGTAAAAATAAAAATGGCAAAGTTTGAGTTTTTTCTGCCTCTTCTACAAAATAAAATGTTTATGTTAAAATAAAAAAAAATTTAGTTTTAAATAAATTAAAAAACAACTTCAGTTCCATTATAATCTATTTTAACATAATTAAGAATATTATAATTATCTATATCTGAAAAGAATGTTTTAATCCTAAGTAGTTTTTATACACTCTTTTATATGTTGCAAATTTAGCTATATTCATTGAGAACTTAATGAATACCTACTGTGTGACAGGCTTTCTGGGTGGCACAGTTGTAATGAATCTTCCTGCCATTGCAGGAGAGCTAGGTTTGATCCCTAGGTTAGGAAGATCCCCTGAAGGAGGAAATGGCTACCCACTCCAATGTTCTTGCCTGGAAAATTCCACGGACAGAGGAGCTTGGTGGGCTACAGTTCATGGGGCCGCAAAGAGTTGGACATGATTGGGCATGCACACAAGCACTATACGCCAAGATCTTTGTTGAAGGGATAGTGCTTTATTGAAGTGAGTGTAAAGTCAAGGGAGAAATGCAAACACTTGAATTAAAATATACAGTTAGGGACATCCCTGGTGGTCCAGTGGTTGAGAGTCCACCTGTGATACAGGCAACATGGGTCAATACCTGGTCTAGGAAGATAGGAAGGAAGATTCCACATTTGGGGCAACTAAGTCCCGGGGTCACAACTGCTGAATCTATGTGCCCAAGAGCCCATGAGTCACAATTACTGAAGCCAGTGCACTCTAAGCACAAGTTCAGCAAGAAGAGAATCCATGGCAATGAGAAGCCAGTGCAGCACAGCTAGAGAGTAGCCCCTGCTTGCCACGACCTAGTGAGCACACACGCAGCAATGAGTACCTAATGCAGCCATAAATACATAAATAAAATTTAAAGACTATATACAAGGCAATGGCACCCCACTCCAGTACTCTTGCCTGGAAAATCCCATGGACGGAGGAGCCTGGTGGGCTGCATTCCATGGAGTCACTGAGTCAGTCACGACTGAGCGACTTCCCTTTCACTTTTCACTTTCCTGCATTGGAGAAGGAAATGGCAACCTACTCCAGTGTTCTTGCCTGGAGAATCCCAGGGACAGGGGAGCCTGGTGGGCTGCCGTCTATGGGGTCACACAGAGTCAGACACGACTGAAGCGACTTAGCAGCAGCTTGAAGAGATAAGTTTGTGTAGCTTTATACACAGATTATTTTATAGTTATAGGCTATCATCTATAGACATTTTGGATTAGATGTTTAACTTTGAAGTCTTAGTCGGAGATCTTACAACACATATGTGTCATATGTAATTCTTTTTGTTGTTTANGAGTCAGACACGACTGAAGCGACTTAGCAGCAGCTTGAAGAGATAAGTTTGTGTAGCTTTATACACAGATTATTTTATAGTTATAGGCTATCATCTATAGACATTTTGGATTAGATGTTTAACTTTGAAGTCTTAGTCGGAGATCTTACAACACATATGTGTCATATGTAATTCTTTTTGTTTTTTATATGAACCTACATTATCCCTGTGATTTATTTTCAGGAAGGAAATCTAGATTATGAGCTAGAATAAGCTGAAGCATCACTTAAATTCCTTACTAGTTTTGTGATCTTGGGTAAGAGCCTAGGTTGTTTCAACATGACTTAAAGGGGACTAATAATAGTCCCTCTTATCAAGAGAGCTATGCAGAGAGTCTTCAGTTATATGTATATTGTTTTATCTGTAAAAATAAAGTGGTGTGGCAAAACAGATACAATAGAGCTCTGTAGGACAGCAGTCGGAGAAGGCAATGGCACGCACTCCAGTACTCTTGCCTGGAAAATCCCATGGATGGAGGAGCCTGGTGGGCTGCAGTCCATGGGGNTGAATATTCATAGATCTCCTCCTCCAAAGAGCAAACAAACTTCATCATTATTTTATAATATTTAATAAGCTCTTATTTCCTCTGATGAAGATGCAGAGAGACAAGGAGAAAAAGACCTACTAGTTTAGGAGAAGGATTTTAAAGCACAATGTTCCCCTTTATCAAGTGTTATCCCTAAAGAGGAATTGTTACAATCTTGTAGAATGTTAACCTGAAGGTTATCTGCCCCCAGGCAGTGTTCTCTACACTCACTTTTTTATAAAAATTTGATTAGTTGTATAGCTCTATAAGGGAGAAGGCAATGGCCCCCCACTCCAGTACTCTTGCCTGGACAGATATCCCATGGATGGAGGAACCTGGTGGGCTGCAGTCCGTGGGGTCGCTGAGAGTCGGACACGACCGAGCGACTTCACTTTCACTTTTCACTTTCATGCATTGGAGAAGGAAATGGCAACCCACTCCAGTGTTCTTGCCTGGAGAGTCCCAGGGACGGGGGAGCCTGGTGGGCTGCCGTCTATGGGGTCACACAGAGTCGGACACGACTGAAGCGACTTAGCAGCAGCAGTATAGCTCTATAAAATCATTCATTATACTTAATTTTCTGAGTACTTCAGCATTCTGGTCGTATTTTATATTGAAATTCATCTAATAACTTGATTATCTAGAGAGAATTATTTTCCAAAAGTATAGCAAAGTAAAACCCATTTGCAAAACCTACAAGCCGAAATAGATGAACTTTCTGAAGGCATTATTCAATATTGTTGGGGATGGGCAGAAAATGGAAAACTTAATGTTCAGACTGGATTGCTGAATTATTTTTAACCAAGTAGGGGTAGCATAAAAGCATGAAAGATGTTTTTATAAAGTGATTGGCTGGGGCTTGCCTTCTCCTGTGTCAGTTCCTGGAGCAGATGGATGGAAGGACTCTTCTCTTCCAAACACGTAACTGCCACACAATGAGAGATGTCAAAAGGATCTTTGAGGTCTTATATCAGGGTCCCCAGATATTAATACATACCTTGAGACAAGGCTTTGTCTATAAGTGGTCTATGAACCAGAAGAACCCAGCTCAAGAGGGGAAGAAGCAGGGAGGAGAAAGGAAAGCGAGTCCAATTCCAGGCACAGTTCCTGTGATAGCCCCATCAGCACAAACAAGAACATACAGGTACATTGCCCTACACGGTATCTCTAGCACATAATAATTGATTTTATAAGTGGATTTTAAATTTTTTATTTTTTATGCATGTTAGACCACTTTCCTTCTACTGAATGGTCTTTGGCAATATGTATAAAATTGAAGGACAGAATATAGGGAGACAGCAGTCAGTAGGTTGAGTGCATAAATCCCAGGGACTTTTAATGTGATTTATCTATCTTATTTGTTTCTTGGGTCTGAATTTTCAAGATTAATTTTAACCTGACATCTCACTTATTCAAAGTACACAGTGAATAAGAGTTCTAATTCAATTCAGAACTTTTGAGAAGGTGAATTTGAGCATGACACTTATTGCCTTACAAGCCAAGAGCAAATTTATTGATCACCGTGCCCTCCAAACTCCACATTAAATTCTATTATAGGCGCTTCTGCCATTCCATGTGGGAGAAATGACTGAATCACTGAATCACACTAAATAAACTGTCTGGCTTGTATGCACACTTATACTTTGGCATCTTCTGCGTAATCCAGTGAAGATCTGAACTGAAAACATAATTTCTTCTCTCCAGTTTTAGTGATTATGTTTTCAGTTACCACCTGTTTTCAGGCACATTGTGAAATCTGAGGATTGATAGACCTGGTAAATCCACCTTGCCTGTTGTGGCAGGGGATTCGGCTTCAGTTCACATAATGGTCTATCTATTGGTTGATCCATTATGGATCTCTGCTACACCTGATAAAATCACTAACCTCAGCTCTTGCTCAGCAGAGCATGCTGCTGCTGCTTGTCATTATCAAAAACAATGAGTTTAGGTGAATTTTGTGACTAGTTACAGAGACTGACCCCTTCCAGGAACAATCAAGGACTTTTGATGGCCGTGTTTAAATAGTCCAGCTCAACTGCTATTCTCTAGCTTAGTGACAAAATTAATATATTTCAGAATCACTCTTAATTATTACCCAGTGACAGCTGTTCACTAAATTCCTTTTTCCCTTGTCTTAATTTATTTCTCTGTAGTTAGCACTCATAAGTTATTGATTTCAATATATATGAGAGTTCATTTGATCTAGTCAAGTATCTGGAAAATTGTTTTAAAAATAAAAATAAGCCCAACGTTTCTGTTTGTTTTTTAATTTCTAAAGTCACCACTTTTGTATTTGCAGCAGGTTATTTGAAAACAAATAACCATCTCCAACTTGTTACATATTCATCCAAACAAGGTTTAGAATTGTTGACAGAACAATTACTCAGAACATTAGAGCCCATGGCTGAGCAATTACTAAAATAAATGTCCAAGGAGAAATAAGGTAAAGATTTATAATGCTTTTGCCATAACTGTAAAATTAAAATAGGCACCCCCTGCTTTTCACCATGGTATAGTGGCACCATTAGAAAATAGTGGAATGAGAAAAATGGCTTTTATTTTCCTGCAGGAACAGTGTTGATATTAGGTGTTGTGTTGTTTAATCAAGAATCTAACAGGAAGTAAATCACAAATGAGAAATTGTCCTTTCTAAAAGTTTGTATACGACTCTAAACATCTATGATAATTCATATATTATTATAATTCTGGGTCTACAAAATATGGGTAACTATTTCTCCACTTCCATTATACACTGTTTCAGTATCCTGCTGCTGCTGCTGTTAAGTCGCTTCAGTCATGTCCGACTCTGTGAGACCACATAGATGGCAGCCCATCAGGCTCCCCCGTCCCTGGGATTCTTCAGGCAAGAACACTGGAGTGGGTTGCCATTTCCTTCTCCAATGCATGAAAGTGAGAAGTGAAAGTGAAGTCGCTCAGTCATGTCCGACTCTTAGTGACCCCATGGACTGTAGCCCACCAGGTTCCTCCATCCATGGGATTTTCCAGGCAAGAGTACTGGAGTGGGATGCCATTGCCTTCTCCTTTAGTATCCTAAAAATGTATATAAAGAGTTTTTAAATTATGCAAGTTTGCTGTATAACACTTTGAGAAACATTAATAAATGTTCTCCTGGCATATTAAAGATAGCTTTAAGTTCTTTGAACAGTCTTCCATTGAGAGATGGGACAGTTTTCCTTCCCCTTGCACCCAGATAATGCTACACCAGTTTAGGACTCATCCTTTAAATGAGCTCACAACTTCTGCCTCCATCTCTTGGAAAATGCTGCCTTGTAAGAAGACTGACTACCTGCAGGAAAAATCCCATGGGAAATTCTGGAGACTAGTCAGAGAAGCAGAGAAGCTTAGTGAGCCCAGCCTTCCAGACAATTCCAGCAAGGTGGTTCGCATGAGAGCAAAGATACTATGCTGTCTCGAGCAACCTGTGCAATCCAATATGGCAGCCACCATCCACAAGTGTTAACAGTCCAAACTGAGATGCACTGTAAGATAAAATGTACATTGGATTTTAAAAAAACAAAACAAAAATAGTTCATTAAAATTTGTATATTGATTAGTTCAGTTCAGTTCAGTTTAGTCACTCAGTTGTGTCCCACTCTTTGCAACCCCGTGAATCACAGCACTCCAGGCCTCCCTGTCCATCACCAACTCCCAGAGTTCACTCAAACTCACGTCCATTGAGTTGGTGATGTCATCCAGCCATCTCATCCTCTGTTGTCCCCTTCTCCTCCTGCCCACAATCCCTCCCAGCATCAGAGTCTTTTCCAATGAGTCAACTCTTCGCATGAGGTGGCCAAAGTACTGGAGTTTCAGCTTCAGCATCAGTCCTTCCAATGAACACCCAGGACTGATCTCCTTTAGAATGTACTGGTTGGATCTCCTTGCAGTCCAAGGGACTCTCAAGAGTCTTCTCCAACACCACAGTTCAAAAGCATCAATTCTTCGGCACTCAGCTTTCTTCACAGTCCAACTCTCACATCCATACATGACCACTGGAAAAACCATAGCCTTGACTAGATGGACCTTTGTTGGCAAAGTAATGTCTCTGCTTTTCAATATGCTATCTAGGTTGGTCATAACTTTCCTTCCAAGGAGTAAGCGTCTTTTAATTTCATGGCTGTAATCATCATCTGCAGTGATTTTGGAGCCCCCAAAAATAAAATCTGACACTGTTTCCCCATCTGTTTGCCATGAAGTGATGGGACCAGTTGCCATGATCTTAGTTTTCTGAATGTTGAGCTTTAAGCCAACTTTTTCACTCTCCTCTTTCACTTTTGTCAAGAGGCTTTTTAGTTCCTCTTCACTTTCTGCTCTAAGGATGGTGTCATCTGCCTATCTGAGGTTATTGATGTTTCTCCTGGCAATCTTGGTTCCAGCTTATGCTTCTTCCAGCCCAGTGTTTCTCATGATGTACTCTGCATATAAGTTGCTTAAATAATAATATATGATTGATTAGATTAAAATAAAATATGTTACTAAAATTCATTCTACTTATTTGAACTTCTTAAATACGGCTATTAGAAAACTTGAAATTATATGCACGTATATAATTGGACAGCTCAAAACCACCCCCAACATCAGCTGACAGTTGCTGGGTGATCGGAGGCAATGTCACATGAAGCAGAAGACCAAGTCAGCTGAGCTATTTCTAAATGTTTAACGCACAAAACCTGTGAGATATTGTATAGTATTTGTTGCACTGTGACTAAATTTTGGAGTAGTTTGTTCCATAGCAATAAATATAATAATTAGAGTTACATGTAATAAATATTAAGTAATTGATAGTAATTATACTCAGTCTTTTAGAATTTAGAAGCAAGAGGTGTTGCTGATTCAAGGAACATTTTTACAATTATCGTCAATGTGTTTTAATCTAATGCCTTACTTTTTCTCTAAGTTATTTGTAGCAAGAATGGAGCCTCATATTTATTAAATGTTTTAAGATTTTTTCCTTGCAAAAAAAAAAAGAAAAAAAACTCACATCTCTTTTTTGTTAGTTACTGAAGAGACCATACAGGTGGAGAAAGAGTGTAGAAAATGAAAACCAATATTTTAATTAAACATCCTGAAATGAACAAAGTAGGGGATTCTCTTGCTTCACTTGTTAGTTTCATTCTCCATATTAGTACTTACAATTATCAACTGAAATATCAAAAAAAAAAATCATTGCTCAGGATTATAAAGCTGGGAAGACTAAGATTTAAAGATCAGTTATACTATTTTCTAGCAATTCACATAGCTTCTATGAACCTCAGTTTTCTCAATTGTACATGAGAATGACTACACCAATCACCTATTGGGATTATTATGAGGATTAAATGAGCTAATGTGTGTAAAGCACTTATCTCAAAGACTAGCACAAAGTGACACTGTAATGTGGAGTTTCTAATAATCATACATGTAAAGCTTATATACAAAATTTTAAATATTACATATTGGGGTATGGTGTCACCATGATAGGGCTTCCCAGGTGGCTCAGTGGTACAGAACCTGCCAGCCAGTGCAGGAGATGCAAGAGATGTGGGTTGGATCCCTGGATCAGGAATATCCCCTAAAGAAGGGAATGGCAACCCACTCCAGTATTATTGCCTGGAAAATTCCATGGACAGAGGAGACTTGCTACCTGTAGTCTAGAGGGTTGCCAAGAGTCACCATGACAACACCAGTTATTATGAAAAATACCATAAACTTGATTACCTCTTATTTATCACTGAGGTGCACAGATGAGCATCAGGCCTGGTTCCCACGTGATCAATAGATATCCAGCAATGAACAGTCATCAGACCTCTGGAACATACAAAGCAGAGCATCCCAGGGGCAGGAGAAGATGAAGTCACTTAACTGTGGAGATCTCTCTCTCTCAAGCCCAGATGTTTGGCGTCTCACCAACATCATCCAAGACACTCTGGACTGGGAACAAAATGAGTGCAGAGAAAGAGGAAGCAGTTTTAGTGGAAGCACCACAGGGAACAACCCGATAAAAAAGCAGGAAACTCAGCACAAGCCTGATTTATGACACTGCATTTTCTGAGCTCTTAGCCTGTTCCCCCAACACACGCACACACACATCCAAGCCTCCCCCCATGAGCTTCCTTTCCCGTTCTTGCTCTCCCTTTTCTTTTCAAAGCATTTGGTAAAATTCTCTTTCATTTCACTCTCCTCTCTCTCTCTCTGGAAGGACTGCAGAAGAGGAGTCAGAACGAGTGAGCTGAGGGCTCCTGAATATGAATCAGGAAATTCTGACCCCTCGTCATTTCCCCAATGGTCACTTTCTCTTTTCAATAATCAAGAAAACATGGATTTAACCTCCATTGTAGCGTCTCTTTCTAGACAGAAAAAAAAGTTAGGAGGAAAGAAACAGAGATATATATATAGAGAGAGAGGTAGAGAAGGCAGGCAGGAAGGAGGGAAACACCCTATAAACATAGACATTATCCTGACCTGCCCTTTACCAGGGCCTTCAGAGCATCTTGTTTTACTTTGTTTTGTTCTGTTCCTCTCTAAAAGCAGATGGTTCTGTTGGTGGAAACACAAGAGAATCAAGTTGAGAGTGGATATTTGGGGACCCGAAAGGACAGGCAGGTTGGTAGCCAAAAGCAGATTTTGATTAGAAATAGAATTTCTTCTAAGAAATTGCTTTATCATTGTAGCATCCTGTCAACTGCAAAGTAAATCAAAGGATGTGCTGAACACTGCCTTTTAGAAAGAAAGAACAGATTGTTCACCTCAAATCTTTTCCTGAAGCAGACTGTTGAAGGCTGCACATCAGCCATCAGTGATGGCCACACCTCCACCTTCCCAGGGCCTGGGGACCAGGGGCACATCAATCAGCAGCTTCCCTGGATGCCCTTGAATCCTGGATCTGAGTGATGACAGATGACATCAGCAGCATCTGTCCTCAAAGGGCATCTGATTCCAGCATCAGCGAGTGAGCAAGGGACAGTGGAGCCATCCAGGCAAGTGTTAACTCACAAGAACAAGGGCACCGCGATGTCACAAAGCCATACACACAAAGTGAGTCCAAAAGGCTCATTCCAATAAACTCTCATCGTAGAATGTGGCCAAGATGGATTTCATGAAAGAGAGGACATTTTTCAGTTAAAAAAAATACAACAGTAAATCTCTGTGGGCAGCTGTTGAGCTCCACAGACCTAAAATCTGTACTTTTAAAAAGATATTCTAGGGACTTCCCCGGCAGTCCAGTGGTTGAGACTCCACACTTGCAGTGCAGGGGGCAGTTTCAATCCCTAAGCTAGGAGCTACCCCTGGGCCAGGAGCTGTGATCCCACATGCCATCCTGTCAAAAAACCAAAACGTAAAACAGAAATTATATTGTAACAAATTCAATAAGGACTTTTAAAAATGGTCAGCATCAAAAAAATAAAAAAAGAATCATAAAAGATACTCTCTGGAGCAGACCAAACCTGAGGGTCAGAGTTAACTTACCTTGCATCGTGTGTTTGGTGACCCTTTGAGACTTTCTTTGTGAACTTCGTATTAATTTAGGGTTTAGGCCAATAATATTAATACATCCAATCTCAGCTTTTCATGTTTCAATAAACTGCAACATTTGGTTTCATGAAATATTGTAAGTAGCTGAGCACCCTTCAGGGGATGGGGTAAAATGCTTTTTACCATGACCACAGAAGACAGTTATGTCTTCCTAAAACCACAAAAATGTTCTGACTATTGAAAGCTGTTACCATGTGGTGATGAGTCAGCAATCAAAGCAGCTCCACTTACACCCTTTTGTCGGATCCTCCTGCTCTCTGCTTTTGTCAGGGGAGGTCTTCTTGTGACCTGGAAGGAAGATTCTCCCTCTACAAGGTGATCTCTCTCTAGCCAACTTTTGCTGCTTTCTCTAGTGCAGTCAGAATTGCCTGGGAATAACCGACCAACCAACCACTCATCTGCTGCCTAGAGAACATCTCCCCACTATATAGATGCTGAAGCAGGAGTGGGGACTCAGGTCAGCTCCCAAGTGCTCCTGGAAAAATCCTTGCCTTGCTGTTTCAATCCAGAAAAGTAAACATCAGGACTGCACCAGATAAGCAGGAAAAGGCTGAGAAGTCACAGGGCCAAACAAGTATGGGTTCATCTCCAAATCTTTTATTCTATAAGAGCCAGTACCTCTTTTCTTTTCTTTAAACTTGCTGTGCAAAAAGTTATATTATCTCTAACACTGAGCTATGTGTTCTTAACCACACACACAAAATACGTCCCGTATCTAAATATATATCCTGCCCAAACACACAAGAAATGGAGCTAAAATTTCTTTTTTTAGTAAATTACAGCCTCTGGCTCTCTATGACCAAGTCTGGGGAGATTGCCTTGCCATCTCACAAGGCTGCTTTCTGCCCTTTGCACTCCAGCATGTGGGGTGGCAAGTGCTGTGTGTCCAGAAGGACATGCTGTGATGCTGTGGGTGCTAGTCTCTTCACCCTGGCATCANTTTAGTAAATTACAGCCTCTGGCTCTCTATGACCAAGTCTGGGGAGATTGCCTTGCCATCTCACAAGGCTGCTTTCTGCCCTTTGCACTCCAGCATGTGGGGTGGCAAGTGCTGTGTGTCCAGAAGGACATGCTGTGATGCTGTGGGTGCTAGTCTCCTCACCCTGGCATCAGCGCTGCTCTCCCGGCCTTAGTAGAGCTCTGTGCCACATGGTGTGCGGCTGCCCTGGGCCCTGAGCACACGGATATGCTTAGGACCTGGGAACCTGTTAACAGGCATTGCAGAGTGATGACAAGGTTACAGATGCCTGTAGCTTTGAATGTGGTGATGACAGATGGTTCTCGAAAGGATCCTGAAGGAAACAAAAGATACCCATATCCTGCGGCTCCCTGAAGACTTCCCCTGAGGGCTTTTGTGAACACCTATCTTTCTCTCTCCTTCATTACCCATTTTTAATCTGACATCATTTTTTTTCCTTTTTGGCCAATTCCCTTTTCTAGCATTGCACTGCTCAATATAGTAAGCACCAGCTCCACTTGACTATTTCAATTTCAAATGAAATCAGGTAAAATCAAATAAACTTTAGGTTCGACTTCATCATACTAACCATATTTCAAGTGTTTAGTAACCACATGTGGCCAGTCGCTGCTATACGGGACAGAAAAATTAGTACTGTTCTGAAATATGACTCTCCACTTCTACACCTTCAATTATAATCCACACCAGGATCATTGAAATCATTGACCCAGTGTCTTATTCCTGCTCTTCAATTTAGAACCCCTGTCTTTATTTCCACTCACACTCCCCCATTGACTCATCCAGACCACACATGTTTTCTTTAAGTTTTGAATTGTCGCTGTTCATAGCATTTCATTTTTCAACATCCTGCAGTGTCCTTCAAGATCAAGATCTTGGGCAATGATTCAAAAAACTTTAGAGACCATGATGTTGAACCAGAGAGCTCAAGAATTTGAGAGATGTTTTTTTGCCAAAAAGAATGATTATAGTTATTCAATATTTAATAAAGAACCTACTACGTTTAGATTCTGCAACATCAAGCTATTTAAGGTCAGTGTCCCTTTAATTTCCTTTGAGAAGTGGTAAAGTTTTTGCAGCATGGGCACTCCAGGAAGGATCAAATATTAGACAAATAACAGCCAGTGTTTATTGAACATATCAGAGAAGTCAGGCACTGGGTAACCACTAAGTGTGTCATCAGATTATCTCATTTAAATCCAAAGCAATCTTTTGATGTGGGCATTACCTCCACTTGACAGTTTAAGAAATTAATACCCAAATACACCAGGGAACGTACTCAAAAATAACAGAATTTAGTGACATGATTTAAACGCACCTCTTTCTCACTCCACAGACCAACTCCTTAAGTTTTATGCAGTTTTCACACCTCAACAGAGTATGTTCTGCCGATCTAATTATTTTGCATTTTATCTCCTTTGATTCTCCCAGCTGTCTTTTGAAGTCATCTGGGCCTCATATAAGTGCCCGACGTACACTGTCTGCTGAATAAAAGTATATTAATGCTGTTTTTTTCCAACTTGTAGATGAGCAAACTGAAACTCAGAGATGTTAAAGGCCCAGAAAAATATAGATATTAACTGCTAGTGTCGGCGTTGAACTTCAGTAAATCTCTGGACCTCACTAGTGTTAACTCTGCTGTCATTTTTCTCGAAAATAAACAAATGAATGTATAAAACAAGAAGTGCTAGCTCAGGAATTTTCTCCTAAATTCAATAGGATTTTTAATGCTAGAGAAGACAGTAAGCTTGTGTGAGCTGCTGGCAGCTTCTTCTGAAGCCACTCTGGAGAGAATACAAAAATGAGGTGGTTAAGGGACTTCCGTGGTGGTCCAGTGGTTAAGACTTTGCCTTGCAGTGCAGGGAGCACAGGTTCGATCCCTGGTCAAGGAGATTAATTAATGTCTGAATATATCAATGTTCATAGCAATGGTTACCCCTGGAATCCTCTCCTCCTTCCATCCCTCTAACACCACTGTGTGGATTAAAAAGTTATCAGAGGATGACCTCATGTAGAGGAGCAGTACATGGCAGAGCTACCAGCGTTTCTCTAGGAAAAAAGATCCTCTAGGAGGAGGAGAGGAAATGGGGGTTGGCGGAGTTTAGATTGCAAGTCCAGGGAGGCCTCTATCCTGAGACCCCACACACCAAACCCAAACCTCCTAGGAGAAAGAGCAAGCTAAGATTTCAGATTTCTTCCTTTTTCCCAGACCCATATCACTGGCCCTGGGTAACAGAGAATTCCAAGGGGAATAAGAACTCAAAGGGAAAAAATAATAATTGAGAAGCGGCAGCACTTTAAAGCGCAAGAAAGTACACCTGGCAAGCGTCACTGAATGAACTGACCACCTGGAACAGGAATTTCTGGTGAGCACAAGTACATATCTTCAGGGATCTAAGAAGGACACTAGAAACATGAGGCAAGGGCTCAAAGTTACAATGTTCAGTTGGGGGAATTGTTGTGAAGAACGCAACCGTTAGAACAAAGAACATGATCAATGAGTTGAATAATAGACGATACCCAGAAAGCAGCATATTATACCATGCTGGGAGGTACAGCCGAGGAAGTCTTAGGCGTCAGAAAAGGATTAAGGGCTAGAAAGAAGGAGAGAAACCTCAAGAGATAAGGGTAAAAGTACGAGTGTCAGTGCGTACCTAGCAGGAGTCCCAGAACAAAAGAACTGACAAGTGGTCTGCACAGGGGGAAGGGGAATATGAGAAAACATTTCGTTAAAACTTCCCAGATTCAAACAAAGAATGCCGATCAGGAGAGATAAGAAAACCTCAACTGCCAGATCCATTAGGGCAATGTTCAACGAAATCAATGACAGAGAGCATTCTACAATCTTCTGGAAGGGAACCGGAGAGTACTTCAAAGGGGCATCAGATTTCACAACAGTAATGCTGGATAGAAGAAAGAACAGAGCAATCGTTTCAAAATACAGAAGACAGAGAGCTAAACTCTTATCTCAAGTGAGGACAAAATGAAGATTTTATCAGGTGTACTAAGCTTCACACGGTTAATCACGCGGAGACTCTGAGAGGACTATCGGCAGAGTTCTTCAGAAAGAGAAGGAAGCCATGTGCAATAAAACATGAGTGTCTAGAAACTGCATTTCACAGTTATCTAAGTCACCAATGGCCAACATATATGTCTGAGCGTGCATCCTGAGTCATATCTGAGTCTTTGCAATCCCATGAACTACAGCCCACCAGCCTCCTCTGTCCATGGGACTTGTCAGGCAAGAATACTGAAGTTGATTGCCATTTGCTTCTCCAGGGGATCTTCTCGAACCAGGGGCAGAATCTGAGCCTCCTGCATTGGCAGGCAGATTCTTTACCACTTTAGCACCATGTGGGAAACCCCACTTTAAATTATATAAAATAATAAATGTCCTCAAATAATCAAGAAATCTTTTCAGAAATAAGAGTAATAAGGTTAGTCCAGCACAAGAGCATATAGATAAATGGAACAAAATTGTGATCCCAGAAACAGACTTGGAAACATGGTACATATTAGATATGTCATTGTTAAACTATCAGAGAAAATAAGGATTATAAAGCAGATGGTGGTAGTAACAACAGCTGATATATAATATCAAAATGAAGCTGTATTCCTGCCTCAAAAAATCATTTAAAAATGTATGGTATCTAAATATGAAAGGTAAAACAATAAGAGCTAAACAATAAGAGGATAGAATCTAAATAATAAGAGAACAGGAAAAACAGATAAACTACTTTAGAATATATGAGATATTTTATAACTTTTAATTTGAAACATATTTTAAATTGAGGTTTAAAAATATATTAGCCAGTTTACTCATGTATCTACTACGTATTACAATGATATATTTATGAATCAGTATAATAATTTGATACTTTCTTAACTTGACTTTTGAACTTGACTTTTGAGTTATTTCACTCCAAGAGTCTATCACAACATATCATCAGCAAGACGATCCATGCACAGTACAATTCAAGTAATTTTTTAAAGCACACGTACAAATATCCTGACAGTTTTTGAGGATCTACAATTACACGTATTGTCATAAACACATGGAGGGTGAATTGGAGAAAGGCATGTTAAATGCATTCCGATTTAGATGGGAAGGAAGAAAACAGCATATGATCAAACAGAAGAAGTGCTTGAAGAAACCTATGACAAAAATCTACTGTTTGGTGAAGTCAGTTCTGTGCCCTTGAGGTCCAAAAATAAATAAAGTTAAGTCAGGGGCAGAGCTCCCAAAGAGGAAAAGGCATTCATCTTTAAGATGAAACCAAGGCAGGCTTGACCAGCCTCAGGGCAGAGTCTAGACCCAGACTTCCCGGGTTGAAGCCTAGCCCTGCCAGGAAAAGTCTGGGAGACACTCCTAGCTTCCCATCTTTGTCTCCACATCTGTCAAGGATGAATACTAGTAGTACCTATCCCAGAGGACTGATGTCAGGACAAAATGAGTTGAAGGAGCATCAGAGTAGAGTAAGTGATGTAAAAATGCATAGTAACTTTGCAGCTTTTTAAAGTAGTGTTTCACAATGTTTTAAGGCTGATATACAAAGAGTTTACTGGAAACTGACTATATATCAGAACAATAAAAAGCACACGTTGAAAAAATAATTTACTTCATGCCCGCTGAACTTTCAGAATAAAGAGAAGTCAGCAGGAGAAGGGAATTGCCAGTGTGCCTCAGTGGATCATCATGCTAAATGCTTTGTTCTCTTTTTTTGTTTGTTTTTGACAGCCTCTAAGGAAAATACATCAAAAATATTACCTAACGAATCACTAACTGAGGTGTTTATAATTTACTATAGTTACTTCTGAATAAGCAAATCTGGTCTAACAACTTCTTATTAAATTCTAAGTTTGTTAACAACAGCCCTCAACTAGTAATGTTTAATTTTTTATTTTAAGAAATCTCTTGCTATCTCTTGCTTCAGACCTGTCTTTATAAGTTTACTTCGCTGATTATACATTTATTTTTCAATTAATAATTGACTGTCTTCTGACATTTCTAATGGATCTGAAAATCTTGTATTATCTTTGCCCACTTGCTTCCCAGATGGTAAAAGGAGTTCAGAGGGATTTAACTATTTCCTTCCAAAATGGCAGCTGGGATCAAATACATTTCTGGTTCTGGGAAGCATTTGGCAGATTGGGAATGACTCATTTGTTTCATGATGCAAAAGTCAATGCAATGCTGACAGCATAATAAACTTACCTTGTGGTTTGATAGACTTGGGAAACCCTTCTCAACTGCAAAACCTAATGTTCTTATCTTCCAGCTTCACCATTATCTGTATTATTTAAACAAAAGATTTAACTTACTGTTGATCTTATCTTTTTATGGTGTAATTCTACATCAAGTACCCTTTTAACAGAGACAATAATCACTTATTAAGTTTTATCTATGGGGTAAGCACCTGGAGAAGGAAATGGTAACCCTCTCCAGTATTCTTGTCTGGAGAATCCCGTAGACAGAGGAACCTATAGGGCTTACAGTCCTTGAAGTGGCAGAGTCAGACACGACTGAGCCTGCATACACACACGCAAGCGCAGAACAAAAGACTTTTTTTTTTAAAACAGTAAAATTTTATTATTTATTACAATGATTGTACTATTTGCTGTTTCTGCTCATTTAACTAAATATAAATATAAAAATTTTTATTTTTGTAAGGTATAGAAGTATTCAAAATATACAAAAATATATAGCAAAAAAATCCACACACCACACACACAAACACAACAGGATAATTGAACAGGTGATAATTTAGGTCCTTTGGGTCCTTCAGTTGATCTCTGGTTGATAAGGAACAGACATCCACTCAAGCTTACTCAAAGGAAGGGGGAGGTTGCATCTTCACAAAAATCTGCAAATGGCTTCTCCTGGAGACTCCTGGACACTCACAGGTTCAGGCACTCAGTGCAAGCGGCTCTGACGGCCCGGCGGGCCGGCGCACCCAGCGCGGCCGAGAGGAGCTACCCCACGTCGGAGGACGGAGACAGCGGCTGAGAGTCCCGGGCTGTGACAGCACAAGAACAGCTGAGAGGAGCCACCCCACTTCCGAGGTCAGGGGCAGCGGCCGAGAAGTCATTATTGTTGACTTCTGTGACAGTAATGCCAGGGGGTATTACTATTATCCCACCTGGACGTGAAAAAGCAGTGTCAGAAAGGTTAAGTCATTCACCCAAAGCCACTCAGCTGGAAAGGGTCTGTGACTCCAAGTTACCAGACTAGTATTCATCACCTGGTCTCTGCATCTCAAACGGGGCAATGAGAGGGCCCTTCTGTCCAATCTCAGGAGTGACCAGTATTCTGAAACTGGATCTCTGTAGATAGATCTTTTGGTTCTCAAGCCAGAGGACAGCCAGACTCTGTTCTAGCACCATGTGTTCTCATTTTCTGCTGTTGGGTGGTCCTGCCTGTTCAGGACCTCTGCACACTGTACCCAGTCTCCAAGTCAGTGCAATTGCTTTGTCTCCCTTTTGCCTAATTTGAGCTTGTATATATAGTCACACACCAGTATTTTGGGGGTTTTCCTGGTGGCTCAGTTGGTGAAGAATCTGCCTAATTATTTAATGCAGGAGGCCCTAGTTTGATCCCTGGATTGAGAAGATCCCCTGGAGGAGGGCATGGCAACCCACTTCAGTATTCTTGCTTGGAGAATTCCCAAGGACAGAGGAGCCTGGCGGGTGGGCTACAGTCCATGGGGTTGCAAAGAGTTGGATATGACTTAGCAACTAACACTTTCACTTTTATGTAGTCACAGTCCTGCCTGGAGAAGACCTCTGGAGGCCTGGAAGTCCTGACACCTACTCCAGACTTTGCCCCTTCCTTTCTGCATCATGTTGAACCTGGCTCCAAGCTTGGCTTCTCTTGGGACCATACTCACTCCCGCTGATGCCCTCATCCTGTGACCAGTCATTGCTTGTTATCTGGTTGTTCAAAACTTTCCCAGGGCTGCCACGTGACATTAATCCTCCTACCTTTCAGTTTGGTTTCACTCCTCACATAAGCTCTGTTGATAAGACAACCACAAAGGTGAATATGCTCTTTTGTAAAATTATAGTTCAAAAATTATGATTTCCCACCTTCCTAATCAAGAACTCTCATACCTCATCAATATTTCCTGAGAGAGCTGGCGGTGTGGTCGCTATGGGCGACATCTGGGCTGCATGAACACAGGGATCCTTCCTTTCATCCTCTGTCACCCTCTTCTCCTGTCCTCAATCTTTCCCAACATCAGGGCCATTTCCAATGAGTCAGTTCTTCACATCTGGTGGCCAAAGTATTGGAGCTTCAGCATCAGTCCTTCCAGTGAATACTCAGTGTTGATTTCCTTTACGATTGACTGGTTTGACCTCCTTGAAGTCCAAGGGGCCCTCCAGAGTCTTCTCCAGCACCACAATTCAAAAGCATCAGTTCTTTGGTGCTAAGCCTTCTTTATCCCTGGAGAAGGAAATGGTAACCCACTCCAGTACTCTTGCCTGAAGAATCCCATGGAGGGAGGAGCCTGGTAGGCTACAGTCCATGGGGTCACAAAGAGTTAGACACGACTGAGTGACTTCCCTTCCCTAAGCCTTCTTTATGAGACCTAGAATATGCCTAAATCTTACGGTGAACCTCTTTCAGGTTCTAGAGTGAGTACCCTCGGTATATTAGAATAGTTCCAATCCTACAATCAGAAAACATTTTTCAGACAAAAGATACTAAGAATTATTACCTTCCAGTTACAGATAAATAAAATTACTCAGGTAATAATTTGTAACATAGCTAGAGGGCCATGTCTGGAGTGATCTCTGAGACAGTTACATTTTACTGACCTGTTAAAAAGTTACATTTCACTCACTCTGAGTTGTGAGCAGTTTCAATCCAGCCTGTCTTTATTAATGAAGGAAATAAGCTTTCCTCTAGCTGGCTTTCATGTACCTGCAGACACACAGGTAGGCAGACAGGCATATGGTTGCTACAGGCGACTGCTGGTGTTTTCTTCTTAAAGCCACATGGGCTTAACTGTTTTGTTTTAAATGTTTGCAGGATTATCTTAAATTGGAATTATTCAATCTGATCTTTCCATTGGCACCATGTTCCCTCTTTCATTTAAATTTCAAGAGGATTAATTTCCAGGTGATAAGGAAATTGATCCAGAACTTCTAAGCACTATATTTCCCACCTTCTCGTGGGCCTGGCACTGAAACACACACACACACCATGTAGTTGCCATTTTGCTGTCTTTCTGTGAGAGCCCGTTATTTGGCTCTCACAGTGCAGTGGGTTTCTTATGTAACCTTAGTGGGTTATGTAACATACAGAAAGCTATTACTGCCCCCAGAGAGACAAAACAGTCTCTTTTCATCACCACCTGGAAGTCTGACCTGAGGGTTCATGATGTTCCTCTCTCAGCTCTCTCAGTTTTCTGTGAAACATCTACAAATAGGATCTCTACTGTTGCAGCTCAACTCGTACAAAATTTCAAAATTCAATTCTCTAAGCTCTTCATTTCACAGAACTTGTCTGTATTATGATTTTGTGAATACTTCAAAAGTCAAATATTATCATTAAAATTTTAAGTAAAAGAAACACTTAAAACACAAAACTAGTAAGTCAAATCGATCTGATAATCAATCTTATCCCTTGTTTGAGTTGGCACGTGAATCTTGGAGATGGTTTTCCCCCTTCCCACTCTTCCCAGGATGCAGCTCATGCTCCAGCTTCATCCAGCATCTTCCCTAGACTGATCTGGGTACATCTTGCCTGGCCCAGGTGATGCCCAGGGAACCCTTGCATTGAATACAACCAGACTTTCGGAGATGAACACAAAGTCCTCTCAGACCCAGCCTCACAGAACTGCTCCCTCCCTCCCTGTCTTCTCCTCCCCCACCTTCCCCACATCTATAAGACATGTTTCGTTGCAAGTGGCCCATCCTGGCTCCACATGGTGGAGTCCATGCCAGGGCAGAGCCAAATTTGAGAAATATTTCTAATAATTAGTGCATCCCTGTTTCTATCCCTTCTTAAACATCTCCAACTTCCGTCTTCTCGTGAAGTGAAGTGAAGTGAAGTCGCTCAGTTGTGTCTCAGTTGTGTCACTCTTTGTGACCCTACGGACTGTAGCCTATCAGGCTCCTCCATCTATGGGATTTTCCAGGCAAGAGTGCTGGAGTGGATTGCCATTTCCTTCTCCAGGGGATCTTCCCAACCCAGGAATAGAACTTGGGTCTCCCGCATTGCAGGCAGATGCTTTACCATCTGAGCCACCAGGGAAGCTCCCTCTTTCTCATATTTATCCCCAAAGATTCACTTCTCACTTTCAATAGACCACAGAGTCTCACTTATTTTCCAGGACTACATTGTAAGCCATGTATGACTGGCTGTCATGAACAGTCTATTATCATTAGATACCAACCTTAGAGCAGGATTCCATTCTTCTTGTTCTTTGGTTGCTTGTTTTCAATTTCCAAAATAGAACTCCCTCCACTTGAAAGAATCAATGCACTCATTAGACATCCTCACACCTTGGTCTTTCTTCTTGGCTTTCAGCAGTCAAGAACTCCCCATTCCCTTAAGACTTTTTTTTTTTATTGAGCCCCCCAGTTTTCCAGGCACCAAAGAGCAAATTTAATTTGCCCTTTCTCTCCACGTTGCATACACATGAGCAATGACCATCTTTCTTTTTTCATTTTTATTTTACATTGAAACATAGTTGATGAAAAATGCTGCGTTAGTTTTAGGTGTACAGCAAAGTGACTCAGTTATACATACACACGCCTCTATTCCTTTACAAATTCTTTCCCATTTAAATTATTACAGAATATTGAGCACAGTTTTCTGTGCTATACAGTAAGTCCTTGTGTGTTATCTATTTTTTAATTGAAGGATAATTGCTTTACAGAATCGTATTGCTGTCTGCAGACATCAACATGAATCAGTCATAGGTATACATATGTCCCCTCCCTCTTGAACCTCCCTTTCATCTCCCTCCCCATCCCACCTCTCTGGTTGTTACAGAGCCTCTGTTTGAGTTCCCTAAGTTGTACAGCAAATTCCCACTGGCTATTTTACATAGGCTAATATAAGTTTCCATTCAATTATTTCCATATATTTCACCCTCTTCTTCCTCCCCTTTCTCTATGTGAGCAATGACTGTCTTCCTGCGAGTGCATGCCCGATATAAGATATGACCTAGATTCTTAAATCATTGCCTCTTTTCCTTCTTGAAACTACTCCAAAGCTAGAAGGAAAATAAGAAACAAAAATTGTTTTGAGAACTAAATTAAATTCTTATAATAACTGTACTTTAAACATAAAGATAGGAAATTTCAATATAGAAGAATGTTCAAAACATGCTATATACATGCTAATCAAAAAAACTTGTATAACTCTAGTAATATTAGATAGGCTAGAAAATCTTCCAGAAATAAAAAGGATTATTTCAAAATAATAACAGAGTAGGAAAACAAAATGATCCTAAATTTTCATGCACTGAAGATATGAAATAAAAATTTTAAAACTATGAAAGTGGAAATAAACAATCATGATGAAAAATTTTCAGTTCAGTTCAGTCGCTCAGTTGTGTCCGACTCTTTGTGACCCCATGGAATGCAGCACGCCAGGCTTCCCTGTCCATTACCAACTCCCGGAGCTTGCGCAAACTCATGTCCATCAAGACTGTGTTGCCATCCAACCATCCCATCATCTGTCATCCCCTTCTCCTCCTGCCTTCAATCTTTCCCAGCGTCAGGGTCTTTTCCAATAAGTCATTCTTCACATCAGGTGGTCAAAGTATTAGAAGGAGAAACAGCTGGTAAATAAGAGGAAGATTTGAAAAATATGCTTAACAAATGAAATTCTATCCATTTAAAAAACATTGAGACCAATGACTATAGAGGACATATTTTTTCAAGTAGACATGTTTATCAAAATTGCCTATATGCTGGCTCAAAAACAAATAACAAATGTCAAAGAAGTGAAATTTGGTCACTTGTGATTTCAGGCCACAGAGGATTAAGCTAGAAATCATTTGTTAAAGATAAAAATTCACCTCACCCCATCCAAAAATAAATAATACTCTTCCGTATAATCTACGGGTCCAAATCTATGTAGAAATTATAATGAAATAAAACATATATTCAACCAAATGATAGTGAAAATAATAGATATCAAAATTTGTGAGATACAAACAAACCCCTGTTAAAGGGAAATTAACAGCCATCAGATAAGAAAAAAGCATAAAAATCAAATATCTAAGACACTTTTTGCAAAAGCAGCCAAATCAATGAAAAGAAAGTAGGAGGAATCACTTTGCTGTACACCTGAAACTAACACAACATTGTAAATCAGTTCTACTTTAACTGAAACAAAAAAAGAATGCACACCAGAGTTGTGTCAAGACATGAAAATAGTGGCAGGACAAGCAGGGGCCACCACAGTGTTGTGAAATGATTGTCCTCCAATTAAAATAAATAAATAATTTTTTAAAGTTATTCCATGTAGCATTTTTGTAAAAACAAAACATTGGGAGCAATTCATGTGTCCATCTATAGGTATATGACTAAATATGTAACAGTGCAGCCATAAGATAAAATACCAAATTAAAAAAAAAGAATAGAGAATTCATTACATATCATTAGAGAAGGATCCTCAGGATAATGCTATTGTTAAGTTAAAAATCAGTTGCAGAAGAACATTTATAGTAGGCTGTCATCTATGTAAAAATTGAGGAAGGAAAAGGAATGTTGATATTCCTTTGCTGATATGTTGATTTTGACTTTTATATACATGGAAATAGCTCAGGAAAGATGAAGAAAAAATTACAAAGATGGAGGAGAAAAGCAGGAGAGATGGCTGGGAAACAGAGAGGGGAAGGAGTCATTTCTGTTCCTTTCTGTCCTTTTTCGTATTTGAACTGTGACTTCTTTATCTGTGTATCTACGTACACTGTAAATCATTCTGACCAGCATTGTATGGAAGATGATGAATATGCTATATTCAGGAAATAAAAGACCTCGTCGTTACCAGGATGCACTCTCCCAACAGGACTGCCTGGAAATGACAACAAAGGATTGTTTTTTGTCTCATCTGCATATTAGAGTCCCCCTGAGTACAGGAGACAAGAGACGAACACAGAGAGCACAAAGCACCAGCTAATTATTGTCATCTGTGACATACTGAGGCTTGGCAAACACAGAGGCACAGGAACGCGAAACAAAGAGAACACAGGCTATCTGGGCGTTTCTGGGACACATGAAGTGTGGGGACAATAGACGTGAAGGGGTGGGCGAAACCAGGTCACGGGGGACTTTGGATGCAAAACTTGGCGTGCACTGCGTGGTTTTCCGTGAGGCGATGAATATATGGCAGGACGTGTTTCCAGGGCAAACTTAAACTTGGCCCCTTTATTCTGTCATTGTTTATACATAAATGCCATGTTTTCATCCTTTTGACAGACATGCCTCTGGATGTCATAAAATAGCTGCCTAAGTGGCCAACTGCTTTGAATGAATTGCCTATACTTTTCAAGAGTACTGCCAAAGAATAAAAACTCCAGGAATAATTTTCTAACAAAAATATTTTGAAGCTATACTGGAACAAAGTCCAGAGCATCAAGGTTAAGGACTCGCTGTAAGTAAGAATCATGGTCCTACCTCGATACTGTATTTCTTGGTGCTGAGCAATAGTTGAATAAATTAATAAGATTTTATTTTTTAATAAAGTTTTATTAAAGTATAAACGAGATAAAGCTTCTGACATAGGCATCAGAAGGGGGCAGAAAGAGTACCCCAATAAGCATTTTAATATGAAGAAGGTCATCACAGAGCACTGTGTTATCCTTTGCATTTCTGTAGAGAGCATTTTTTTCAAGTGGAGATGAAAAGATGTAAGAGACTCAGTGGCATTTTCTCAGGCCTGCTGACCCATCACCTTCCATGTCCAGGCATTTGTGTAATTTGGATAGACATGACCAACCACAAGAAACAGAGAAATGAGAGCTGAACACAGTGAGACGTTCCATCAGGAAGGGATTTGTGGAGGAAAGAGGAAGAGAAGGGAGGAGCCATCAAAGGGTGTTGGTCATGGCAGCTTGTGCGAAGGTCAGCCTGTGTCCTCTGTCTAAGGACCGGGGGCTCACCCATTCCAGCCCTGGGTAGTAGGGAGGCAAGAATGTGCCCTCTGAGAATATTCCAAGGAGCTAAGTCCCAGGGAATATTCACATGCTGACTTGATGTGACAAATACATGTGAGTTTTTTCAACAACAGTGTAAGGACCATCAGGAAATGTTTGGCAGATTCCTCTGGCTTTCCAGACCTCAGAAAGGACAGACAGGCAGCAGCACTGGACTGAGTTTTCTTTCCGGGGTGCGTAGGTATGACTGCAGCAGAGGGAGCAAGTCACAGCCCCACCAGAGTGCTTACTTCAAGATATGGATCAGACAATGATTGAAAGTTGCTGTGAAGGTGGAAATAACCTTCAGGCACATTTCCAAGAGGGTTTTGTATCCAGCTCCTCAGACTCCCAGCCTGATAAACAGGTCCCTGTAGTGCTGTCCCTGGTCACTGAAAGGCGACCATCATCACGGTTCTTCTCTTTGGACCCAGCAGTGACCTTCTGGCAGCATCAGAGCCTGGAGCAGCCGTCATGCATAGAAATGGACCAGACGTTTGTTCACCTACAATAGTTGTCTGTGGAGTTAATCCTTCCAAAAATAGGCCAGCATCTTCTCTCCTTATCTTGAGATTAACTCCACAGCAACTCAGCTGGGAAAAGCTTTCTAGAATCAAATGCGCTGTTTCTGTTCCACGGTCCCTTTTGTTACTGGACACACTGGCCTGAGTATGTGTGTGCAGGGAAATCCGGTTTTTCATTTGGGTTTATTCTTTACAATTAAAGGACCATTTCCTTGGCCTTATTCTTAGTCTCCACTGCTCAATTCAAGCACTTAGTGGGAAAAACAAGCAAGGGGACAGTATGGGCAGCCAAGGAAGTTTATGACCTCCCAGAGTCTGCTGACCAGAGATGGACTCAGAACTGCACCCCTCCCCCACACACCAGCTAAGCCAGGGCTGCCCCATTGCATCCTGCCAACAAAACCCCACCACAGCCACTCCTGACTTCAAAGGCTCTGTGGATTCAAATCCCAGAGGCTCAGCAGCACATTCAGCAGTTTTGTCAAAAGACCTTTCTTTTCCTTCTTTAAATCCTTGAGATTGCAGATTGTAGTTCTCCCTGCTCTACTTCTTTCGTCTGCACCAACAAAAAGTACTCAGTCCTAAGGGACACTCCTGCCTTTGCTGGGAGGATAAGCAGAGAAGTGGGAGGTGAGTCAACAGGCAAAGGGAAGGAGCCGTGAGAAGCATGGAAGGATGTTCAGCCCACATACACAGTAGGGCAGGTGCAGGAGGCAAAGGTGGTGGGGCAAGGTGGGGGACTTTTATCTCAAGGGGAAACATGGCCCGCCATCCACAAAGGTAGTTCAGTTCAGTTCAGTTGCTCAGTCGTGTCCGACTCTTCGTCACCCCATGAATCGCAGGACTCCAGGGTTCCCTGTCCATTACCATCCCCCGGAGTTCACTCAAACTCGCATCCATCGAGTCGGTGATGCCATCCAGCCATCTCATCCTCTGTCGTCCCCTTCTCCTCCTGCCCTCAATCTTTCCCAGCATCAGGGTCTTTTCAAATGAGTCAGCTCTTCGCATTAGGTGGCCAAAGTATTGGAGCTTCAGTTTCAGCATCAGTCCCTCCAATGAACACATAGGACTGATCTCCTTTAAGATAGACTGGTTGGATCTCCTTGCAGTCCAAGGGACTCTCAAGAGTCTTCTCCAACACCACAGTTCAAAAGCATCAATTCTTCAGCGCTCAGCTTTCTTCACAGTCCAACTCTCACATCCATACATGACCATTGGAAAAACCATAGTCTTGACAAGACGGACCTTTGTTGGCAAAGTAATATAAGCACAGGGTAAAATAAGCATCATCACTAATATCCTATGACACTTCAAAAACCAAGTTACTATTGTATGTTCTAAGATGAAGAATAAATTCAAAGCAGAAGAGTCTTGAATTAGCACTTTCTGGAGAATATCTCTCTGTTCCATTGCTGATACATAAAGTTTTACAGAATTTAGAATCACATAAAGGACATCTCTTGCTCTGGGACTTCAAGATCTTTCCACTATGTTCTCCCTGTTGTAGACTCTTTGTTGTTGTTTAGTTGCTCAGTCATGTCCAACTATTTTGCAATCCCATGGACTGTATGTAGCCCGCCAGGTTCCTCTGCCCATGGGATTTTCCAGGCAAGAATACTGGAGTAGGTTATCACTTTCTCCTCCAGGGAATCAAACCTGTATCTCCTGCATTGGCAAGTGGATTCTTTACCACTGAGCTACCAGGGAAGCCCTATAGACTCTTAGCCCTCTCTTAATCCAATGTGACTAGTAACCATTTTCTCAATGGTGAAAACAAGAATCTCACTGCACTTTGATCAAGGTGCCCATTAACTACCTCTGACCTTGTGCTTCTCCAGGACCAAGTCACTCAAAGGCATGAGTTGAATACAAGCCCAAGACTTCAGGGTAGCAGAGGTGACTGTGGGTGCTTACAGGTAGTTATGAACTCTCCGACACTGGATCTGTTTCAAGATATGTTTATTCTATGGTGCTGAGTATATTTCAAACATCTGCTTAGATCAACAGTAAAAAATGTGGTATTAAACTATTTAGAAAATTCAAGTCACATCGTAATAAAAACACCAGTCGAATTCAGCAAATATGACAATCAGAGAACTTGGATGCTACTCAGATTAATCCTACATTTAACAGTGATGGCACATGTTCAAGTTGGGTGCCAAACTAATGAGAAAATATTAAATTGAGGCATTTAAGGGGATTTCATGGTCCAACTTAGATTGGATATCCAGCAATTAAAAATGACAAGTTATTTCCATGTCTGTGCACCATTTGTGTTTTTTTCTGCATACTTGATTATGACCAATTTTGAGACAATATCCACGCACTGGAATTTCCAAGTGGCTCCGTGGTAAAAAGAAAAAAACAATCTGCCTGCCAATGTAGGAGACATAAGAGATGTGGGTTCAATCCCTGGATCAGGAAGATCCACTGAAGGAGGAAACGGCAACCCAGTCCAGTATCCTGGCCTGGGAAATCCCATGGACAGAGGAGCCTGGAGGGTGGCTACAGTCCATAAGGTTACAAAGAGTCGGACACGACTGAGCGATGAATATGTATTACATCCACACCCTGCTCTTTAGAGGGTAAACAGGCGCCTTTCTCCCTGGATGCCTTCCTCCGACGCTGTGTTCAGTCTGCTGGCCCCTCCCCAACAATATGTCACAGAGATTCTACAGCTGTTCTGATCACTTTCAGATACTGAGGACAAAGTAGTTTAGTGCCATCTAAAAAAAATAATAATAACAAAGTCAAACTCTTCCAGTGTAAGCCTTCTCCCTTTGCCTAGTTCAGTCCTGGAGCAGAGAAAGGAAATGGGTTACTGTTTTCACTATTAAACCTTGATCTTCCATTGCTCCTTCTAGACTCTCCCTTCTGCCTCTGGCTTCTGTGGGATTAGCGTTGGGGAGAAAGATGAAGGGAGGGATGGGGCAGGTCTGCTCTGGGGAAGGAGCTGCAGATCCTTACGGCAATGGCATGGAGATGCATGTTGGTGTTTTAACAGTGGGACCTTTTGTGTATTCTCCAGAGACCTCCTCTGCATGGACCTACCCAGAAACCCTCATTGGCATGAACTCTACCCTCTGCCCGATGACTTCTCCAGCTTCCCCAAGCATTTCAGTCTGAAGCACACCTCCACTTTTTTCCACCTTGCCTGTGCAAGAAATCTTTGAAATGATTCAAGCCTGCCTGCATCCCTGGGGTCCCCTGATCCAGAAAAGCACTCTGCCTCCCTGGTCCTCCCACCAGTCTCTCCTGCTCCACCATCAAGAAGATGCCAAATCTTCTCACCCAGGGGCTTCTCAAGGCAAGGGGCATGCCCCACTTCCATTTCTCTCAAACTTCTGGGACTCAAGGGTGTTTTCACTTCTCTCCCTGGCCCTTGGCAATAGCTCAGCAAATTGTGGCCACTCAGAATGCTCTTTTTAGTGTCAGAAGTCCGTGCTTGTCCTCTGGAGCACTCTCAATAGCCATCAGACTGGGGTCCAAGACACAGAGCCAGCCATTCAGGAACTCTTCCCAGGGAAACCTTCTCTCCCTATCATCTCCTGATTAGTCTCCTTGACTTCTAAACACGAGGTGGATAATGGCTAAGGGCCCCAGATGATGGGATGCGCATGTGGGGGTGGGTGGTGGTCAACCTTAGCATGTTCTGCACGGCAGGTCTGGCCTTTCTCTTTTTAACATGTGGTCCTTTTATATCCTTTGGTCTCAGTTTTCCTGTAGAGAAAAAGTTCCACTTATCACACAGTAGATAACAAGTCCAAATGATGAGGGATCATGTCACAAGCTCTTCACTGTGTTTCCCAGCTTCTTGCGCAGAGCATTCTGTCCTTTCCTTGGGTACAATCCATCACGTTACAAATGTGATTTATGTAACATAAACAAGGGGGAACCCACTGTATTCTCTACAGTCATTTGGATATCTCGTGTTAAGGCATGATTGGTTTTGTAACAATTCTCTGATTTTAACCACCTCTTTTTAGAATAATTAACAAATAGCTATTTCTAATTATACTGGAGAATAGTGTTTCTGCTAGATATTTTTTAACATTCAAGGAAATTCAAACCTTTTCTCTTAGTCACGTTTTCAAACTCACTTTGTTTACCAACCTCCATTCTATCATCTTTCTTCATGGATGAATCTATTTCCATAAACTCAATAGTTATTAATAGAATAGTGTAACCCAAATCATTATGAAGATGATCATCATATTTGCAATAACAGCTACCAAAATTGACCTTTGCAACAAGGACTCATGGTGGCATAAATCTGCAGCAAATAGCACAGAACTCTAAACAAATACGAGTCCAATTATTGATTTTTCTTCAGGATGAGAGCAAGGGTGGGGATGGTGACGGATGCCAGTAATGAAATCGCACTTAATCTAGGCATCTTCCAACCTAAGCTAAGCCTGTTTCTAAGCCTGTTTTTTCCAAATTTTTTCTCTAACCTGTTTTGCAAACATGGAATATAGTATACTTTTCTATTCACTAAACTCTATCCTCCATTTCAATTCTCTTTTCAAGATAGTTCTGAGTTAAGCAAAAGCCCAGACATTTAGTCCTCCTTTCTCTTCCCAAATGTGCATAAATAATAAACTATCACACATAAGGAAAGCACACATCAACTCAAAAAACCAAGTGATGAAAGTTTTCAGGATTTCAGATAATATAATGCTTAAGGGACCGGACTTTTAAGACAATATAAGGATGACAAAAACCCTTCTTGGGAGAGTGCGTGCCTGCTAAGTTGCTTCAGTCATGTCTGACCCTTTGCAGGCGTGTCCGACTGTAGCCCCCAGGCTCCTCTGTCCATGGAATTCTCCAGGCAAGAAGACTGGAGTGGGTTGCCATTTCCTTCTGTGAGAGTGCAGTTGATCTCAGAAGTCAACAGAAGGAGACATTGTCACTTACCAGTATGACCTACAAGAGTTAGGGTGAAGGTGACCCGAGAACTATCAGAAAGACAGAGTGAGCCCTCTGCCTCCGAGAACTAGTAACAAAAAGTCCTACCAGTATATTCAAAACACTCATTAGTGTTTCCTAGAATGATGACCACAGCAATTAGATAATCATCTCATGGTATACGGGAAGGGACCAAGAGTTATTCTTGGTATGAATAATCATACCAACTTTTGGGTGGAGGGTAGGCAGAAGACCTTCTCCAACCATAATCCCTAAATTGCATCTATCTATCTAGTTTCTTTAAATTTTTCCTAGGAATTAGAAATAAAACACCTGATATCTGTCAGGAACCAGTCCAGAAAATAGGCTGAGGGTTAATATGGAGCCCCTACAGACTTTTCTTTGCCAATAGAGTAACAACAACAACAACAACAAAAATCACAAGGCTCAAGTAAAGTTTCCCTGGTTCAAAGAAAGGAATTTACTTTGCACATTCATATTAGCTGCCTCCTTCTGAAATACTGATCTGTGGTCTCAGCCAAAGACCTTACATTTTTGCCTTTGGAATAAACAGTTGGGAAGAGGAGACAATGTGGACCAGGAATGCTTCATTCTTGTTAAATGTATCAAGTCATTGCAAACAGTAATACGTTTGTGGTGGGCACCCATGGTTGTCATGTCCGTCTTCTCCTTCCTAACCCAACCCCAGCTGTACAGATGGTCCTGATTGTCTAGACAATCCTGTGTCCAGCAATGATGATGGAAAAGGTATAGGGCAGGGCATCAGGACCTTCTGTGCTCGAGCACACACACACACACACAAACACACACACACACACTTCTCTTTCTCTCTCTCTCTTTTGCAAAGGAAACAAAAACTTGAGCATTCTAACAGAACCTCATGTGCCCTGGGTTTTTTAAACCCAGGGAGCTTCTAACTGAAGATTTCATAACAAGAATCACTACAGCAACCTTCAAGTCTGTGTATTTTGTTATAAAGCTGTCAGTTCTTTCAAATATGTAAGATAAAAAAAGCAATCAATCACACAAAAGGAAAGAACACTTCTTTCTCTGTATTAAGCCAATTTTACCCCACCTATGTTCTTTGATATTATGGACTTCCCAGGTGGCTCGGTGATAAAGAACCCACTTGCCAATACAAGAGATGCGGGAGATGCTGTCCAATCCCTGGGTCAGGAAGATCCCCTGGAGGAGGGCATGGCAGCCCACTCCAGTATTCTTGCCTTGAGAATCACATGGACAGAGGAACCTGATGGGCTACAGTCCATGTTTATACTATAAGTGCCACAAAATCTTCACAAATATGCAAATACCTGTCTTCAAAATGTCTAAAACACTTTTCTTCTTTTTTTTAAGTTTTCTTACTATTTTCTTCTTCTTTTTTTCATTCTCATTTGAAATGAAATTACTCAAATTCAGTCACTTGGACCATGTATTTTTACAACCTGCATCAACTAGATGAAAATTAATTGTTATTATAAAGTTATAAAAACAGAGAATTCATCACTTAAGGATGTGGTTCTGGCCCAATTTCAAACCATAATGGTTGTGTCTGAAAGGTCACCTTTTTATATGCTCGTCTCACTCACCTTTTGGTTTTTCTATGACTCACTTCACAATTCCACTTTTAGTAAGTGTCTCATAAACAGAGAAAGGACCTGCCGTCATTTAACAAACATGACCAGTGTTCATGACTCAAAACGTGTTAAGTATCATATTTTTCTGAAACTTATCTTATTTTGTGGCTTCCCTGGTGGCTCAGACAGTAAAGAATCTGCCTGCCAGTGCAGGAGCCTAGGGTTCAATCCCCAAGTCAGGAAGATCCCCTGGAGCAGGAAATAGCTACCCATTCCAGTATTCTTGCCTGGGAAATCTCATGGACAGAGGAGCCTGGCTGGCTACAGTCCAGGAGGTCACAAAAGGGTCAGACACAACTTAGCTACCAAATCACCACCAATCTTATTTTGTATGCTCCCCGAATAGCCATGAGGAAGGAAAACATGTAGTACATCCTATGGACCAAAGTCACTTTATTCTGTTATGTGTTCTGTGATGTCTGTGTTACCTTGAGGGAAAGGGCAAACTTAATTAGCTTAGCACCTAATCATTTCAAGGCAAAGCAACCTACATATGAGAAGTGTGATTTTTGTGCAACTTTAGGTAATAGTTAAGAACTGCACATCTACTTTTATAAAATTTCAAGAGAATATTTTAGAAAGATTTTCATAAATTTTGAAGACATTCCAGTTTCTAGCTCCTGAACAATTATAACTTTTGCATTCCCGGATAGAAATAATTTAGCACCTCATTAGCCACAGAATTATTTTTTAAATGTAAATCACAGAATTTTATTTTTAATATTTTACCAAACATTTGGGCTGCCATCAAGTATCTCTTACTAAGTCTTTAATTTCAAGGGATAGCAATATTTCAACCCATGAAATGAGCTATTGCTTAGGATATATTAATTTGCAATTTACACAAATGCATGGTTTTCTTGAATTTTAAAATTTCAATAAAAAGAGTTAACAGTGCAGATCTCTTTATATCTACCCTTTAATTAACATCTTTTATTAAAAGCAAAGTGTGTTTGGATAGCATATGAATTGTTATTACATTGGATTATTTAATACAGAAACAGACTAGAAAATTAAGAAACTTAAAATCACTGGGAAAGCATGATTTATTAACCTTGTGTAAATAATAACAGCATTTTAAGCACATAAGTGTACATTTAAAACATATGAAAATAGCATTCCAAAAAAAAAAGAAAAGAAAATAGCATTGCAATGGTGCCCCCTTCTCCAAAACCCTCAGTAAATGCTTGAAATCATGGATAGTACCGAACCCTGTACATATTATGTTTTTTCCCCTACTATTAACCGGTAGCATAGACAGAAGTATGATTCATATCCCAGGCAGCACAGGGCCGGATAGAGCAAGTGTCATCACACTACACAGAATGGAATGAAATGTAAAACTTTTGAATTGTTTATTTCTGGAATTTTCCATTTAATATTGCTGGACCATGGGTTACTGAAACCCTCAGAAAACAACACCAGGAGTAAAGGAGGACTATTGTATATTTCAGGTTTCCTTGGTGGCTCAGGCGGTAAAGAATCTTCCTGAAATGCAGGAGACTTGCGTTCGATCCCTGGGTCAGGAAGATCCCCTAGAGAGAGAAATGGCAACCCATTCCAATATTCTTGCCTGGAGAATCCCATGGACAGGGGAGCCTGTAGGGCTACAGATAATGGGGCCACAAAGAGTTGGACACGACTGAACGACTGAGCACTAAGCACGTGTGCCTCCTGTTGTAACGCATTTAAGGACATAGTATCGCTTAAGACATGTGACCCTGCCCCAAACTAAACCCAACAAAGCCTCTGAATCCAATGCTATGCAAATGCAGGAGGAAAAAGGACTTGTTTAAAGACAGTACAAGTCTGCGGTCAACCAAGGACAGAGAATGAGAAATTTTACTGAGAAAATGATCTGTATGCTTGAACAAAAAAACTGGATGTGGGGTTCAAGAACTGGGACAGACCTACAAAACCTACCAACCAAATGCCATGGCATCTTTAGAATTTCATTTGAACAAAGTAACTATTAAAAGTCTGTTATGAGACAATTAAAAAAATGTTTAATGCTGAACTGAACTTAAAAGTTATTTTTAAATTACTGTTATTTTTAGGTGTGATAGTTTTGTTTTCTACAGTCCTATCTTTTAGCAATATATATAGATGTGTTTAGAATTGCATGATTTCTTCAGTTTGCTTTAAAAATTAAAATTTTAATCTATTATAATGATATTCTGGTAGTGTTAAAATATGATTTTCTCTTCAAGATACATGTTTACATATTTACAAGAGAAAACATTACAATTCTAAAATTTGCTTTAAAACAATAAGAATGTGGGGGAAAAATATTAAAAGAGGAAATGTGGATGAAAGAAAAATAGCCAAATATTGATCACTGTTGAAGTTGGGTATTGAACTGATTATATTATTAACTCTATTTTTGTGTATGTACAAATCTTTTACAGTAAAAGAATGTAGAAACACTAAGTAGTGGAAAAAAAGAATGAAGAAAAAGTTTCCTAAGAAGTACTCAACTTTCTTCTAAGAATGCCGATTAACTGAGATTATTCTTGAATTAAAAAAGAAATTGAAATCTAGTACCTGTCTTAAATTCATATTCTGAGGGCATGGCAACCCACTCCAGTATTCCTGTCTGGAAAATTCCATGGACAGAAGAGCCTTGCAGGCTACAGTCCATGGGGTGGTAGAGAGTCATGCACGACTGAGTGACTAAGCACACACACACAGCACTTCTTTTAAGATACTAAATATATTTTTATCCTTTGAACCCAACCTCATTCATATATATCTTTCCAGGAACATATATAATGACAGAATAACATTTAGTAGTAGGAATAAAAACCAGATAAGCTCTTAATGAGAGCTATTTACTTTATCATCCTGCACAACAGGAATTGGTAATGCCTCCCTGTCTAAATGACAACATAAAAAGGGCAAATAAGGTAATGTTGAGGATGACTTCAAGGTACTTCAAGGTAAAGTACTTCTGAAGTTCCAATTCTGTAGAACTTGTGTATTCTCAAGGCAGAGTAAAATTGCTCTTTAGTTGAAGGAGAGATTAAAACTGAGCCTCTGTCAGGGGTGGTTTAGTTCTGCCGGGTGAGTGGGACGTATTGTCCTTTCGGCAATGTAGTCCAGCCTGTTTGTAGTCCAGCCTGTTTGTAGTCCAGCCTGTTCTCTCTTCAATCTGAACACTAGTTAGCCCGGACCCTGAAGTGTGGTTTAAAATATTGCAGCATACATCTTCATTTGTAAAGCTACTTGTCAAGTACTTTTCAAAGCCTGAGTTGCCCAGAAAGTAGTCTCAGATTCCAAGAGATCTTGGGAGATAGTTGTCTGCCTTTGACGCCTCCACTTCCACCCCTGCAAGCATCCCACTATCATCCCCACTGGGGCTTGCTTTGCAGTCTCAGATCCCACCCTCTCAGATGCTCTACCCTGTGTCCCAAGTGAGCTCCCTCTTCCTACAGATTTATACTCTGCTGGGATGGAGAAAATAGAGAAAAGAGAAAGAGACGAAGGAAAGAAGGGAGGGAGGTATTACTAAAAGCAGGTCTGGCTACTTGATGCTCAAAAGCCATTAAAGAGGTAAGCATGGTGGAAAGCAAAGGTGGCTCAGATGATAAGAATCTGCCTACAATACAGGAGACCCAGGTTCGATCCCTGGGTTGGGTAGATCCCCAGAAGAAGGGAATGGCTACCCACTCCAGTTTTCTTACCTGGAGAACTCTGTGGACAGAGGAGCCTGGTGGGCTATACCATGGGGTCACAAAGAATCAGACACGACTGAGTAACTAACACACAAAGTTTGCTTTATTTTGGATGCTAGCAACCATGTTAGCGGGGAGGTGGTGTTCTTCCAAAGGCCAGCTCCCCCCCACTGACAAACAGTGGGCAAGTGTTGAGGGAGTGGGTTATATGCAGAAACAGCATGGTCAGCCATCTTGAAATTAGTCATGCAGTCTGAGAGTTTTTAGCTCCAGGGAAGTTTGTTCCTATTTCCTTGAGGCCAGTTCTCAGAATTGTGGTAGCTTATGTCAAGGAATCCACTGGTAAGGCAGAAGCTGAAGGAGATGAAGGTTTGATCCCTGGGTGGGGAAGATCCCCTGGAGGAGGAAAGGCAACCCACTCCATTATTCTTGTCTGAGAAAAACTCATGGGTAGAGGACCCTGCTGGCTACAGTTCACAGGGTCTCAAGGAGTTGGACACGACTGAGTGACTAAACATGCAAGCAAAGCATTTATTTCATTGCTACTTTATTTTGTGGCTCCCATGCATTTATTCTAACGGTATTTTCATCCATTAAAATTGATTGGATTGGATCACAAAATGCCAACACTTCCACTACCAAGTTCAGCTCTTGAAGTCTCATATCTCCCTAGTTAGTCTTTCAATGACATGATTAAAAATGTTAAATTGGGAACAATTCCACTCACAGCTGCCAATGATCAGAGAACTCTCCAAATGGCTATAAGTATGTTGACAAACAGCACTGAATGAAGCAAAAATGCTCCTAAACGTTGTTAGAGCTCACAAAAATATTGGCCAGGATGGTTTCTTTATGTATGAACCACAGTTTGAAAATCAGTTTGAGTGTATGAAATTAATAGATGCTTGTTCCTAGGGGAAAAAAGCTATGACAAACCTAGACCGAGTATTAAAAAGCAGAGACATCACTTTGCCAGCAAAGGTCCATATTGTCAAAGGTATGGTTTTTCAGTGGTCATGTACAGATGTGAGCATTGGACCATAAGCAAGACTGAGTACTGAAGAACTTATCCTTTCAAACTGTGGTGCTGGAGAAGACTCTTGAGATTCCCTTGGACTGTAAGAAGATCAAACCAGTCAGTAATAAAGGAAATCAACCCTAAATATTCACTGGATGGACTGATGCTAAAGCTCCAATACTTTGGCCACCTGACGTGAAGAGCGGAGTTATTGGAAAACACCCTGATGCTAGGACAGATTGAAGGCAAAAGAAGCAGGGGGGTGACAGAGGATGAGATGGTTAGATAGCATTATTGACTCAATGGACATGCATTTGAGCAACCTAAGCAAGATAGTGAAGGATAGAGAGGCCTGGTATGCGTTTATGGGATTGCAAAGAGTCAGACATGACTTAACTACTAAAGAACAACAATATACTAAAAAGTGATCCTAACAAAGATTTCCTCTGGCATTTCAATGAGAAAATAGCCCAATATTAAGGAGTTATCAGATAGTATGAGCTGACAAAGAGCTTCTGAAAGAATTCTTTGGTTAAAAACTGACAGAGACCATAGGCTGCTGCTGCTAAGTCGCTTCAGTAGTGTCCGACTCTGTGCGACCCCACAGACGGCAGCCCACCAGGCTCCCCCGTCCCCGGGATTCTCCAGGCAAGAACACTGGAGTGGGTTGCTATTTCCTTCTCCAATGCATGAAAGTGAAAAGTGAAAGGGAAGTCGCTCAGTCATGTCTGACCCTTAGTGACCCCATGGACTACAGCCTACCAGGCTCCTCCATCCATGGGATTTTCCAGGCAAGAGTAAGTCCTAGCAAAATTAAAAATGAGCTACAGCATTCTTTGTGTACTAAAATATTTCATGTGTCCTCTAACATACTTCAGTGTAGCCATTGACAATAAATATTTGAAAAGTGTTATTTAATGAAGTCGAGAGACTAAGTTGCACAGAGTAGATTCCCTAAGTGTGATGATGATTTCACCACGTATCCTTTGTAATTCCAGTTAAATCTGCCTTCATCTTGTATCTGACTGGTCTACCAGGGATGCTCCAAGGAGGTCATATGTATACAGAGACAAAATAATTTTCTCCATGTAAATATGTTCAAGTATTTAAGAAATGCCATGTGCCATTGCCCTGGAGGTTCAATGTCAATTTACAATCAAAATCGAATTTGACCCTAAAGCAATCTTTTCCATGATGGCAGCTGGTCTTTAAATGTGTCTGGCTATTCAACAATCATGAGCAATGATTCTGACCGCTAATTCACAGGGCCCTTAGAAAGAATGAGCCTGCTACAAAGAGTCTATGGATGGGGTTTCTGCCTGGATCACGCCATGCCTTCATTAAACAGGTGCATTTGTGTTTCAGGTCTATTCTTCCTCTGCACAAGACGAGACACAGAACTGCTAGCCCTTCATGCTATGTACTTTGCAATCTATGTTTATGATGATGTCCCTGAGACAAATCTGGCTTTCTACAACCTCTGCACAATAATCAAAGGAAAACGCAGGCAGTATCTACCTAATACTGGATGAATGTTGTCTGTTTTCATCGTTCAGTCGCTAAGTCATGCCCGACTTTTGGCGACCCTGTGGACTGCAACTCACCAGGTTCCTCTGTCCTCCACTGTCTCCTGGAGTTTGCTCAAATTCATGTCCACTGGTCAGTGATGTTATCTAGCCATTTCATCCTCTGTCGCCCGTTCTCCTTCTGCCCTCAATCTTTCCCAGCATCAGGGTCTTTTCCAGTATCCAGTTCTTTGCATCACGTGGCCAAAGTATTGGAGCTTCAGCTTCAGCATCATTCCTTCCAATGAATATTCAGGGTTGATTTCCTTTAGGATGGACAGGTTGTACCTTCCAGAAACTGACGCCATTTGGGAGGCAAATCAAAATCACACAAGAAAAATAAGAATCTTCCTCATGAGGCTGTGTCATAAGAAAACTGGGTTCTTTTCATTCCCTCCCATGAATCATGATGTAAACAAATGCAGAGATACAATGATATACTATAGATCGATTTACTATAAGCTTAATATGTGTTAGTTAAAATAAAGAGATGAGTTTTCAAGTTACTCACTATTTCTCATATGGCTATGGGCTTCACTGGTGGCTAGACTGGTAAAGAACCTGCCTGCCAATGCAGGACACACAAGAGATGCAGTTTCAATCCCTGGGTTGGGAAAATCCCCTGGGGAAGGAAATGGCGACCCAATCCAACATTCTTGCCTGGGAAATTCCATGCACCTGGCAGGCTACAGTCCATGCGGTCACAAAGAGTCAGACATGACTGAGCACACACACACTCACACATTAAGTTACTATATTCTTACATGTTTATGTAGCAGCAATAAAATCATTTGTTGAGGGAGAAAAAAAAAATCAGTGTCTCCCACATCGGGAGTTATTTCCCTCAAAAGTTTCCTTAGAAGATTATTTGCCAAAATTAGCACATTCCTGAAGCACAACCCTTTCATTCATTACCAAGACACAGTCTCTCTTCTTTAAAATTACCATCTCATTGACATCTCTGTAGTCATTTAATGCACGGTCACTGGTCAAAGTCCAGCCACAAACGGGAAGCATTTACGCTGACTGACAGAATATACTTTGCAGAATTTTATAACAAAGCTCTAAGATTAAATAAATATGACATATTTTCCAGCAAAAATTCTTATTTATTTGTAATTTTGCATATTTGTTGATGTGTTCGGGGTTAATTTGGCCTAAATAAAGTTCAATATTCATAAACATTGAAGCCTGAGCCTACTAAAAGATTTCTTTCCTTCTTATGCTTTTTATCCTTTAAAAACTCTGAACAAATCATTTATTTTTAAATCACTACTATTCTATAGAGCTATTTAGCATTCAATAACTCTCTTGCTGAAAACAAAGTTCCACCTACTATTAAGTAATTAAATTAACAAAAGCAAAAGGCATACTATAATTTTTTGTTGCTGGTGTAATAAACACAAAGGAAACAATACATCATTCTATAGTATCACTTTCTAGCCAACACATTTTAGAATTATGTTAAATTTCTTAGGAGAAAATTATACTAGGAAATAGTCTCTAGAGTCTGCCTTTATGTCCATCAGAGGTACTGGAAAGTTGACAGAATTTCTCAGCACCTTTACAAATATTTTCATTCTTCTAATGGAAAAGTAGAAGTCCTGATAGAGACCAATAAAAAATAATAAGTATCATAGAGATAAACAGAGCCTTCAAAAGTGTATTGAATAAATGCATGAACTGAGTTATTAACAGCATCAACTAGATTTATTTAGTTAGATTTTGGTTTTGTTCATATCTTCTTAGCATAAGCTTGCTCTGACTGTGGAATTCTTTTAGGGAAAAAACCCAGGAAGAGTCAAGGACCCCTGACATTAATGAGAGCTCTGTGGTCTGAGAAAAGGTACCTCTGAGGGAGAAGGGAGGAGAACTGGGCTGTAGGTCAGGTCAAAAGAGTTTAAACAAAGAAGTGAAAAAGAAATACCATTTCAGAGTTGGCAGTACTCTCCAGAAAATGCCAGAGCCTCTGGAGGGCAGGGGGCAGGGAGAAGGTGTGGTCTGGCTCCTTTCAAACCACAAAATCATAGGAACCAACTTTCTTTACATTTTGGAAGGAAGTAGCAGGCACACCGACAACAAGGAGAATATTTAAGTCTAACATTCATTTTAAATAAGTACATATGGTTAAACAAAACGATCTGGCTTAACAGACTGATACTTGGCACCAAAGAAGACAGAGAACAACACAGGGAAGAGACAGTCCCCACCTCCCTGGGACAGCAGGGCTCTTGTGAACTCAAGACCCTTGTGGTTACTCAGCCTCGTCTCATGGTCTGGAACACGGCCAGCATGCAAAAAAAAAAAAAAAAAAAAGGCGTGAGGCGGGGGTAAGGCTGGTTATGAATAATGGCTAGGTAGTTATGCGATTAACAGAAAGGAGCATTTAATTAAACTGTAAATACTGCAGAATACATATTTGGCTTAGCATTAAACACGGATTAGGTCATAACTAATTGGAAGCAAATGTGTGGGATTTTATATATTTGGCTCTTTAAAGCTTGCATGTGTGCATGCTAAGTCACCTCAATAGCATCCAACTTTTTGCAACCCCATGGACTATAGCCCGCCAGGTTACTTTTGTCCATGGGATTCTCCAGGCAAGAATACTAAAACAGATTGCCATGCCCATCCCAGGGGTTGAACCTACGTCTTTCACGTCTCCTGCGCTGGCAGGTGGGTTCTTTACCACTAACACTATCTGGGAAGCCCCTTTAAAGTGTGCTTTTCCCCTATAAGTATTTTCCTCTCTTGATATAAAAGATACTGAATAAATCCAGAAACTGGAAAAATCCTATTTTACCCTGCAACCGTGACCTCATTAATGTCCAGAGCATGCCTACCTATTGCACAAAATGTCCCTCCATTTCCAAACTCCTGAGTCTTGAAATGCCAACATTTCATGATTAGGAGGAAATAGTCACATTGCAGATGCCAAGAAACTCTGGCAACCTCATTAACTAGAGCAGGTTTGGGAGAACAAAACATATCCTACCACATCAGATCCAATTTCTCTTCTGTCTTTCACGGGATCCTGCAACCCATTCAGCCAATCAGCTTTGTTTCTGTAAATTCACATCAAGGTTTTTCCACAGCTCACTGTGTGGGGGAGATACATCAGTGTTTACTGAGGCAAAATCTTCAGAAAGAAACTGAACGCGTAGGACAGATTCTGCAGAGTGAGGACATCTAAAGTAAGATGTCAGCTCCCACCCTTCCTACAACGTACTTCACCTTGTCTTTGGTTTAAATTAATTAGTTACGGGATTTGGCTGCATCAGAGCTTGGTTAAGGCACGTGGATCTCCACTGCACCATGCGGGATCTTTCATTGCAGCACTTGGTCTCAGTAGTTCTGGTACAAGGGTTTCCTTGCTCCCTGGTATGTGGGATCTGAGTTCCCAGACCAAGGACAGAACTTGTGTCTCCTGCATTTCGAGACAGATTCTTGACCACTGGACCTCCAGGGAAGTCCCTAATTCACCTTGGCTTTTCATTCAACCTCCTTCTCACCACTAGCCCAGGCCTGAGGGCAGGGGTCTTCAGTTGGAAGATGGTGGACACTGGCTGCTCTGGTGGCAAGTCCTCGTCACTGTCTCGGGGAGGGGAACAACTTTGTTCTCTGAAATTCCATTTTGCACACTCACCCCCAGAAGTGTCACATTGAACCACTTCTCCTGATGGGAGTGTGCCATATCTCTGGTGGTTTAATGCATGGAAAAAAAAAAAGAAGAAGAAGAAGAAGCGGTAGAAATAGATTCAAGGGAAGGAAACCCTTTCTAGGAAACCCACAAAGAGTCAAGTCTTACAGGAGTACAGGACTGAACCGTGGGCTACATTGGTTATTCAACTGGGAAATGGTGTGGAGGTGGCAAGCTTCGAACAGATTTTTTAAAAGCAAAAACCCAATACATGGTGAATAATGAGGATATAAAGTCTCTGGTTCTTAAGTCAACTGTTTCAGTTTTCATGCTGACCCGTTTCATGTAAATGTTTAGCACAGATCAATTCAATTCAATTAATTTTAAATATTACTGTTTCAAAATGAAAGATCCTGTGGAAACTTGGAGAATTAAAAAAAATAGGAGAAAATAATATGAAAAGTGAAAATAAGCTCCGATGCTGTTTGCTTTCTTCCACATTCCATTTCTAGATACTTTTCATAGAAAAAATATTTAGTTTCTGACACATATTTAGCATCTTCTAGCCTTCTATGTCCACCTTTGAAATACTTCTTTTGCCACAAAACCTTTTCATGTGCTCCTTTAAAAGTTTTTTTATGATAAAATATTAATTTTTAAAAGAAAACCCACAGTGAGCAACATGCATTTTCATTTATGGGATTCTGGCTCTGAGCTGTCCACAGACTATCTTGATTATTCGTTTAGAACTTGAGGCAAGAACATATTGGTGAATTTACAGCACTCTGTTCTCCGATGCCATGTAAGAATAACTGTAGTAGTATCTTTACATGGGAATGCTTTTGCTTTCAGATCCCCTCTAGCTTTAGGAAAAGAAAGTGAAGTCGCTCAGTCGTATCCAACTCTTTGCGACCCCATGGACTGTAGCCTACCCGGCTCCTCTGTCCATGGAAATTTTTCAGGCAAGAGTACTGGAGTGGGTTGCCATTTCCTCCTCCAGGGGATCTTCCCAACCCAGGGATTGAACCCAGGTCTCCCACATTGCAGGCAGACACTTTCTCAGCTGAGCCACCATGGAAGCACCCCTCTAGCTTTACTGAGGTATAACTGACATAAAAGCTTTCAATTCTTGTGATATAGAGTTCTGTGTTTGCAATTGGTTTTCAATACCTCAGGTTAATAGGATTCTAAAAAACATTCAATCTATTTTTGGACATTTTAATTTGTCAGAAATTGTCTAGGCTGTCCCCATTAACAAGACATTGGGCTTGGCAATCTGGGAGACTCTCTGAAATCTGAGAGTTGAGACAAGTTCTCAAAATTGTACTAACATGAAAAGAAAAGGAAAAAAATTTTTTCCAAGAATCTAAGAGGGAATCTGAATTACAATAAGCCCCAAATGACACAAGTATTTATAGACTGAATGAGAAGGGAAAGATGTCAAGAGAAATAAAAAAGAGAGAAAAAAGAGAATGTATGGAAATACACATGGGCTTCTATGGTGGCTCAGTGGTAAAGAGTCCTCTTGCAATGCAGGAGACCAGTTGCAATCCCTGGGTTGGGAAGATCCCCTGGAGAAGAAAATGGCTACCCACTCCAGTGTTCTTGCCTGGGAAAGCCCATGGACGGAGGAGACTGGCAGACAGCAGTCCCTGGGGTTGAAAGAGTAGGACACAGCTGAGCAACTAAACCACCATAAGGAAATACATAGAGGCTGGGGCAAAAAGAGAGGAAGGGACAAAGTGAAATTACAGACAAAACCTAGAGGAAGAGCCCAAACGAAGGAGAGCAGCCTTGAGAAAGGAATGGATGTCACAACGGTTTCATGCAAAGGAGTATGATGTGCAATTTGGAGACACACTTCATTTCACATGTGTTATCCGGTTGTGGTGTGCCATCGAGAGCTTCTGGGTTTTTTTTCACCATAGAATCTCTTTTTCTTATAGGTATACCAAGTAGAAAAATAAGATCTCTTTGAATAAATACTTCTACCGATTTACTTAGAATCACAGTTTGAGAATCTCGTAGTTTTTTAAAGAATGAATTGTCCTAGGGATAAATAATTTACTTCCAAAGGGGCAGACATTGATAATTTAAAGAGAAAAGTTTAAATCCAATCTCTTACTTTGGGTTCCTACAACAGCGCTTCTAAGCAGGAGGTTGATAAGAAGAGAAGTGACAGGGATTTTCCTGGTGATACAGAGGTTAAGACTTCACCTTCCAAGGCAGGGGGTGCAGGTTTGATCCCTGATTGAGGAGCTAAGATCCCACATGCCTCAGGGCTAAAAAAATAAAAACAAAAAACATAAAACAGAAGCAATATTGTAACAAATTTAGAAAAGACTTTAAAAATGGTCCATGTCAAAAAAGAAAGAAAAAAAGGAGAAGTGAGAAACAGAAGGAACTCAATAAAGGAGGAGAAACCAGGAGACTATGCTTGGGTGAGGGTGTGCCTGTGAGAGGCCTCCCAGAATTTTCCAGCTGGGTACCCACAGGATGGGTACCCACCAGCTGCCACCACTCCCCAACTTCCCCAACCACCTGAGGGTTGTTCCTAGGAGTGCTAAGTCCCCTGCGTTTCTCAGCTGTGTCTATATCTGGGCTGAAAAGGCTTCTGTTTCTTAAACAAATAAACAAAAAGGCCTGAGGCAGGAAAGCAGAGATGGACAGAGGGTGATGGCGATGGATGGCAGTTGGTAGCCTGCAGACTGTTCTCTAGAGCTGCGGATAAAGTCAGAAATGCCTTAGTTCACCCTCAGGCAGCTCAGATCTGCTCATGTTCCCTTCAACTTATTACTGCCTCTTCAAGGTGGCAGTCGGCACTATCTCTAACAAATACACACACAGCAACAGGACAAACCTTAGTCCGCAGTCAAACAGCTCCTGCCAAAGATGTATCATCTCGCTCCTGCGTCCAGTCCCCTTCTAGATTTTTCTCATCCCCAGCCAGTCTTCAGCTGCTCCTAGATGGCTAGACGATTAGAAGACTCCACCTCCAGGGTCTGAGCACACTTGGTAGCTTGGTTTGGTTCTGGTGACTATTATCATTGAGCATGGGAGCACCAGGAAAGGATCCCACCAAACCACTGATTTCCAGATACACATCCCATACCTGTGTAACAGAAGCACCAGCTAATCGTGGTGGCCAGTGACCCTGGCCAGTGACTCCCTTCTTTGTTCATCTGCTAGCCTGAGCATTCCACAGAGACCTAAGTTGCAGCTGTAGGAATAGCTTCAATTTAGTAGATTTTTTAACTTTACTCCTTGAAATCTTAGCTCTCTAATCCAGAAAGATACTCTCTTCCCCTTGCACCTTCCTGTGAGAGAGCAAGCAAGCTCTCTCTGAATTGTGGAGTCTAGATTTGCTTTAATCCAGTCTGATCCTCTCTGTGGCAGTATGCATTGCTAACCTTTGGAAAAGAGCATTTTATGAATTGCAACATAGTTCTAACTGACTGAATGAACTATAGTTACAGTTTTCTGGACAATTCTCTTTTGTCTTAATCACGTCCCCAAAGCACATGCTGATTATATATATAGAGAAATCGTAAAGAAATCCTCATCAATTATTTTGTGCTGTATGGAGATGGTCCAATTTGAAAATACGTAGGTATATGTGCATGTGCGCCCAGTCGTTTCAGTTGTGCCCAACTCTTTGTGACCCTATGGACCACAGACCTCCAGGCTCCTCTGTCCATGGGATTCTCCAGGCAGGACTACTGGAGTGGGTTGCAGTGCCTTCTCGACACAGGGATCTAACCCTGTGTCTCCTGCATTGCAAGCAGATTCTTTACCCGCTGACCCACCAGGGAAGCCCAGGTATGTATACATGTATATCATAATTATATTTTAAGTCATTTTTTTACATTTAACTAATAATTCTCCCACAAACAAATGTAATTCCATTCTACTCTAGGAATCTGAGTAACATAGAACCAACCTGAATGAGAAATTTGGCACCTGATGAAAATAAAAAATACCCAGAATACATCAATCATTTAGCTTTACAATTTGTTTCCTGGGTAAATGTAAAACTCCTCCTTATTTTTGGTTGTTTGAGCTCATCCCTAGGCTTCAATTCTATTAAATAAGTATTTTTTAAAGTGAGAGGATGGGACAGTTACTAGGAGTTTTAGAACTCGGGTTCGCGAAACCATTGTCTTGATTTCATACTCAGTTTATTTTTTGTGTGTTTTTTATTGTTCTATATATCATTATTGACAAATCTAGTAGCAATATACTACCAACTAATGTCACTACTTTCACTTAAATCATGGCATTGTTTTAGAGGAAATTCCAGTAGGACTGTCAATTCCAGCTCTCTGATATGGGCTATAAATGCAGTTCTTCAGCTCTAAATATACCCTACGATTGTCTCTTTTAGGGAAAAATATTCAGCAAATTGCATTTCAAGTGGTGGTAGGGATAATTAAAAGAAATAATAAGGCAAGTTTGGTTGAATATATGGAAACCGTAACAAAACTTAACTCTCTATAGATGGCACCCCATTCCAGTACTCTTGGCTGGGAAAACCCATGGATGGAGGAGCCTGGTAGGCTGCAGTCCATGGGGTCATGAAGAGTCGGACACGACTGAGCGACTTCACTTTCACTTTTCACTTTCATGCATTGGAGAAGGAAATGGCAACCCACTCCAGTGTTCTTGCCTGGAGAATCCCAGGGGCAGGCGAGCCTGGTGGGCTGACGTCTGTGGGGTTGCACAGAGTTGGACACAACTGAAGTGACTTAGCAGCAGCAGCAGATAGTTTCATAAGCCAATAAATCACAGGGGATGTGAAACAACTTGCTAGCGAAGAATTGACAGGAAAAGATCTGGAGATCATGAGTGACCACTAGCTTCCACATGTTTTATTAAAAGAGTTACATATTTTATTAAAGTGTGGCATGAAAAATAATATTAACAAAACTGAATTCTGGAGACTAATAATCATGAAAGAGATCAAAACCTGTCAAAGAACTATCTAAAATATTCCCCGTGTACAGATGGTAAATTCTATCAAACCTCAAGGAACAGATAATTTTGATTTCAGTTAATGTGCTCCAAAGGATAGAATGATTTCAAGCTTCCAAATGTATTTAGGATTTGATATTAAAATCTGACAAAGATCAACCAAGAAAAAATTATGGCCAACTTTTGCTTATGAATATGGATGCAAAATTCTAAATAAAATATTGGTGACTTAAGATATAAACATTTAGATGGATTAAAGATGGAAACACAGCTAATGTCTCGTTTTCATCCTTTCTCTGCCCTTCTAAAATGATGTATTATAAACATACTTCAGCACTGATTGGAGGCAACTGAAGCAAAGTTCTTGCTGTTCTGTGGAAAGGGGAGGTCATAGCCAAGTTGCTCACAATTCAAGCAGTGGGATTAATGGATCATAAATTCCTCCTGCATGGCAAAGCCCCAGAGAGAAATAAATTCAAGGTGTGTCTACAGAGACAGGACCCTGGACCTGGCATTCTTAGCTTGCAAATGTTCTGAAGTCCCAAGACAGTCATGGAAGTAGCAGAAAGCCACTGGATCAGAAAAGATCAGGGTTTAGAGGGTGCCTGACTGTAACTGTGGGGACAATCTGGGACCAGCATTTAGAAATCAGCCAATAGTAGTCTTCATATTAGTATTTTAAGGAGGATAATATTATAATCACCAAAGAAATGCCAAAGAAGTAATTGCTAAAAGACAGCTTCAATTTATTGTTAAATATAAAATCTTTTATTTTTTCCAGGAATGGTAGGATATTCTTTTATCGTAATAAAAACCCATCAGCTGCAACCATATTTTATAGTGTAACACAGCATCATACCCATTATGATAAGAATAAAATATTTTGGGGCAAGTTTTAGCCAATGCAAAGCAGCAAGAAGAAAAAACAAGTGTTAATATTGAAAAGGAAGAAATAAAATTAGTGCTATTTGCAGATGACGTACACTGCTCTGGAAAGTTAAGAGAGATTACATTTTAAAACTGTTAAAAATTAAAGAGAGTTGGGAAAGTAGCCAGACATAGTTAACTAATTTTAAACATATATTCTATTTTTAATAATGTTAATTAACACTTATATAGCACATAAGTATTTACAAGACCTAATCTAAAGTATATTCAAAAGCAGAGACATTACTTTGCCGACTAAGGTCTGTCTAGTCAAGGCTATGGTTTTTCCAGTAGTCATGTATGGATGTGAGAGTTGGACTGTGAAGAAGGCTGAGCACCGAAGAAGTGATGCTTTTGAACTGTGGTGTTGGAGAAGACTCTTGAGAGTCCCTTGGACTGCAAGGAGATCCAACCAGTCCATTCTGAAGGAGATCAGCTCTGGGATTTCTTTAGAAGGAATGATGCTAAAGCTGAAACTCCAGTACTTTGGCCACCTCATGAGAAGAGTTGACTCATTGGAAAAGACTCTGATGCTGGGAGGGATTGGGGGCAGGAGGAGAAGGGGACGACAGAGGATGAGATGGCTGGACGGCATCACTGACTCGATGGACATGAATCTGAGTGAACTCCAGGAGTTGGTGATGGACAGGGAGACCTGGCGAGCTGTGATTCATGGGGTTACAAAGAGTCGGACACGACTGAGCGACTGAACTGAACTGAACTGAAATCTAAAGTATACTGCCTTTACCGACCATATACCACATGGAACTCCACTCAGTGTTATGTGGCAGCTCGGGTGGGAGGGGAGTCAGGGAGAAAATGGATCTATGTATATATATGGCTGAGCCCCTTTACTGTTCACCTGAAACTATCACAACATTGTTGGTTAATTGGCTTACCCCAATACAAAATAAAAAGGCTTAAAAATAAATGAAGAATACTAACTTTAACATCACTATATTAAGAATAGGAAATGGAGATACAATCAAACTAAGTGACTTTTTACACAGCTAGTAGTAAGTGGGGGAGTCAAGATTTGATCCCAGGTGAACCAGCTCTAGGGACCACCACCAAGACACATTGAAATGTTTGAAAACAATAAAAAGATTATCTAGGCTGAACAGAAAAAACAAAATGTATGTGAAATAGGCAGATCCCACAAGAATAATGAAACTTTATAAAACTATTCTTCAAAGTATTAGACAGTTTTTAATGGATAGATATTTTATGGATGAACTTTCGAAAATGTACTTTCCAGAAGTATTATGCAATATATTGTGTTTGTGTATATGCAATTTTTCCCGGACGTCAACGTTTTATGCTTCAAAAAATTTGTCAGGAAAGTTTATAGCTCCCAAAGGCTTAACTTTGGTTATAAAAATAAAAGATCTGAGTAATTCAAGAAACTTACATCTTTCCAGGTGGGAAGACAATACGATAAAGATGACCACACTTCTCTTCCCCAGAGAAACATAAATGAAATGCATTTACAATAAAAACACAGGTCGTATTTTTTTAGGAGAGGAAAAGTTGCCCAAAAGACTTAGAATTTCACAAAAAGGAATAAATGTGCAGTATTGGGTTAGACAGTCTTAAAAATAAGATTGGAAGCGGCCCTTTCTGTTATTCAAACTTACTCTAAAGCTCCTGTAACTGAAAATCTATGGCACTTTTAGAGTAAAGCAAAGGTTCTAAAAATGAGGTCAAATACACACATGGACATACAGGAGACACGTGTAAACAGCACAGATACTTTATAATCTAATAACTATGTCCTTCCAATAAACGGAGAAATTATAAGTTATTCAGTAAAAGGCAATTGGAAAGTTGATAACTTTTTTTTAAATGAGAAGTTAAACCACTACTGAATAGCTAAAACTTAATTCCAGATGATTCTTTTAAAATTTTTTATATGAATTAAATTTTAAAATACTGCAAACAGGAGAAAAATGGACTTTTTTCAGTAACAACGAAGGTGGAAGAAGTTCACATGACAACAAAGTTAACAATTAAAAAAAAACTGCTAAATTTGTTTAGATAAAACTTAAAACTGCTTTATGATGGAAAGAACCATGATGCTCTGGCTGTTTTCCTACTAAAATAGCAAAGTTGAACAGAGCCACAGAGATCATATATGCCTCACAAAGCTAAAATATTTACTCTCTGATCTTTTCCAGAATATCTTATCAGTATAAGGTTGAACAATTAAAAACAGAATTTAGAATATAATTTTTATATAAAGTCCAAAACCAACTGAAACCAAACAACATATAACACAGAAAAAAAAAAACCACATGGTAAGGCTATATTTTTTAAAAAGTATAAGAATGATGAATATAAAATTCAGGATTGTTACAAACTGGGGTGAAGGAGTCAATGTGATAGAGAAAAGAAACTCACCCTGTTTGCACCTTATCAGTAACCCTAATTTTAGCTTCTCCATGGGTTTGAGGTTTCACCAGTGTTTTTTTTTTTTAATTATCCTTTGTAATTTACATTGTTGTTGTTTAGTCGCTTAGCCGTGTCCATCTCTTTAGGAACCCCATGGGATGGTAGCTCGCCAAACTCCTCTGTTCATGGGATTGCCCAGGCAAGAATACTGGAGCGGTTTCCATTTCCTTCTCCAGGGGATCTTTCTGACCCAGGGATGAAGCCCTTTTCTGCATTGACAGGTGGATTCCTTACGACTGATCCACCAGGGAAGTCCTTATAATTTACATAGACATCACATAATCTTGAAGGTGTTAAATATTACATATGAAAGAAAGAAATGAAAACAAGTTAGGTACTAACAAGCTGACAAGGAAGTCTGTATGTGGGTTGAACAGTTCCATTCGCAGATATGATACCGGGAATGACCAGCGTGATGCTGAGTGATCCAGAAGTGCCAGACTGTGGATGTCTTTTCTTTGATGCTGTTAGATCTTTCTAGAGAAGGTTTCCTCTGAATTCCTGCCAGAGGTTGGGAAGGTAGACCCTTACCTACTTATATTCTGTTAGGGTGCTGGATTTAATGTTCACATGTAGAATCCAGTTGAATCCAGTTAATCTTGGTCATTTTTTTCCTGAATACTCTTCCATCCTCTCTGTCATCTTAGATTTTTTAAAAAATTCTTTTGTTACAGTTTTAATGGCATCTCTGGGAAAAAAGGAAATCATTGCCTGTTGTTAATCCACCATGTTTAGCTAGAAATAAATTACAGATCAATTTCTCAATTTCAGATGATAATCTCATACCTTTCCACCATGAAGGATGCTCAGCTTCAGTTTTATTCCTAAGAATGTTTGGTAATAATTCTGTTTTCAGTTACACTCTTTGTTACTTTTCTAAACTTAAACAGTAGCTGTTCCTTTTTCAATCGTCACCTTATAATCACTATGTAAGCTCTGTTAATTCCCTTTACCTTTCTTTTGATGACTTTACGCAGTTTTTGTTCATTTATCACCAACATTTTCCTTATTGACAAAAGAATAACGTTCATTATCATACCCTCAAAATTTTCCATCACATCAGTTATTCTAACTGTTGCTTGGAATCTTTATTTTTCCCCATGGATATCTGTCTTGCAGAGTCCTACATCATCCAAATCCCATCTCTAGCTTAGTATTTTTGTACATTTTTTGGTTTTTGGAATCTGAAAATCATTGTGCTTTTTTAAGTTCTATGAAATTATTTTTTTTATAATTTCCTCTCATTTTTCTGTTCTCTTCCTAAAACTGGCCATAGTCTGATATCACACCTCCTGGTTTGACCCTGTAGATCTTTTTCCTCCCCTCTAATTGTCTTCCTTGTCTTTCTAAATTTTTTATTCTACATCTTGAGAAATTTTTCCACTTAGGTTTTAAGTCTTCTAATTAAGCTTTTTCTTTTTACAATGATATTTTTAATCTTTGAAATACCTGTCATATTATTTGAGTATTCTCTTCATCTTATTCTCGTTTTATAAGAAATCACATTTAAAATATTTTTTCTTAGTATTCTAATTAGAAATTCTTTCAAGTTCCCTTTGTTTTTGAAAGCATCTATTTCCTCCACTATTAGTTTTCTTTTAAAAATGAGATAAAATTGACATATAGCATTGCGTAAGTTTAAGGTGTATTGCTTGCTGGTTTGATGTATTTATATATTTATACATGAGTACCACTCCTTGGAAGGAAAGTTATGACCAACTGAGATAGCATATTGGAAAGCAGAGACATTACTTTGCCAACAAAGATCTGTATAGTCAAGGCTATGGTTTTTCCAGTGGTCATGTATGGATGTGAGAGTTGGACTGTGAAGAAAGCTGAACACTGAAGAATTGAAGCTTTTGAACTGTGGTGTTGGAGAAGACTCTTGAGAGTCCCTTGGACTGCAAGGAGATCCAACCAGTCCATTCTGAAGGAGATCAGCCCTGGGATTTCTTTGGAGGGAATGATGCTGAAGCTGAAACTCCAGTACTTTGGCCACCTCATGAGAAGAGTTGACTCATTGGAAGAGACTCTGATTCTGGGAGGGATTGGGGGCAGGAGGAGAAGGGGACGACAGAGGCTGAGATGGCTGGATGGCATCACCGACTTGATGGGCGTGAGTCTGGGTGAACTCCGGGAGTTGGTGATGGACAGGGAGGCCTGGCGTGCTGCGATTCATGGGGTGGCAGGGAGTTGGACACGACTGAACTGAACAGAACTGAACTGAACTGAACCACTGTAGCATTAGCTATCTCTTCTATTATGTTACATAATTACTGTGCCTTGTTTGTGGTGAGAACAGTTAAGATGTAGTCTCCTAGCAACTTTGAAGTTTATAATGCAGTATTATTGACTGCAATTACTATGCTATACATTAATCCCCAGAACTTATCTACTAGGTTTTTCATTTTTTTAATTTTTTTACAGTCTTCCGCAATCAACATCCATGATTCTCTACATCCTTATTACGTGGTCATCCCAGGAGTGTGTTCACAGGTAAGAATGAACTACAAGCTGGCCAGTGCGGGTTTTCTTTGTTTTGTTGTAGGAAGATTCATGTCCTGGAAAGATCCACCTCTTTAACATGAAGCTTTTCTAGAGTCCTGGTATTACTGGGTGTCTTCTCTTGGATGTCTGTGTTGGGGGTGGGAGTGACCTGAGATAAAGCCTGCAGTCCCTCAGATGTCAGAACTAAAAGCTCTACTCTGATGGATAGCCAACAAGGACCTACTGTAGAGCACAGGGAGTTCTGCTTAATGTCATGGGGCAGCCTGGATGGGAGGGGAGTTTGCCGGAGAACGGATACATGTATGCATATGGCTGAGTCCCTTCATAGTCCACCTGAAACTATCATAACATTGTTAATCAGTTATACCAAAATAAAAAATAAAAAGTTTAATTAATGTAAGAAGAAGCAAAAAAACTTTACTCTGGAAATATAAATTTGTCCATTTATTTCCTGACTTAGCAGCTTTAGATAACAGTTCTTCACCTTCCCAGAAAGAAAGGTGAGAATCTGACCATCTCTGACTCTTCATCTTTCTTTGTACAGTTACTAAAAGGCTTAATTCTCTCTCTACTCCTATTTCAAAGTGAGCCCCCCTTGTTCTTTGCAATAACCCTCTTGCTGGTTGTTCCGTCATCACTCAGAACCCCTAATGGAGTTCATTTCCTTACTGTTCACTATCCCTTCCCTTATATAAAATCTCTAATTTAAGCTGAGGTGACAACCACTTGACATTAAAAGATGCTTGAGTCAGCTTCCCTAGCAAATGGTTGCTTTTTGACTAACTCAGATCAATGGTTCAATCCACGGTGCACTTCTATGGATGAAGAGGGATTTCATGATTTCAGATTCCAAGCAAGGTTCCAAAGAGAAGTACTCTGAATAACTGAATGCTAAAAATAAGAACAGTATATTTAGGATGTTGACAGTAAAAATAAATTAAGTATTATGAAGAATAAGATAATTCTGTTTTCTTTAAGAAAAACCCCAGTGCTGAGCTCCTTTAAAGTTAATTAATTCAATAGTTCAGTGATGTCATTAAGGAGTAGGCTGGCCACATCTCTCTTCTCTGCCCACCCCCAGCCAGTACCATCAAGCTCTGAAGGTGGCTTTCCCAATTCCAATTCATCATGTTGTTTCTTCCTCCATGTCTCCTTTTGGCTAAGAAACCCTCCAAAGCTCTCCAAGTTGGCTTCCCCTCTTTTCTCATTAACCAGCATTGAGTCACATATCCTTTTCTAGGTCATCACTGGCAAAGGGAATAAAACTGCTGTGATTAGCTTAAATTAGTAAGGATTTACTCCTGAGCCTGTGTGTATTGGGTCAGGGGCTGAACACACTGAGAAATATGGAACTCTGCTGAAGGAAAGAAGGGAGAAGTGATTCAGGGACAGCTGACAGCCAGCGATGACTCCTTTAGCCTTTTTTCAAAGTATAGTTGACTTTACAGTGTTGTGTTAATTTCTGCTGTAAAGTGAGATATATATATATAAATACACATATATATTATATACATCTTCTTTTCATATTCTTTTTCATTATGGTCTATCTCAGGAGATTGGATATAGTTGCTATACAGTAGGACCTTGTTTATCCATTCTATGTAAGACAGTGTGCATCTGCTAATCCCAAACACCCACTACATCCTTCTGCTACCTTCCTCCCCCTAATCAAACACGAGTTTGTTCTCTATGTCTGTGAGTCTGTTTCTGTTTTGTAGATAAATTCATTTGTGTCATATTTTATATTCCACATATAAATGATATCATGTGGTATTTGTCTTTCTCTTTTACACTTACTTTTTCTAATATGATTAACTCCAGGTCCATCCAAGTAGCTGCAAATGGCATTCCTTCACTTTTTATGGCTGAGTAATATTCCATTACATACATCTTTGTCCCTTCATCTGTCAATAGATATATAGTTTCCATGTCTTGGCCATTGTAAATAGTGCTGATATGAACAAAGGAGTGCATGTATCTGTTTGAATTACAGTTTTATCAAGATATATGCCCAAGACGTATATCTGTCAAAGACACTGTCAAAGATCTGTCAAAGAACCTAAGGAAAGCAGCTTCCTTTTCTCTTTCAGCAGCTGGATGTGATGGTAAGATGTGGATATAGAGAAGACCATAAGAATGTTAACATTTGATTGATCAGAGTCAGAGACAAACATTCTTCATAAAATTATATGTTTAGTTCACAAAGGGGATCAACAAGTATTTTTCCCTCATCTGCAAAATGAATGTTCTCTCTTCCTCTCAACTTTTATGAATTCCAATACATCTTCTTATTGAATAGTGTAGACAGTGTCAGATACAAGTCTTCTGATGTTTTCTAAGAACTCAGATACCAGATGGTAACAGTCTGAAGCTCTTTATTCAGTGCAGGGTTGAAGGTATTCACCAGCAGCCCATACAGCTTGATAAGAGTTGTCAAGGAGACAGGTGGCTGGTTCAATGATAGCTGATAACTGTCCTTTCAAGGGCTGCACACAGTCAAGGAGGGGAAGAAAAATGGGGTAGGAACAAACGAGGCTGAGATGAATAGGTGTATTGAGAAACTGTCTCTTTACCCTTGCAACTCCCCCTCCCATCCGGGTACTAAATGACACAATGGTAATAGAACTCACAGAGGAATGAATAGCTTATTGACAAGTGCCCAATGCTCCCTCACCAAGTTAATCTGTGTTCTGCCTATGTCAGCCAGTGCATGATGTGATAAAAATTGTATGGGTAATGAAAGAGTGAGGCACACTCCGGAGGGTCTCGTTCAATTACTTTCTCTACAGAACACCTATGTGCGTAAATTGACATCACCAGTGCAATGGATCCTCCCAAGACCACGTGGAGCAAAGCCTGTGGTGAAGAGAGACTCAGATTCTCCCTGAATTTGCTCTTCGTGATGTGAGAAGTTTAATTTTTATGTCCTCATGTCTTTTAATGGCATGTTATTTGTAGTTTCTGAGTACAGCAAATGCTATTTAATTAACTATTTTGAACATAGGCTGAGAAGAAAGACCCTATGAGCTCATTTGTCTATTAACACAGAAGTGAGACAAACTTAAGAAGTTTTGCATATCCATTTGGAGATTTTTTTTCTTTAAATCAGATATTGGATTATTTATACAATAGGAAGCTTAACATGTACCTACATTTTTCTAACTGACTTTATTATTCTTTGATCTTAAGGAAGTGAAATGAATAAGTCTGATGTTCTTTTCCATTTTTTTTTTTTCATGGATAACACATTTCACATTTACTATCCCACAAGTCCTGGGTCTGGGACCATGAAATGCTTCTGTCCTATCCACATGGTCCCTCTCTCCAAAATCTGAATAATGAGCTATTCGGTGTCCTTACAGATCAGATGCATCTTCTAAGTTCTCTTGAAGACACTAGACTAATTTCTCCAGAATAAGTTCACACATGCAGTGAACCTTGAGTACCCTTTTGCTAGTAATTGCTGAATGCAGTAGTTACTAGGAGATAAGTTTTGACTAAGTCTGTAGCCTACCCATAATCCTCCAAGTGCGAAGGATTTTAATTTAATAAGTTTTGGAAAAACAACAAAGAGTATCATTTTTTTATGGTTTACTAATCAAGTGAGGAACTAAAAAGCCTCCTGATGAGGGTGAAAGAGAAAAATGAAAAATCTGGTTTAAAACTCAACATTCAAAAAACTAAGATCACAGCATCTGGTCTAATACATGTGTTGTTTTGTCTCATTGTTGTTTTAATTTGCATTTCCCTGGTGACATACGAGATAGGGGCTTCATTTTATATGTTTATTTTCTATCAGTGTATCTTCTTTGGTGAGGTGCTTGTTACGGTCTTCAGAAAGTGAAAGTGTTAGTCACTCAGTCATGTCTGACTCTTTGAGACTCCCTGGATCGTATCTCTGTCCATGGAATTCTCCAGGCAAGAATACTGGAGCATGTTGCCATTCACTACTCCAGGGGACCTCCCCACCCCAGGGGTTGAACCTGGGTCTCCTGCACTACAGGCTGATTCTTTATTATCTGAGCCACCAGGGAAGCCTGTTAAGATCTTTAGTCTATATCTTAGTTGAGTTGTCTATTTTTTTATTGTTGAGTCTAGGGTTCTCTGTTTATTTTAATAACAGTGTTTTATCAGATATTTCTTTGCAAATATTTACTCCCAGTCTGAGACTTGTCCTCTTGTTCTCTTGGCATTGTCTTCCACAAGGCAGAAATTTAATTTTATTGAAGTGCAGCTTATTAATTATTTCTTTGATGGACATTTTTTTGTTGTATCTAAAATGTCATCATGATATCCAGGGTTATCTATGTTTTCAACTTTGTTATTATCAAGGAATTTTCTAGTTCTGTATTTTTGATTTAAGCTTATGACCCATTTCAAGATAATTTTGTAAAGAGTGTAAGGACTGTATCTGGATTCACGGTTTTGCCTGTGGCTGCTTAGTTGTTCAACCATTTGTTGAAAGACTATCTTTATTTCATTGTATTTCCTTTGCTCCTTTTTCAAGGTTCGGCTGACTGTATTTATGTGAGTCTATTTATGGACTCTCTATTTTAAAATGTAATTTTTAAGTAGATTTTCTTTTCTGAGTCTTTCATGACTTTTAGTTTCGTTTCCTCTTTTCCCTTTCCTCTGTGCTCTGGAAGATTTCTTAATTTTCCCTTCATATCACAATTTAATATTTGTACCACTTTGCTTTCTTCTCTAACTAGTCCCAATGCAAATTTTGATTCTGTCCTTCCAGTAAATTTTTTTCAGTTCTTGTGCATTGCACTCAAATCTGTTTTAATTTTAATTTTATCATGAATCTTTTCATGCTTTGCTGCACTGCAATCTTACCCTAAGTAGTGGGTCTCTGTTTGCCTCTCCAGTTTTCATTTCCACTGTTCCAAGCCAAGTCTCCTGGGTTTACCTTAGAGATTTATTCAAGTCTTTGTGACCTGACAAGTCTCAGGGAAAGGCAGGAATCTTGCATCAAAGCCGCTCAGTGAAATCAGCCCCAGCAACTGATTTCTAGAAAGACAACCTGACCTGACCACCCAATGAAGTTACAAGAGCGAGGTGCTGGGTGAGAGGCACTGCTCTGTTTCCATGGATACAGAACCTGAAAGGTGTGACTGGAGCTCACAGCCATCCTCCTATCCGAAAGAAAGAGATTTTATGATAGAACCCACGGAGAGGATGGTAGTTCTCTTAAAGAGGAGGGAGCAAGACAGCAAGAAATCATTCTGTGAGAACACAGTTTGGAGTCCTCTATGCAGCAGCATCTAAAATCAGCACACTCCTGGGCATTTCATATAAGGGAGTTAGTTAAATCCTTTTTGTGAATGCCAGTTTGTCCTGTGCTTTCTGTTTNGTGACCTGAGATAAAGCCTGCAGTCCCTCAGATGTCAGAACTAAAAGCTCTACTCTGATGGATAGCCAACAAGGACCTACTGTAGAGCACAGGGAGTTCTGCTTAATGTCATGGGGCAGCCTGGATGGGAGGGGAGTTTGCCGGAGAACGGATACATGTATGCATATGGCTGAGTCCCTTCATAGTCCACCTGAAACTATCATAACATTGTTAATCAGTTATACCAAAATAAAAAATAAAAAGTTTAATTAATGTAAGAAGAAGCAAAAAAACTTTACTCTGGAAATATAAATTTGTCCATTTATTTCCTGACTTAGCAGCTTTAGATAACAGTTCTTCACCTTCCCAGAAAGAAAGGTGAGAATCTGACCATCTCTGACTCTTCATCTTTCTTTGTACAGTTACTAAAAGGCTTAATTCTCTCTCTACTCCTATTTCAAAGTGAGCCCCCCTTGTTCTTTGCAATAACCCTCTTGCTGGTTGTTCCGTCATCACTCAGAACCCCTAATGGAGTTCATTTCCTTACTGTTCACTATCCCTTCCCTTATATAAAATCTCTAATTTAAGCTGAGGTGACAACCACTTGACATTAAAAGATGCTTGAGTCAGCTTCCCTAGCAAATGGTTGCTTTTTGACTAACTCAGATCAATGGTTCAATCCACGGTGCACTTCTATGGATGAAGAGGGATTTCATGATTTCAGATTCCAAGCAAGGTTCCAAAGAGAAGTACTCTGAATAACTGAATGCTAAAAATAAGAACAGTATATTTAGGATGTTGACAGTAAAAATAAATTAAGTATTATGAAGAATAAGATAATTCTGTTTTCTTTAAGAAAAACCCCAGTGCTGAGCTCCTTTAAAGTTAATTAATTCAATAGTTCAGTGATGTCATTAAGGAGTAGGCTGGCCACATCTCTCTTCTCTGCCCACCCCCAGCCAGTACCATCAAGCTCTGAAGGTGGCTTTCCCAATTCCAATTCATCATGTTGTTTCTTCCTCCATGTCTCCTTTTGGCTAAGAAACCCTCCAAAGCTCTCCAAGTTGGCTTCCCCTCTTTTCTCATTAACCAGCATTGAGTCACATATCCTTTTCTAGGTCATCACTGGCAAAGGGAATAAAACTGCTGTGATTAGCTTAAATTAGTAAGGATTTACTCCTGAGCCTGTGTGTATTGGGTCAGGGGCTGAACACACTGAGAAATATGGAACTCTGCTGAAGGAAAGAAGGGAGAAGTGATTCAGGGACAGCTGACAGCCAGCGATGACTCCTTTAGCCTTTTTTCAAAGTATAGTTGACTTTACAGTGTTGTGTTAATTTCTGCTGTAAAGTGAGATATATATATATAAATACACATATATATTATATACATCTTCTTTTCATATTCTTTTTCATTATGGTCTATCTCAGGAGATTGGATATAGTTGCTATACAGTAGGACCTTGTTTATCCATTCTATGTAAGACAGTGTGCATCTGCTAATCCCAAACACCCACTACATCCTTCTGCTACCTTCCTCCCCCTAATCAAACACGAGTTTGTTCTCTATGTCTGTGAGTCTGTTTCTGTTTTGTAGATAAATTCATTTGTGTCATATTTTATATTCCACATATAAATGATATCATGTGGTATTTGTCTTTCTCTTTTACACTTACTTTTTCTAATATGATTAACTCCAGGTCCATCCAAGTAGCTGCAAATGGCATTCCTTCACTTTTTATGGCTGAGTAATATTCCATTACATACATCTTTGTCCCTTCATCTGTCAATAGATATATAGTTTCCATGTCTTGGCCATTGTAAATAGTGCTGATATGAACAAAGGAGTGCATGTATCTGTTTGAATTACAGTTTTATCAAGATATATGCCCAAGACGTATATCTGTCAAAGACACTGTCAAAGATCTGTCAAAGAACCTAAGGAAAGCAGCTTCCTTTTCTCTTTCAGCAGCTGGATGTGATGGTAAGATGTGGATATAGAGAAGACCATAAGAATGTTAACATTTGATTGATCAGAGTCAGAGACAAACATTCTTCATAAAATTATATGTTTAGTTCACAAAGGGGATCAACAAGTATTTTTCCCTCATCTGCAAAATGAATGTTCTCTCTTCCTCTCAACTTTTATGAATTCCAATACATCTTCTTATTGAATAGTGTAGACAGTGTCAGATACAAGTCTTCTGATGTTTTCTAAGAACTCAGATACCAGATGGTAACAGTCTGAAGCTCTTTATTCAGTGCAGGGTTGAAGGTATTCACCAGCAGCCCATACAGCTTGATAAGAGTTGTCAAGGAGACAGGTGGCTGGTTCAATGATAGCTGATAACTGTCCTTTCAAGGGCTGCACACAGTCAAGGAGGGGAAGAAAAATGGGGTAGGAACAAACGAGGCTGAGATGAATAGGTGTATTGAGAAACTGTCTCTTTACCCTTGCAACTCCCCCTCCCATCCGGGTACTAAATGACACAATGGTAATAGAACTCACAGAGGAATGAATAGCTTATTGACAAGTGCCCAATGCTCCCTCACCAAGTTAATCTGTGTTCTGCCTATGTCAGCCAGTGCATGATGTGATAAAAATTGTATGGGTAATGAAAGAGTGAGGCACACTCCGGAGGGTCTCGTTCAATTACTTTCTCTACAGAACACCTATGTGCGTAAATTGACATCACCAGTGCAATGGATCCTCCCAAGACCACGTGGAGCAAAGCCTGTGGTGAAGAGAGACTCAGATTCTCCCTGAATTTGCTCTTCGTGATGTGAGAAGTTTAATTTTTATGTCCTCATGTCTTTTAATGGCATGTTATTTGTAGTTTCTGAGTACAGCAAATGCTATTTAATTAACTATTTTGAACATAGGCTGAGAAGAAAGACCCTATGAGCTCATTTGTCTATTAACACAGAAGTGAGACAAACTTAAGAAGTTTTGCATATCCATTTGGAGATTTTTTTTCTTTAAATCAGATATTGGATTATTTATACAATAGGAAGCTTAACATGTACCTACATTTTTCTAACTGACTTTATTATTCTTTGATCTTAAGGAAGTGAAATGAATAAGTCTGATGTTCTTTTCCATTTTTTTTTTTTCATGGATAACACATTTCACATTTACTATCCCACAAGTCCTGGGTCTGGGACCATGAAATGCTTCTGTCCTATCCACATGGTCCCTCTCTCCAAAATCTGAATAATGAGCTATTCGGTGTCCTTACAGATCAGATGCATCTTCTAAGTTCTCTTGAAGACACTAGACTAATTTCTCCAGAATAAGTTCACACATGCAGTGAACCTTGAGTACCCTTTTGCTAGTAATTGCTGAATGCAGTAGTTACTAGGAGATAAGTTTTGACTAAGTCTGTAGCCTACCCATAATCCTCCAAGTGCGAAGGATTTTAATTTAATAAGTTTTGGAAAAACAACAAAGAGTATCATTTTTTTATGGTTTACTAATCAAGTGAGGAACTAAAAAGCCTCCTGATGAGGGTGAAAGAGAAAAATGAAAAATCTGGTTTAAAACTCAACATTCAAAAAACTAAGATCACAGCATCTGGTCTAATACATGTGTTGTTTTGTCTCATTGTTGTTTTAATTTGCATTTCCCTGGTGACATACGAGATAGGGGCTTCATTTTATATGTTTATTTTCTATCAGTGTATCTTCTTTGGTGAGGTGCTTGTTACGGTCTTCAGAAAGTGAAAGTGTTAGTCACTCAGTCATGTCTGACTCTTTGAGACTCCCTGGATCGTATCTCTGTCCATGGAATTCTCCAGGCAAGAATACTGGAGCATGTTGCCATTCACTACTCCAGGGGACCTCCCCACCCCAGGGGTTGAACCTGGGTCTCCTGCACTACAGGCTGATTCTTTATTATCTGAGCCACCAGGGAAGCCTGTTAAGATCTTTAGTCTATATCTTAGTTGAGTTGTCTATTTTTTTATTGTTGAGTCTAGGGTTCTCTGTTTATTTTAATAACAGTGTTTTATCAGATATTTCTTTGCAAATATTTACTCCCAGTCTGAGACTTGTCCTCTTGTTCTCTTGGCATTGTCTTCCACAAGGCAGAAATTTAATTTTATTGAAGTGCAGCTTATTAATTATTTCTTTGATGGACATTTTTTTGTTGTATCTAAAATGTCATCATGATATCCAGGGTTATCTATGTTTTCAACTTTGTTATTATCAAGGAATTTTCTAGTTCTGTATTTTTGATTTAAGCTTATGACCCATTTCAAGATAATTTTGTAAAGAGTGTAAGGACTGTATCTGGATTCACGGTTTTGCCTGTGGCTGCTTAGTTGTTCAACCATTTGTTGAAAGACTATCTTTATTTCATTGTATTTCCTTTGCTCCTTTTTCAAGGTTCGGCTGACTGTATTTATGTGAGTCTATTTATGGACTCTCTATTTTAAAATGTAATTTTTAAGTAGATTTTCTTTTCTGAGTCTTTCATGACTTTTAGTTTCGTTTCCTCTTTTCCCTTTCCTCTGTGCTCTGGAAGATTTCTTAATTTTCCCTTCATATCACAATTTAATATTTGTACCACTTTGCTTTCTTCTCTAACTAGTCCCAATGCAAATTTTGATTCTGTCCTTCCAGTAAATTTTTTTCAGTTCTTGTGCATTGCACTCAAATCTGTTTTAATTTTAATTTTATCATGAATCTTTTCATGCTTTGCTGCACTGCAATCTTACCCTAAGTAGTGGGTCTCTGTTTGCCTCTCCAGTTTTCATTTCCACTGTTCCAAGCCAAGTCTCCTGGGTTTACCTTAGAGATTTATTCAAGTCTTTGTGACCTGACAAGTCTCAGGGAAAGGCAGGAATCTTGCATCAAAGCCGCTCAGTGAAATCAGCCCCAGCAACTGATTTCTAGAAAGACAACCTGACCTGACCACCCAATGAAGTTACAAGAGCGAGGTGCTGGGTGAGAGGCACTGCTCTGTTTCCATGGATACAGAACCTGAAAGGTGTGACTGGAGCTCACAGCCATCCTCCTATCCGAAAGAAAGAGATTTTATGATAGAACCCACGGAGAGGATGGTAGTTCTCTTAAAGAGGAGGGAGCAAGACAGCAAGAAATCATTCTGTGAGAACACAGTTTGGAGTCCTCTATGCAGCAGCATCTAAAATCAGCACACTCCTGGGCATTTCATATAAGGGAGTTAGTTAAATCCTTTTTGTGAATGCCAGTTTGTCCTGTGCTTTCTGTTTATTGCAATGGAATCATGATTAATACAATCCATTCTCTTATTGCCTTTCACAAAGGTCTTTTTTTTTTTTTATCCTACTTATGGAGATTCATTTAGGCACTATTCTGAATAGTCTGATGTTTCCTGTAGTAGATATTTTAGGAGGTTTGTTGTTCTACTGACCCTTTACAATAATGTTTTGTGTTCTTTAGGTTTAAGGAAAAGTGAAGAATGTGCTAATTTCTGGAGAGATTTGGGCAAAATGTGTATTTCCTTTGACCCCATTGCAAAGTTAATTAGTATAATTTTCAGCTGAAATCCCAGGGCCCAGTCACATTTATCCAGTGCTGCTCTGGAAAAGGATCTCCACTCTATCCACATGGACCACTGGCTTTGCACAATCTCGGAGTAGCTGCCACTTTCTAGCTGGAATTTTATTAACCTCTCTCTGCACCTCTGATTAGAATCGTGTGGATGCAGAGGAGGTCAAGGGCTTTCCAGGTGGTGCTAGTAGTAAACAACCCACCAACCAACGCAGGAGACGTAACAGACAGGGGTTCAATTCCTGGATCTGGAAGATCCCCTGGATAAGGGCATGGCAACCCATGGAAGTATTCTTGCCTGGAGAATCCCCATGGACAGAGAAGCCTGGCAGGCTACAGTCAATGGGGTCCCAGAGTCAGACATGATTGAAGCTGCGTAGCATGCACACACACAGAGGAGGTCCGGACCCACAACTGGATACATCAGAACTGGCAGGATGATAGGGGAGCTAGTCTTCCTACAATTTAATTGAATATCACAAACAAGCACATGAAGTGTTTTCAAGGTTTTTTATTTCACATGTATGTGTGTCCTTTCTTCAGCTTTACTGAGGCATAATTGATGAAAATTGTATATACTCAAGGAGTGCAATGCAATGATTTGAATCATTGTGAAATGATTACCAAAATCAAGCTAACAAATGTTACCTCACATAGTTCTTTCTTTGTGGTGAGCACATTTAAAATCTACTTTCTTCATAAAACTGAAGTATGAAATGCAGTATTATTGACTATAACCACCATGCCGTACATCAGATTCTCCAGAACTTATTCATCTTATAAGTCAGAGTTTGTACCCAATGGCCAAACTCTCCCATTTCACACAGCCCCCAGCTGCTGGACACTTCCATTCACTGCTCAGATTTCTGAGTGTTAACTTTTCAGATTCCACATGTAAGTGAGATCATGCGATATTTGTCTATGTCTGGCTTAATTCACTTAAGGATAATGTCTTCCAGGTTCATTCATTTGTCCAATAGCAGGGTTTCCTTCTTTTTATAGCTAAATGTACTGTGCTTAGTCTCTCAGTCCTGTCTGACTCTCTGAAACCCCATGGACTCTAGCCTGCCAGCTAAATAATATTCCTTTATAGATGACTGATAGATAGACAGATCACCTTCTTTATCCATTCATGTGTTGATCAGTGTGTATACTGAGTAATTCACTCAGTCATATCTGACTCTTTACAACCCTATGGACTATAGCCTGCCAGGCTTCCCTGTCCATGGACTTTTCCAGGCATGAACATTGGAGTGCGTTGCTATGCTCACCTCCAGGGGATCTTCCTGATCCAAGGATCAAACCCAGGCCTCCTGCATTGCAAGCAGATACTTAACCATCTGAGCCACCAGGGAATTCCTGATAGATGTGTAGATTTTTATATATTGGCTACTATGAATAATACTGCAATGCATATGGTAATATAATGATGATTTCAGTTATCTGTTGGATACTGATTTTATTTCCCTTTAGATATATACACAGAAGTAGGACTACAGATGCATACGGCAGATCTATTTTTAATTTTCAGGGGAAACTCCCTGCTGTCAAGAGACTGAATCTTAGCATTTCCCACACTTTTCAGAGTTGAGTTATCCGAGTCCTGAACCCCTCCCCTACTTGCAGTTGAGCTGAAATCAAGTCTTCAGATTAGGTGTTGAGCTCTTTCTTGCCAGTTGGCCCCAGGTGCACTACAGAAAATTTCCACTGCTCACCTTATGAGACACTATCACATTTCCCACCTTCCAAGCTCCACAGCCACTTCTACTGAAAGTTTCAAAAGGTTTTTGAGGAAAAAAGAATGCCAGAAGCCTTCAAAGCTTAATAGCAGGTTTAAAACCATAGTATCGAAAGAAGCATTCTAACATTATAAGCCCTACTAATAAATGAAGCTATTTACCAAAATACCCTAAATCATATAAGATTATAGTCGTAATCTAAACTACACAAATAGATGGGCTTCCCATTGACTAAATAGTAAGGAATTCTCCTGCAGTGCAGGAGATGGAGGAGACACAGGTTCAATCCCTGGGTCAGGAAGATCCCTTGGAGAAAGGAATGCAACCTCCCAGTATTCTTGCCTGAAGAATCTCATGGACAGAGGAGCCTGGCAGGCTACAGTCCACAGGGCCACAAAGAGTCAGACACGACTGAAGTGACTGAGCATGTATGCTTACAAATAGATTGGATAAACTCCCAGTGGCCCCTAGAGAGCTGAGGACCTCTGGAAATGAACAGGTCTATAGCCTGAAACTTCTGCCTGGCATTTTATTACATTTAGAAACTTCAATTGCTCTTGCTTTACCTTTTGGCATCTAAAAACAAAGACTAGTTTTATGGATGGTGCTCAAGTTTTAATGGTGATTATGAGTAATGAAAGGCATTCATATTTAAAATTCAGAAGTTATGCCAGGACCAACATTAGGGTTTTCTATTAGCACAACTGAGGAGGATTTCATGTTCGTAATTTAATTGAGACTCACAGTTCTAATTTCCTTCCCTATAAAGCCGTGGAAATCTGATGCTGTTGGACACAATAAACAACTCCACATTTCAGTGCCTTTCTGTGCAGTAGCTTATGTGCTATTTTGGTGTTTACTGGGGTTATATAATTTTTCTGCCCTGGGACTGTTTTTTTCTTATTGTCCATAAAGTTTGCCTCTGAAAGTCTCCAGTTAGCCCCCTGGGAAGGGTTAAAGAATTGCAAGTACTTCTCTTTTAGGATAGCTACTGAAAGGGTTTTGTTCCATTGATGGTGATGTCTACATTCAAAACCTCTAATATCACTGACAGAAGACTGATGAAAATCTAAGTTAATATAAAAATTTAGATGGTGCTGGAGCAAATGATAAAAGAGCTGAAACAAGGCACTTATGGTATTGCATTTTACTTCAAGATCTTTTGTCAACTGCCAAAAGGCAGAGGAGCCAGAGATCAAATTGCCAGCTCCACTGGATCATGGAAAAAGCAAGAGAGTTCCAGAAAAACATCTATTTCTGCTTTATTGACTATGCCAAAGCCTTTGACTGTGTGGATCACAAGAAACTGTGGAAAAGTCTGAAAGAGATGGGAATACCAGACCACCTGATCTGCCTCTTAAGAAATCTGTATGCAGGTCAGGAAGCAACAGTTAGAACTGGACATGGAACAACAGACTGGTTCCAAATAGGAAAAGGAGTACGTCAAGGCTGTATATTGTCACCCTGCTTATTTAACTTCTATGCAGAGTGCATCATGAGAAACACTGAACTGGAAGAAACACGAGCCGGAATCAAGATTGCCGGGAGAAATATCAATAACCTCAGATATGCAGATGACACCACCCTTATGGCAGAAAGTGAAGAGGAACTAAAGAGCCTCTTGATGAAAGTGAAAGAGGAGAGTGAAAAAGTTGGCTTAAAGCTCAACATTCAGAAAACGAAGATCATGGNGGAGAAATATCAATAACCTCAGATATGCAGATGACACCACCCTTATGGCAGAAAGTGAAGAGGAACTAAAGAGCCTCTTGATGAAAGTGAAAGAGGAGAGTGAAAAAGTTGGCTTAAAGCTCAACATTCAGAAAACGAGGATCATGGCATCTGGTCCCATTACTTCATGGGAAATAGATGGGGAAACAGTGGAAACAGTGTCAGACTTTGTTTTGGGGGTTCCAAAATCACTGCAGATGGTGACTGAAGCCATGAAATTAAAAGACACGTACTCCTTAGAAGCAAAGTTATGACCAAACTAGATAGCATATTCAAAAGCAGAGATGTTACTTTGCCGACTAAGGTCCGTCTAGTCAAGGCTATGGTTTTTCCATTAGTCATGTATGGATGTGAGAGTTGGACTGTGAAAAAGGCTGAGCGCCGAAGAATTAATGCTTTTGGACTGTGGTGTTGGAGAAGACTCTTGAGCGTCCCTTGGACTGCAAGAAGATCCAACCAGTCCATTCTGAAGGAGATCAACCCTGGGATTTCTTTGGAAGGAATGATGCTAAAGCTGAAACTCCAGTACTTTGGCCACCTCATGCGAAGAGTTGACTCACTGGAAAAGACTCTGATGCTGGGAGGGATTGGGGGCAGGAGGAGTGGGAGACGACAGAAGATGAGATGGCTGGACGGCATCACTGACTCAATGGACATGAATCTGAGTGAACTCCAGGAGTTGGTGATGGACAGGGAGGCCTGGCTTGCTGCGATTCATGGGGTCGCAAAGAGTCGGACATGACTGAGGGACTGAGCTGAACTGAACTGAAGAAACTGAGTTCTAGGAGGGGGCAGAGGGATCAAAGAAACATGTTAAACTGAATAAGAAAATAAAAGGTTAAAAATCGGAAAAGCCCTGGTATGTTGCATTCTTCAGAATACATGAGATGATATTACAGTCCAGACCTGCCTATGACTCCAGTCAAGTGATGGCCACAGCATCTTCCCACCATCTGACTACATCTGAAGCCTGGGCATTCTCCCCATTGTTGAGTACCATCTGGAAGTCTAATGCTGGTCCCACAGCTGATCATGTGCTGGCTATAGGCACTAAGTACGTGTCAACTACTGTGCTGCTTAGGTCTCATTAAACATTGTTGAGGTTGTTGTGTTGTGGCTAAGTTGTGTCAGACTCTTTTGTGACCCCGTGGGCTGCAGCACTCCAGGCTCTTCTAGCCTCCACAATCACCCGGAGTTTGCTCAAATTAATGTACATTGACTCGGTGATGCTATCTAACCATCTCATCCTCTACCACCCTCTTCTCCTTTTGCCTTCAATCTTTCCCAGCGTCAAATTCTTTTCCAATGAGAGCTGAACTTTAGCAAATGCTACAGTCTCACCCTTCTATGTCATCATTTGTAGACATGTGGATGGACCTAGAGACTGTCACACAGAGTGAAGTAAGTCAGCAGAAAAAACAAATATTTTATAACATCACTTATATGTGGAATCTAGAAAAATGGTACAGATGAACTTATTTGCTAAACAGAAATAAAGACACAGACATAATATCCATACAATTGTCCATACACAGAACAAATGTATGGACACCAAGTGGATATGGGGGTGAGGGGATGCATTGGGAGATTAGGATTGACATATATACACTATTGATATAAAATAAGTAAGTAAAATAGATAATTAATGAGAACATACTGTATAGCTAAAGGAAAGGAAATCCGAAAAAGAGGGTATGTATGAATACCTATAGCTGATTCGCTTTGCTGTATAGTAGAAATAACATGACATTGTAATGCAACTATACTCCAATAAAAATAAAAAGTAATAAATAAATAAAATTTAAGAAATAGAACTTTAAAAAATAAACCCATGCCAAATATCAGCTGGGATCATTAATCACAGCATGTAAGTATGGTATTAATTTCCTAGGATTCTCATAACAAATACCACAGACAGGGGAGCTTTAAACACAGAAATAGGACTTCCCTGATGGGTCAATGAAGATTCCACACTTCCTTGCAAGGGCATGGGTTCGATCTAACGTGCCACACAGTATGGCCAAAAAACCACGAGCAAAAAGCAAAAATAGACAGTCTCACAGTTCTGGAGGCTAGATGTCTGAAATCGGGGTGTTGGCAAAGCCACGCTCCTTCTGAAAAACCTACAAATGAGGACCCTTCTAGCTCCTTCCAGCTCCTGCTGGCCCAGACGCACCTTAACTTGGGGCAGCATAATCCATCTTCACTCACCTGTCTCCTTCCTTGCTAAGCATGTCTCTGTGTCCACATGTCCTCTTTGTATGAGGACGTCAGCCATACTGAATAAGGATCCACTCTAATGACCTCCCTGAAACTTGATTACCTCTATAACGACACTCCACATGAGGTCACATCCAGAGTCACTGGGGGTAAGACTTCTGCATATCTTTTTGGGGAGCACACAGCTCAACCCCTAATTAGCACCTTCCATTCTCCTGACATTCCAACAGGACTCAAAGAAGACTGGGGGGAAGATCATCCAGACTGTAGCCTTGAAAACTGGAAATAGTGGTGAAACTAGTCCTTGAAGGGTCGACTCGCATTACCAGCCATTCCAGCACCGGGACCACAGTGTCCACCTCAGACTTCCCCCAACCCCATGCTCTCTGAGTATCCTCCTCACTTTCCAAGCCAGTGACTGAAAGGACTGTACATTATACACTCAGATAAGTGTGAGTCAGTTTACAAGAGGAGCTAAAGCACAGTCTTTGTTCTCTGTGACTGACTTCTTCCATACCCTGATAAAGAGGTAGAAATCTAAACTTGGTCAAACACAAAAGTGAAATTACATCACACAACACAGCTAAGAAAACTTCTAACTGAAGAGCCAAAGAGAACATATCTGCTTCCAAAGGCTGATTAGCATTGGAGGTTGCCTGCTAATTATAATCTTGTGATAAAAATGCAATCAAAGGTTTGCATAGAGGAACAACAGTTTTAGTAATATTTGTAATAAGAACAAGTTAAAATTCAAACAACTCTTAATTAGGAATTGACTAAACAGATTGAGTTGTGTTCTCCACAGAGTGGGGATCCGATGCATTTTCTATATTATAAGCACATTGTCAATGAATACTTAATGTCAAGAGAAATACTGAGCTGTGTTCAAAGCTCAAAAACAGTGCATTTAATATGACCTTGATTTTGCAAAGACTCACTTAGTATACATTCATATTATTTACAGGTCTATAAAAGAAACCAGAAGAAAAAATATATATACACCATATAGCTCGCATATGATATATAACCATATATATCAAAATGCATGTGTTTGTTTATACACGTGGTATAGACTGCTGTGTAGGAGACATTCAAGGACTATGTGTTCTGGGTAATCACAGAGTGCCAGGCTGGGTTCCTGTGTTATACAGCAGCTTCCCACTAGTTATCTATCCTACTCATGTGAGTGTATAGATGTCAATGCTACCTTCTCAGTTTGTCCCGCCTTCTCCTTCCCCTCCTGTGTCCACAAGTCTGCTCTCTATGTCTGCATCTTAATTTCTTCCCTGTAAATAGGTTAATCAGTGCTATTTTCCTAGATTCCACATATATGAATTAATATGGAGGAGAGGAGGCTCAAGGGGGAGGGTATGTATATATAATTGTGACTGATTTGTATTGTCATATGGCAGAAATCAACACAACACTGTAAAGCGATTATCCTCCAACTGAAGAAAACAGTCTGTAATTCAAAAAAAAAAAACAAACCAAACAAACAAACAAAAAAACCCCAGGAATATGTGTTGAGTGAAATGAGTGGACTTGATCCTTGATGATGAAAGACAAGGGTGTGCTCTGAGCATATGTGGGGGAGGGAGCCTAGGACAGAAGTGAGAGAGGGGAGACTTTCTGAGAGATGTCACACTGAGCTAAACTGGCCTCTTCTCACATACCTGTTTATCTGCCCCCACACTGTGAGCCTCTTGAGGATAGAGATCATGTCTAAATAATCCCCATAACCCCAGCATCTAGCCCAGTATTTATTACTTAAGGAGATCCTAATGAATATTGGTTATCTGTGTGGCCTAGTCCCAGAGAAGGCAATGGCACCCCACTCCAGTATTATTGACCTGGAAAATCCCATGTACGGAGGAGCATGGTAGGCTGCAGTCCATGGGGTCGCTAAGAGTCGGACACGACTGAGCAACTTCACTTTCACTTTTCACTTTCATGCATTGGAGAAGGAAATGGCAACCCACTCCAGTGTTCTTGCCTGGAGAATCCCAGGGACAGCAGAGCCTGGTGGGCTGCTGTCCATGGGGTCGCACAGAGTCGGACACGACTGAAGCGACTTAGCAGCAGCAGCAGCAGTGGCCTAGTCCTAGTTGGATATAAACTCAAAAAAATAAGCTACTTAATATTTTTTATGAAGTCAATCATTTGGCTTCCTCAATTCTTCCATATCATTAAAACATTTTAGAAAATTTCTTCCCAGTGAGAGTTTAAAATGGAAAGAATGCCCATATATAGGGCGAATGTGCTAAGTCACTTCAGTCGTGTTCGAATCTTTTGTGATCCCATGGACTGTAGCCTGCCAGGCTCCTCTGCCCATGGGATTCTCCAGGCAGGAATACTGGAGAGGGTTGCCATTTCCTTCTCCAGGGGGTCTTCCCAAGCCAGGGCTTGAACCCAGGTCTCTTATGTCTCCTGTTTTGGAGGGTGGGTTCTTCACCACTAGTGCCACCTGAGAAGCCGATATATATATCCACACCATCATGTCTCAAAATAAAAATAAAAGCCAAAACTTTTAATGAACATACAGTTTCTAGAAAATGTTGATTTAGACTGCCTCCTTCCTATCACTTCGGTTTCTGCGCTTGCCCCTTTCTTGTGCAAAAATGAAATTGCTGTCTCAGAAGACTATGGTGGACTCATACCTTGGCCTTGTAACCAGACAACAATCTTGAGGGTGGAATCAGATGTCTGTCCCCATCAGGAAACTGCTGATCCTCACATTATATCCTAGTGCCGATGTTGGCAAGCTATCAATAAGAGTTATTAAGAATAGTGACAGCAGTTAGTAATGCTGGTGGAAGTCAGCTCAAAGCTGGCCACTGCAAACACACTCTTCCAAAGACAAAAGTAAGTCGAGTTAATCTGACAGTCTTCTAAGACAGCCAAATACGTGTGGATGTGACTAGCTCGTGATACTTATCCAGATCATTACTATGCCCAGTCTGTTTCATTTTGATTGCCCTTCCTTTTCNGCTCAAAGCTGGCCACTGCAAACACACTCTTCCAAAGACAAAAGTAAGTCGAGTTAATCTGACAGTCTTCTAAGACAGCCAAATACGTGTGGATGTGACTAGCTCGTGATACTTATCCAGATCATTACTATGCCCAGTCTGTTTCATTTTGATTGCCCTTCCTTTTCGATGTCTGTCTCATTCTCTGGAAGAAAGTAGAGAATTATTTCAGACAGTCTTAAATAAATAGCTATTCATCTTTTTATTTATCTTCTTTTCAGTCTTAATGAGTTGTAGTGATAACCATGTGACTATGGGAAAAAAGCAAATTTGTATTTATCAGTCTTGTATTCCTGAATTTGAAGAATCACTAGCAAGGTTGGAAACAGCAAGTGTGTTTTCAGTATTGAAAATTATATATGCCAAATAGTTTACCTTTCATTAAGTTGGAATGAATATCTATTATGTTTATGGAAATATAAACTATTAAATTTATACAATAAGTGAAGACTGTATTCATATGTTGTTGTAACGACCACAATAAAATCAGGGCATGGAAATAGCCGAACTGCAGTCCTATCTCAAATTTAGTAATAACTTTATAGTTTCTTTTTCCTGAGATTCTTCTGTTATCCACAAATGATATCAGAAGCAATAAATGTATCAAACATTCAGACATTTAAACACTGAATCATATGAATATGAAAACACATAATTGGAGACTTCACTCCACAACTAACTTTCTATGCAACACCCATAATGTCCTAGGAGCTGTTCCAGGGGTCGAGATACAGTCAGGGCAAAGTGGAACAGGTCCAAGTTCTCATGAAGTTTGACTCTAGTGCCTAAATTGTTGTGTTTTATAAAGGCTGTTTGCTCTCAATTGTACATTTAAAAAGACATGTCCATGTTACTAACTCTCTTAGCAAGGAAAATTCAACATAAAACTATGCTTTGGAAAACAGAGTTTATTTCAAGATAAATTTTTTACCCTTTTAGCACCACATTTCTTTTTCTCATTGCCTCTGTCGTGGACTGAAAAACCTGGTAGTTCGTAAGTACCATACATAACCAAGAGACAATTACTTTTCTTATGCCTACAATTTTAAAAACTCTTAATTTTTGACTCAATGCAATTCAGAGCCTTGGTGAACATCAGGCAATTTAGACTATGTGCAAAAAAGATGTTGGTCTAGATGCGACGGGTCCCATCTGCATTAGCTCAGGTACACCTAACCTAGGCATGCTCATAAAGCAGAGAACGTGGATACTTGGTCCTGCTTCCAAATCCTGCATCCTGAATTCATGTGCTGTAGAAGCTTTTCAACTGCTGTTCGAAGATGGTGGCTTCTGCCTCTGAACTCAAAAGCCCCTTCCAGTCTTAACAACCAATCACAGGCTGCCTGACTTCTCGAGCAGGAGGCAGTATCAGCAGCAGGTGGAGGAGACGTCCCTTCTTTCTATGTCTTCTAGAACTAATTTTGTTGTTGTTCAATCACTCAGTTGTGTCTAACTCTTTGCAACCCCATGGACTGTAGCACACGAGCCTTCCCTGTCCTTTAATATCTCCCAGAGCTTGCTCAAACTCATGTGCATCGAGTCAGTGATACCATCCAACTATCTCGTCCTCTGTCATCCCCTTTTCCTCCTGCCCTCAATCTTTCCCAGCATCAGGGTCTTTTCAAATGAGTCAGTTCTTCACATCAGGTGGACAAAGTATTGGAGTTTCAGCTTCAGCATCAGTCCTTCCAATGAATATTCAAGATTGATTTCCTTTAGGATTGACTGGTTTGATCTCCTTGCAGTCCAAGGGACTCTCAAGGGTCTTCTATACCACAGTTCAAAAGCATCAATTTTTCAGTGTCCAGTTTTCTTTATGGTCCAACTTTTACATCCATACATGACTACTGGAAAAATAATAGCTTTGACTATATGGACCTTTGTTGGCACAGTCATTTCTCTGGTTTTTAATAAGCTGCCTAGATTTGTCATAACTGTTCTTCCAAGGAGCAAGCATCTTTTAATATCATTGCTTCAGTCATAATCTGCAGTGATTTTGGAGTGCAAGAAAATAAACTGTCACTGTTTCCAGAACCCATAGTGGAATTCATAGGTGTTTCAGATGGTAAAGAATCTTCCTGCAATGTGGGACACTTGGGTTCAATCCCTGAGTCAGGAAGATCCCCTGGAGAAGGGGATGGCAACCCCCTCCAGTATTCTTGCCCAGTGAATTCCATGGACAGAAGAGCCTAGCAGGTTATAGGCCATGGGGTCGCAAAGAGTTGGACCAGATTGCGCGACTAACACACACGTGTGTGTGCACGCACACACACACACACACACACACACTCACACACACAGAGAGAAAAGAGAAACTAAGCTTGTGCTACAAAAATATCTTCTATTCATGAGGCTCTTCTAAAATATTACACTATCACAGATCAGTCAGACTCCTTGCAGTTCACAATTCTAACAGAGAGAGACGTTAATAACACATTCCTCTCAGGAAACAAGAATGTGTTTCTACCCTTGGAAGTTAAGTCCTAATTTCTATGTAACACATTAGGCAACACAATTATTTTCTGTTTTAGTAACATAAAAGAATTATGAAGCATTTAGAAATACAGGCAAGTCAAATGAAAATAAAAGGGTTTTTCCCCTCCTAAAGTCTACTCTTCTATGTGATTTCATCACTGTGATTCATTTTTCTCTTTTAGGGAAGATGTGAGTTACCTAGGAAAACAACAATATACTTAATAGCAAGGTATATCTATATAAACTCTGAGACTAGATTGTTTGAGAGATTTAATAGCATAATCACAGGAAATATGCACATAAGAAATTATGTGCATAACAGATGAAAACCTAACCAACTAGGCCAGTAAAAGATATAAAATTTTTTGTTCCCAGTTATGAACAAAGACAAGTGCTCAGATTCAAGTATCCAGCTTTTCCAATGATTTTCTGGGGAAACAACATTGATTGGCTAAGTCAACTGATATTCAAGCCCCACTCTCCTTTGCCTGTCTTCAGTAGAGTTTGTGGAAATGAAATACTTTCCAGTCTTCCTTACAACTCATGGCAGCCAAGTGCTACAAAATAAGATGAAAGCCAATGTCTTTGCTGGAATGAATGAAGGGGCTTCTTGAAAAGTGCTTGGATTCTTGATAGAAGGTATCCATGTGTCTGTCCCATCCATTTTCTTTCTTCCTCTCTTCAAGAGGCGTATAATTCTTGGAACTCTGCAGTCTCATTCCCATTAAAAACAATTGTGTATAAATATGAATGACTAACACATTAAGGATAGTCTAACAGAAAGATTTAAAAAAAAAAGAATTCGAGTCCTTATGATATTGGTGAGAAATCTAACACTAAAATCTAACTCTAGCAACCATTTGCATCTAGACTTCCTTTTATACGAGAAAAATAACTTATCAATCAGTTCAAGGGACAGTTAGTCTGCTGTTTTCAAGTTAAATCATTTCCAGTGAATTTTTGATCCCAATCATTCACTGTCTCTATTGTCTATGAGACAATTGTCTCTTCTCCTCTTGTCATGTAGTTGGCAATGATTTCTCCATTTTCCCACTGCTCTTGAGGTTGTCCAAAATATACACTTTGGTCATGCAGGTTCAATCCCTGAGTCAGGAATATCCCCTTGAGGAAGAAATGGCAACTCAGCCCAGTATTATTGCCTGGGAAATCACATGGACAGAGGAGTCTTGCAGGCTGCAATCCAATGGGTTGCAAAGAGTTGGACATGACTGAACAAGAAAACAGCCAGAAGCACCAGGAGTTTCTCCTAGCTATCTTGCTCTCTTCTCTCTGCCATGAACATGGTTTCTCACTCAACTCATATCCCAGAGTGAGGAGACATGTAGAGAAGAGGCATGGCCTCCAACTCAAGACAAGTCCTGTGCAATGTGAGTAAGATTCAGGAGTTACTTGTTACTGCAGCTTATTATAAAGCAGACAAATACAAAACAGTACCAGAAATGAGTGTGGTTATGTGATATGCTTTGGCCAAGCATATCACCTAAAGTGATATAAGCAAGTAAGAAAGCAAATCTTAGAGGATTTCATCCCAGAATGAGAAGAAATTAGGATTAAGCCATGACAGTCAACCTGTACTTGCAGACAGGTCATGTGAATGGGAGATAACTACTACTGCAATTGAGGGATTATTTTGGTTTAGGTTATCAGAATAAGACTAAATGATATACATGCTCTTAATGAGTCAACCATGGTTGTTGTTGTCATTGTTCAGTCACTAAATCATGTCTGACTCTTTGTGACCTCAAGAACTGTAGCATGCCAAGCTTCCTGGTCTTTCACTATCTCCTGGAGTTTGCTCAAATTCGTGTGTATTGACTTGGTGATGCTATCTAACCATCTCAACCTCCTCCTGCCCTCAATCTTTTCCATCATCAGAGTCTTTTCCAGTGAGTTGGCTTTTCGTATCAGGTGGCCAAAGTCTTGGAGCTTCAGCTTCAGCATCAGTCCTTCCAATGAATATTCAGGGTTTATTTCATTTAGGATTGACTGGTTTGATCTCCTTGCAATGCAAGGGACTCTCAAGTGTCTTCGCCAGTACCACAATTCAAGGGCATCAATTCTTTGGCACTCATCCTTCTTTATGGTCCAGTTCTCATATCTGTACATGACTACTGGAAAAACCATAGCTTTGACTATACAGATTATTGTTGGCAAAGTGATGTCTCTGCTTATTTGCTATCTATGTTTATCATAGATTTCCTTCCAAGAAGCAAGTGTCAATGTCATGGCTGCAGTCACAATCTCCAGTGATTTCGGACCACAGGAAAGTAAAACCTGTCACTTCTTCCACTTTTTTCCCTTCTATTTGCCATGAAGTGATGGGTTTGGATGCAATGATCTTAGTTTTTTGAATGTTGAGTTTTAAGCCAGGTTTCTCACTTTTCTTTTTTCTCATGGTAAAGCTACCCAAAGTGTGTTCATGGTTGAAATACTTGGTCTGGAAAGATCAGCAGAAACCGGCATGGACAGTATCTGCCAAACCATCCAGGTAGGACTAAGGTAATGCCAGCACAGCCACCCACCTGTTTGGAGGATGGAGTTAATCCAGCCAGCACGCTCTTGATGGAGGTGGGAGCAATTGTTACATGCTGAGCTCAGACTGCCAGAGTCAACTTTCCTCATCCTTTATGTTGGCTTTGAGGAGCAAAAAGTCAATGTTTCCTTAAATTCTTCCAGAGGCTCCTGTCCAAACCAGTAGCTACCCTTTCTGTTCCACAGAAACCTTTACTGCCAGTGGTCTCAATCTCTTTTCCTTTGAAAATAAAATGTGCTTTCTGCATTTAATATTTCTCAGAATTCCTCTAAAGTGGAGTAGACAAAAAGCCATGGAAAAAGCCTTTAGGAAAACACTAGAAGTTCTCTCATACATAAGAATCTCTGAAACCCAGTCATTTCTTAATTTTATCCTGAGTACATCATACAACAGAAAAGCGCACATATTCCAAGTGAAGAGTCTGACAAATTTTCACAAAGCGAACTCACCCTGTAACAAACACCAGATTAAGAAAGAAAACATTACTAGCTCCCTAGTAAATCCCTCAAGTCTGCTTCTATTCACTCCTCCCCAGCAAGGATAACCACCATTCTTACTTCTATCATCAAAGATAAGTTTAGCCTGAAATGAAAAAAAAAAAAAAATGGCATTTTGTCTGGTGTACTTCTATGTGTTTGGTTCTTTAAGTCTAACTCTACGTATATGAAAATCATTTTGTTGTACGTGTTCATTTATTCTCCTTGCTCTAGTCCATTGTAAGAATATACCACAATTAATTTAGCCATCCTATTACTATAGGCATTTAGGATGTTTCGGTCTGGGTTCATTACAAATGATGCTGCTATGGAAATTCCTATACATGTGTTAGATTCACAAATATACATAAGTATCTGAATTATCTCGGAGTGAAATTGCTATGTCATAAGATGTGGTATGGGCTGCCCTGGCTCAGATGGTAAAAAATCCGCCTGCAGTGCACAAGACCTGGATTCAATCCCTGGGTCAGGAAGATCCCCTGGAGAAAGGAATGGCTACCCACTCCAGTGTTCTTGTCTGAAGAATTCCATGGATAGAGGGGCATGGCAGACTCATGGGGGTCACAAAGAGTCAGACACAACTGAGTAACTAACACACACACACACACACACACAAGATGTGATATGTTCATCTTATTATAAATACTGCCAAATGATTGTATAAAGTGGTTGTGTCAATTTATACAGCATGGGTTGTAATACCACCATGCGATTGGTGCCTAGTGGCATTGAATGATAGCTTGCATTTCCCTGATGGTTAATGGTAAAACTCAGCCACTTTATGGGGTTCTGATAGAATTTATGTCTTCATCCTATGGAGAAGGCAAAAGAAAAAAGAGAAGAAATCTCCTTTTCCATATCAAAATATTATATTATTTCTTCCTACAGTAAAAGAAGGGAGAGAGTTTGTGGGGAAGATGACTAGTCCTAAAATGCACAGATTTGAAATAAAGTAAATGAGTGGCAGACTTCACCTTCAGCAGTCTTGATGGGTGTTCTGGACCTAGGGACTAAGCTGTGGGGGCTTGAGTCTTCGATTTTCTCTGCTCTGCAGCCACTATCACTTTTGTAGCTTCTTCCACTTCCCCTCATCTGCAATTCAGGGACAGCACAGAAGGAGGAGCCTACAATAAACCAGACCTAGCACTTTCCTTCGGAGAAGGCAATGGCCCCCCACTCCAGTACTCTGGCCTGGAAAATCCCATGGGTGGAGGAGCCTGGTGGGTTGCACTCCATGGGGTCACTAAGAGTCGGACATGACTGAGCGACTTCACTTTCGCTTTTCACTTTCATGCATTGGAGAAGGAAATGGCAACCCACTCCAGTATTCTTGCCTGGAGAATCCCAGAGACAGTGGGCCCCCGTCTATGGGGTCCCACAGAGTTGGACACGACTGAAGTGACTTAGCAGTAGCAGCGGCAGCAGCACTTACCTTGTGGCTCCGATGGTAAAGCTCCTGTCTGCAATGCAGGAGACCCAGGTTTAGTCCCTGGGTTGGGAAGATCCTCTAGAGAAGGAAATGGCAGCCCACTCCAGTAGTTTTGCCTGGAAAATCCCATAGACAGAGGAGCCTGGTAGGCTACAGTCCATGGGATTGANCCCTAGTAAATCCCTCAAGTCTGCTTCTATTCACTCCTCCCCAGCAAGGATAACCACCATTCTTACTTCTATCATCAAAGATAAGTTTAGCCTGAAATGAAAAAAAAAAAAAAAATGGCATTTTGTCTGGTGTACTTCTATGTGTTTGGTTCTTTAAGTCTAACTCTACGTATATGAAAATCATTTTGTTGTACGTGTTCATTTATTCTCCTTGCTCTAGTCCATTGTAAGAATATACCACAATTAATTTAGCCATCCTATTACTATAGGCATTTAGGATGTTTCGGTCTGGGTTCATTACAAATGATGCTGCTATGGAAATTCCTATACATGTGTTAGATTCACAAATATACATAAGTATCTGAATTATCTCGGAGTGAAATTGCTATGTCATAAGATGTGGTATGGGCTGCCCTGGCTCAGATGGTAAAAAATCCGCCTGCAGTGCACAAGACCTGGATTCAATCCCTGGGTCAGGAAGATCCCCTGGAGAAAGGAATGGCTACCCACTCCAGTGTTCTTGTCTGAAGAATTCCATGGATAGAGGGGCATGGCAGACTCATGGGGGTCACAAAGAGTCAGACACAACTGAGTAACTAACACACACACACACACACACACAAGATGTGATATGTTCATCTTATTATAAATACTGCCAAATGATTGTATAAAGTGGTTGTGTCAATTTATACAGCATGGGTTGTAATACCACCATGCGATTGGTGCCTAGTGGCATTGAATGATAGCTTGCATTTCCCTGATGGTTAATGGTAAAACTCAGCCACTTTATGGGGTTCTGATAGAATTTATGTCTTCATCCTATGGAGAAGGCAAAAGAAAAAAGAGAAGAAATCTCCTTTTCCATATCAAAATATTATATTATTTCTTCCTACAGTAAAAGAAGGGAGAGAGTTTGTGGGGAAGATGACTAGTCCTAAAATGCACAGATTTGAAATAAAGTAAATGAGTGGCAGACTTCACCTTCAGCAGTCTTGATGGGTGTTCTGGACCTAGGGACTAAGCTGTGGGGGCTTGAGTCTTCGATTTTCTCTGCTCTGCAGCCACTATCACTTTTGTAGCTTCTTCCACTTCCCCTCATCTGCAATTCAGGGACAGCACAGAAGGAGGAGCCTACAATAAACCAGACCTAGCACTTTCCTTCGGAGAAGGCAATGGCCCCCCACTCCAGTACTCTGGCCTGGAAAATCCCATGGGTGGAGGAGCCTGGTGGGTTGCACTCCATGGGGTCACTAAGAGTCGGACATGACTGAGCGACTTCACTTTCGCTTTTCACTTTCATGCATTGGAGAAGGAAATGGCAACCCACTCCAGTATTCTTGCCTGGAGAATCCCAGAGACAGTGGGCCCCCGTCTATGGGGTCCCACAGAGTTGGACACGACTGAAGTGACTTAGCAGTAGCAGCGGCAGCAGCACTTACCTTGTGGCTCCGATGGTAAAGCTCCTGTCTGCAATGCAGGAGACCCAGGTTTAGTCCCTGGGTTGGGAAGATCCTCTAGAGAAGGAAATGGCAGCCCACTCCAGTAGTTTTGCCTGGAAAATCCCATAGACAGAGGAGCCTGGTAGGCTACAGTCCATGGGATTGATAGTCAGTGGAGCCTGGTAGGCTACAGTCCATGGGATTGAAAAGAGTCGGACAGGACTGAAGGACTCCACTTTCACTTTCAGCACTTTTCTGTCCTTGTCTCAAGGCTGCCAGGATGCAATGCTGTGATTTATCATCTACACTGCTGGCACCATAAGAGAGCTGATGGAGGTCAGTTCAGCTCAGAGATCATCACTGAAACTTAAACAGCTACTTCTGAAACAACGAGGCAACAGCTAAATTAAGTGAAATTGCATTTTAGAAGTGACCTTATATTTGATTGCAATTTGCAAACAAACTGGCAAAAGAAAGATTGAGTTGAATAGGAGAACTTTCTGGAAGTCCTTGGAGGTGGGGAAGGAAAGGTACAAAGCCTTGAATATAACTAAGTAGCATCTACAGGAATACAAGCTGAGTGGAGGGTCAGCAAGCATGGGATTAAGGAAATGTCTTGGGACAAATGTGGGAAAAGTCAGGAAGTCTAGACTAGTGTTTTGGACTTTGAGAATCAATAATGGGAAAATAAAAAGGGACTAAATAAAAAGTAAATAAATATGTGCCTCTATGGTTAAAAGATTCGTCCCTTTTCTCTTTATTGATTTCCAAAGTCAGACCATTTCCCCTTAATGGATTTGGGCTTTATTTTTCCTGCTGATGTGGTCATATTTACTGGACTCTTTTTTAAATGTCTTCTTACAACTCTTCAATAACAGTGTTAACTCCTATCACACCAGAAAACTCCCTCAGCAAGCACCGCTAGCTATTCTTCTTCTTTTCTCCACCCCTGTCCATACAGTCCTCACTTCATCTCCTTTCCTCTTTTGTCTTAACTTGCAGAGTAACAGCATACACAAGCCTGCTTCGTGGTGCACAAAGCATATTCACATACGTTACCCTCAAGTCACTCAATTAGAAATCACTGGGACCACATTATGCTAGTGCTCTACCTGGCACTAATCAGATAGAACCATCATATTAGGCAGAAGCAGTGGCTTCCCGTGTGGCTCAGTGGTAAAGAAACGACCCTCAATGCAGGAGAGGAGGGTCTGATCCCTGGGTTGGGAAGATCTCCAGGAGAAGGGAATGGCTACCCACTCTAGTATTCTTGCCTGGGAAATCCCATAAACAGAGGAGCCTGGTGGGCTACAGTCCATGGTGTTGCAAAGAGTCAGACATGACTTAGAGACTCAAAAACAATATCTGGTACAAGGAGCAGGCCGGTTGCCTGCGTTTCATAAGTAAGCAAACTATGTTGCAGATCAGTAATGAGATGAGGTGAACCTAAAAGGAAAACTATGGCATTGATACAAGCCGACAACCCACTCGAGACAGGTACAATCAAAGGATCCTGAGTTCACAATTTCATCCCTCCAAATCTTTTTTTTTTTTTTTTTTCACCTATGACAGGAAGACAGGGATATTTACCTGCTGGTGTATTCTGAAGGTGAAATCAGATACTCCGTGCAAAGAGCCTCCTGCAGTGGTGGTTCATGTATACACTCCATAAAACAGAGAGCTGAGTGGCCTCGTGAAAAGTTTAAACACTGTGTTCCTGCAAATATGTGCTTGAATCCTTGCTCTGCAAACATTTTTGAAATATAATTGACCTATAACACTATGTTACTTCCGGTACACAACACAGTGCTTCTATATTTCAATATATTTCAAAAGGGTAGATTTAGTTACCATCTGTCCCCATCCAAAGATATTACATAATTATCGTCTGATTTCCCCACACTCTATTTCATACCTGGGGCTCACTTATTTTGTAGCTGAAAATCTGTACCTCTTCATAAGTTTCTTTTATCACCTGAAAAAAGAAATTAAAATAAGAAAACTCAGATATTTTCTAAAATTAAACTAAAAAGATATAATAGAGCATGCATGAGATAATACAGTTTCTCATCATTTTTTCCACAATGTTGCTTGGGTTCAATCACGTCAGCTGGCAAACCTAACTCTGAAGTCTCTTGGCTGGGTGTATGTATTCAAGTTTGAAGATCTCCATCAGTAGAAAGCAGGGAGCTATTTTAAGGATATTTTTGTCCCCATGTGAGCAAAGGAAAGGCTAGGCAGGGAGATAAAATATTGTGAAGTCATGGAAAATGGCAGATCCACTTGGAAAAAATTCCGTCATTTCTGGAGGCAAAACTATTTTAAGTCATACTTCCTGTATGAGAAAATAAACGACTCTTTTTGAGTGGATACGACAATGGCCTTGTGCAATAATTTATGAGGCTTATGTTGTAGGTGTTTACTGTAAAAATATTTGACATCTACATGTAAGTTAAGGAAGGAACAGTTTGTGTCATAGAAAAGCGCAGTCTCCTCACCATCCGGTTTTCCAGCGGGGTCTCTGCATGCCTGCAGTGGCTAGGAGATGTGCCAGCCATTCATCCACACCAAGGCAGAGAGAACTCATCAATCTGCCTGCATGTTCCATTTCCACACTCTGAAATGCTGTGCAATGCCCCGGCCACACTGAATGGCCCACACTAAGTACAAAAGGAAACCTGCCATCCTCTTCATCTCTCAAGCCCTGGGAGAGTATGCTCCTAATATACTTCTGGGTTTTCAAAACCAGCTGGAGTTGGTCCACAGGAGCCTTATCCAGTTTACAAGCACAAGCTGATTAATTCAGAAAGTGCTCTTAAATAGTTTCCTCTATTCTTCTTTCTTTGAAAGAGCATGCTTGTCTCAAACTATCCTGAGCATTTTATAGCAGAGGAAATATTTTTATCTTAAAAGAAGTATCTCTTCCTTAGGTCAGATGATTCCTGCAGAGACTGGGTTGGGGCAGTAGTCTAAAAATTAAAACAGACTCAATTTGGCTGTTTTTTGTTTTGTTTTGTTTTTCCCCAGAAGACAATCTACATGTTATTGTGCATGCATGCTTAGTCACTCAGTCATGTCCAACTCTTTGCAACCCTATGGACTATAGCCCACCTGGCTCTTCTGTCCATAGGGTTATCCAGGCAAGAACACTAGAGTGGGTTGCCATGCCCTCCTCCAGGGGATCTTCCTGACCCAGAAATCGAACCCATGTCTCTTGTGTATCCTGCACTGGCAGGCAGGTTCACCACCACTAGCACCACCTGGGAACTCCTATATGTTATTAAAGGCAGGTAATCCTAATGCCTACTGGCCCTAAGAATCTGAGCCCCACAATAACAAGACCTCACGACTTTCTTCTCCCTTCAGAAATAGTCTCCACTTATTTCTTAGAGAGCCCAGACGGGTTCCTGCCAGTGCCACAAACCAGTTAGCATCATCTTCCCCATAGTCCTCTTCCTTCTGACCATACTTGCCACTTGGAAAAGCTTTGTCACCATGACATCACAGAACGAAAATGCCACTGTTCATCCCAAAAAAGCATCTCTGAGTGTCCCTAAAACATTTAGGCTTCAACATGCTAGAGGCACAGGTCCAGGGCAAAACTAAGGCAAATTCTCTTTTCCATTCGATGACAGTCCTTTCACATCAAACGAAGTGTCTTCTGGATAGTTCTGTTGACTCCTTGTCTTTGCCTCATTCCATATTTCTCAGGAAAATTATTTTCAAACATCCTGGTACCTCAAGCAAAACCTGCAGAATTTAAAGAGGCAGAGTTGCCATCATATCTCCTGCATCTTCTATCACTCAGCTAAAACCCTCCACCCTTTCCAGTTGCACAAGTTCCCACGTGGGCATCAGTAGATCCCAGCAGACACTGGGTTGGGGGAGGAGGAGGTGAGTTAGAGGAAGAGGACAAAGACATCCCTATGGATAACATCCTGGTCTCAGCTCAGCCAGACCAGAAGCCCCTGATGTAAGGTTCAGGATCGTCAGTTTTCACCTGCTCCAGGAAGATGAAAGATTCCACTGTCAGCAGCATTTATCACACATGGCACTTGCCTTGCAGCTGAAATAACATACTCTAGAGTTCAGAGCTCTTGTTCAGAATAAGGAAATGTTGATTCCAGTCCTGGATCTGCCCCTTTCTTGCCTGCTGCCCGTGGACACACAGGAGGGAAAGCACTTTGTCGCGTCCAGACCTTTGTCCTCACAGCCAAACAACTGTTTGATTAATACTTTTAGCTCAAATTCCTTGGAGCTCCCCACATCCTTATCCCATAGAGCTGAGATGATAACACATATCTTATCTGCCAAATGGGGCTGTAAACTTAGATGCATTCTGTGTGAACATGTCCACCAACTGTCTCCCTTTGCCCTATGAGGCCAAACGTAATCCCCCTGGAATCTGATGGGCTTAGGATCATGTGGCTGGACTTGCTCACCCAGGAAAAGGACCAGCGCCTGGCTTTTCAAATCCTTCCTTGCAAGTCCTCACATATCTCCTTCATAGCCTTCTTCACAATCTGAATACATGAACATTTCTTGCTCCAAAGAAGCCACCTTTGTTCAAGCACAAGCCTTCAAAAAGAATCTTTAATGTGTTTGGTATTCATTTTATCCCAAGTATTTTCCACTGTTTTTCACTATAAAATGGCTTGTGCCACCACCACCTAAAGGACCACACATGACTGATAAAGCAACCGAAAGGCCAAAGAACCCTCCGCTCACAAGGTTTCTCTAATGACTACAGAGACTAGGGCCCATGGCAACCCATGCCACCCAAAGGGAGAAAGGAGCCAACTTTCCTTGCGTTCAGTCACAGGAATTTCAAGGCTAGTCTCCAGTCTCAGGGTAGCCTAGGCTACCAGAGAGATTCAGGCTCCTGATAAAACCCCAGTTTTGCTGGGATTTGAAAATAGTTTGTAACCAATGCATGAGCTGAGAACATGCTGTGAAACAGTGATCACAGAAAAACTCTTGCACACTAGGGGTCAGGACCCTAGACTCCAGGCCCACGTGGACCATTTATTATTGTGTGGCTCTGATATCTCATTGTATGGTATAGGCCTCATTCTCTTTTTTAATAAGTAAGGAAAGAACACTAGATTGTTTTTATTGGTTTTTAGGTCCTGGTAGTTCAGATGGTAAAGAACCTGCCTGTAGTACAGGAAACCGAGGTTTGTTCCCTGGGTTGAGAAGATCCCTTGGAGAAGGGAATAGCAACCCACTCCAATATTCTTANATCTTAAAAGAAGTATCTCTTCCTTAGGTCAGATGATTCCTGCAGAGACTGGGTTGGGGCAGTAGTCTAAAAATTAAAACAGACTCAATTTGGCTGTTTTTTGTTTTGTTTTGTTTTTCCCCAGAAGACAATCTACATGTTATTGTGCATGCATGCTTAGTCACTCAGTCATGTCCAACTCTTTGCAACCCTATGGACTATAGCCCACCTGGCTCTTCTGTCCATAGGGTTATCCAGGCAAGAACACTAGAGTGGGTTGCCATGCCCTCCTCCAGGGGATCTTCCTGACCCAGAAATCGAACCCATGTCTCTTGTGTATCCTGCACTGGCAGGCAGGTTCACCACCACTAGCACCACCTGGGAACTCCTATATGTTATTAAAGGCAGGTAATCCTAATGCCTACTGGCCCTAAGAATCTGAGCCCCACAATAACAAGACCTCACGACTTTCTTCTCCCTTCAGAAATAGTCTCCACTTATTTCTTAGAGAGCCCAGACGGGTTCCTGCCAGTGCCACAAACCAGTTAGCATCATCTTCCCCATAGTCCTCTTCCTTCTGACCATACTTGCCACTTGGAAAAGCTTTGTCACCATGACATCACAGAACGAAAATGCCACTGTTCATCCCAAAAAAGCATCTCTGAGTGTCCCTAAAACATTTAGGCTTCAACATGCTAGAGGCACAGGTCCAGGGCAAAACTAAGGCAAATTCTCTTTTCCATTCGATGACAGTCCTTTCACATCAAACGAAGTGTCTTCTGGATAGTTCTGTTGACTCCTTGTCTTTGCCTCATTCCATATTTCTCAGGAAAATTATTTTCAAACATCCTGGTACCTCAAGCAAAACCTGCAGAATTTAAAGAGGCAGAGTTGCCATCATATCTCCTGCATCTTCTATCACTCAGCTAAAACCCTCCACCCTTTCCAGTTGCACAAGTTCCCACGTGGGCATCAGTAGATCCCAGCAGACACTGGGTTGGGGGAGGAGGAGGTGAGTTAGAGGAAGAGGACAAAGACATCCCTATGGATAACATCCTGGTCTCAGCTCAGCCAGACCAGAAGCCCCTGATGTAAGGTTCAGGATCGTCAGTTTTCACCTGCTCCAGGAAGATGAAAGATTCCACTGTCAGCAGCATTTATCACACATGGCACTTGCCTTGCAGCTGAAATAACATACTCTAGAGTTCAGAGCTCTTGTTCAGAATAAGGAAATGTTGATTCCAGTCCTGGATCTGCCCCTTTCTTGCCTGCTGCCCGTGGACACACAGGAGGGAAAGCACTTTGTCGCGTCCAGACCTTTGTCCTCACAGCCAAACAACTGTTTGATTAATACTTTTAGCTCAAATTCCTTGGAGCTCCCCACATCCTTATCCCATAGAGCTGAGATGATAACACATATCTTATCTGCCAAATGGGGCTGTAAACTTAGATGCATTCTGTGTGAACATGTCCACCAACTGTCTCCCTTTGCCCTATGAGGCCAAACGTAATCCCCCTGGAATCTGATGGGCTTAGGATCATGTGGCTGGACTTGCTCACCCAGGAAAAGGACCAGCGCCTGGCTTTTCAAATCCTTCCTTGCAAGTCCTCACATATCTCCTTCATAGCCTTCTTCACAATCTGAATACATGAACATTTCTTGCTCCAAAGAAGCCACCTTTGTTCAAGCACAAGCCTTCAAAAAGAATCTTTAATGTGTTTGGTATTCATTTTATCCCAAGTATTTTCCACTGTTTTTCACTATAAAATGGCTTGTGCCACCACCACCTAAAGGACCACACATGACTGATAAAGCAACCGAAAGGCCAAAGAACCCTCCGCTCACAAGGTTTCTCTAATGACTACAGAGACTAGGGCCCATGGCAACCCATGCCACCCAAAGGGAGAAAGGAGCCAACTTTCCTTGCGTTCAGTCACAGGAATTTCAAGGCTAGTCTCCAGTCTCAGGGTAGCCTAGGCTACCAGAGAGATTCAGGCTCCTGATAAAACCCCAGTTTTGCTGGGATTTGAAAATAGTTTGTAACCAATGCATGAGCTGAGAACATGCTGTGAAACAGTGATCACAGAAAAACTCTTGCACACTAGGGGTCAGGACCCTAGACTCCAGGCCCACGTGGACCATTTATTATTGTGTGGCTCTGATATCTCATTGTATGGTATAGGCCTCATTCTCTTTTTTAATAAGTAAGGAAAGAACACTAGATTGTTTTTATTGGTTTTTAGGTCCTGGTAGTTCAGATGGTAAAGAACCTGCCTGTAGTACAGGAAACCGAGGTTTGTTCCCTGGGTTGAGAAGATCCCTTGGAGAAGGGAATAGCAACCCACTCCAATATTCTTACCTGGAGAATCCCATGGACAGAGGAGCCTGGAGGGCTACAGTCCATGGGGTTGCAAAGAGTCAGACACAACTGATGCAACTAAAACTTTCAAGTCCAGCTTTCAATAAATGACCTTCTGGTTGCTAGTCTAGGAACCTATCCACGGTGGCACTATGTGTGTTTAAAGGTAAAAAAACAAAAACAAAAACTGACAATCGTTTGGAACACAGCAAATTTATAGGCATAGGATTACATTAAAGCAGAAAATCTCATTTACTGTCATATTGCATATGTGCTCAGGTGCTCAGTCATGTTTGACTCTTTGAGACTCAACAGACTGTACTCCGCCAGGCTCCTCTGTCCATGGAATTTTCCAAGCAGAAATACTGGAGTGGGTTGTCATTTCCTACTCCAGGGGATCTTCCCACCCCTGCTCGAATCCGCATCTCTTGTGTCTCCTACATTGGAAGGCACATTACCACTGAGCCACCTAGGAAGCCCACTGTCATGTTACTTATAATAAATCCTGTACTGGTATGGAAGCAGTTCTAACTTATGAAGCAAGCTTTGTGTGTGTTTGTATGCTTGCATGTGTGTGTGTTTTAAACACTCCTACAATTTGTGCAATTTGCCAGTTCAGTCATTCAGTCATGGCTGACTTGTTGCAACCCCATGGACTGCTACGCAATTTGAGCATACAAAAATTTAATTCTACAGAATCCAAAATTAGCTGCATGATCAATGAGTGAACTAACAAAGTGATAATAATCATATTCAGAGCAATAAAGGAGAAGATGCTCTATAAAGAAACATCAATGAGAAATAATGAACCTAAGCTCTTGTCAAAGCAGATGGAACCAAGCCTGTTGGATAGTTTCCCATATGACAGGGAAGCTAAACTTTGAATCCCTAAGGTCCAGCTCTGGCTTCGGTTTATCATGTCACAGAGCTTTAAGAGAACTTTAGAAAAATTGGATTACTACATGAGCACAGACATTTCTGGAAAGGGTGTGGGAAAGCCAAGTCTCTTTATTTTAATATGAATTAAGTCTTCATCTCTGGTTTTGAGCTGAACTTGCTCTTGTTCAGGTTTTCCCACTAACACTTGCCTTGGCTGCAAAGCTAAGCTTCAAGGCATCAATTAACATCTCACACTTTGCCTCATCCGTCTCCTGCTTGTCACCTAGCATTTTACTTGAATCACTTTCAAATTCTCTCTCTGAACAAACCTGTACTTATCCCATGATTGGGCTCTGACTTAATCAAGTCATGCTTGTTCATTTATTCTTTCTGTTTAGAACTGTGTCTGGGAAAATGAATACCTTTTACTTTTAAATTGTGGATTAAAAAATACAAATGTGTATAGGTTAAAAATAGATATATATTTTGCTTTCTGACACTACTTTATATTTTATAAAAATAAGAGTAAAACAAGGAAAATAAATATTTGAATTGTGTCATTCCAGGTGTTATACATTTTCCTCATAGACAATTTTGAAATTACTTTTAAAGTTAGCATTACAATATTTTTTATGTTTCGCTGTCATAGACACAGATGTCACATTCTATAACAGGTTTGTGTCTGAATATAAGAATATAAGAAGCTTTTTGTAACCTGCTACATTAGAAAAATTTTAAATAAATTTATTATTTCAAGTAACTTTCCTTTTACTCCTTGAAGTGTTCTAAATATATAATCACATCCTCTACAAGTGCAGACAGTTTCACCTTTTTCTTTCCAGTCCTTATGCCTGTAATTGCTCTATTTTTATCTAATTGTACTGAGTAATTCTTCTAACATAATGTTAAATATAAGAAGAATTTTCCCCCGTATTTAATAAGAAGGCACTTAGAGTTTCTCCATTAAGTAAGATGAAGGCTTTGGAATTCACACACTCACACACAGGATACAAGGGTCTTTAAGGATGTATTCATCGATTCCTACTTCATTTAGTCTTTATCACATGAGTGGGTGAATTTTTCCAAGTGTATTTTCTGTGTCTATAGAGACAATCATATTATTTTTCTGCAAAACTCAATTAAAATGATGGATTATACCAATGGATTGCCTAATATTGATCTATCCTTGTATTTCTGAAATAAAAAGTATTTGGTCGTAGTTTCTTAATTTTAATTACTATTAGATGTATTTGCTAATAATTTATTTAAATTTTTTACATCAATCCTAATAGGTGAAATCGCCTGTAATTTCCTTTGTGTTGCAATCATTGTCAAGCATAGGGAACAATGTTATACCCACTGCACAGAAAGAATCTGGAAATTTCCCAGTTCTACTCTAGTTTGAGTAGAACTAAAACTGTCTTATTCTTAACAGTTGAGTTGATAGACCCTCCCTGGAAAAGGAAATGGTAACCCACTCTAGTGTTCCTGCCTGGAAAATCTCATGGACAGAGAAATCTGGTGGGCTATAGTCCGTAGGGTCGCAAAGAGTCGGACGTGACTTAGTGACTGAACAGCAACAAAGACAGACCTTATATGCCATGCAGACCAGTTTGGAAGGGAGAACTCTAATTTCTTTATTCTACTGTAATTAGTTTGTTTAGACTCTTTATCTCTAGTGAAGTCCATTTTTATAAGTTGTATTTTTCTTTAGAAATTATTATATTTTATTTATTCATCATTCGGTTATTTCATTTACTATGAGATTCATTCCGGACAATGGCATTTTGTCAATGTGACACCAGCTGGGGCTGGAAAAATCACTTGTGCACTGAGGTTTGCTCTCTTGCTGTGATTGAAGTGCTGTGACCACCATGTAAATAACCCTGAGCCAGCCTGAAGGAGGCTGCAAGGCCACATGGAAGAACCAGGATGCTGCACCGTCAGCCTGCCAGCCACCAGACACCCTGGTGAGGCCATCTTGGACCCTCCAGATTCCAGCTGATCAGAGAGCCCCAAGAAGATTAGGCATGGTGGTCAAAACTAGAGGACCATCCTATCTTTCAGACAAAGTGAAAGATAGGTGATCATTTTCAGCTGCTGACTTTGGGGTGGTTTGTTTTGCATCATGAGCTTAAGGATACAGACGTCAACATCCAACAGAATTGCAAAATTCCAGGAGGAGGGCTGTTTAAATAGAGCGTCACTGAAGAGACTACATTCTGGAGGGTGAGAAGAGGTGAGGTTTTGAATGAGGTGAAAGTGGGGTCGGTGATGAGGATGAAGAGGGAAGAGAAGAACAGAAGCTGAGGGTAGAGCCGAGACACTGTGCTGCTGCTGCTGCTGCTAAGTCGCTTCAGTCATGTCCGACTCTGCGCGACCCCATAGACGGCAGCCCATCAGGCTCCCCCGTCCCTGGGATTCTCCAGGCAAGAACACTGGAGTGGGTTGCTATTTCCTTCTCCAATTAATGAAAATGAAAAGTGAAAGTGAAGTCACTCAGTTGTGTCCGACGCTCAGCGACCCCATGGACTGCAGCCCACCAGGCTCCTCTGTCCATGGGATTTTCCAGGCAAGAGTACTGGAGTGGGGTACCATTGCCTTCTCCATGACACTATGCAGGGGAAGGTAAAACAACTTGGAGTTTGGGTTTACGGTGCACTAAGAAGCCATTGCCTGGAAAATCCCATGGATGGAGGAGCCTGGTGGTCTGCAATCCATGGGGTCACTGAGGGTCGGACACGACTGAGCGACTTCACTTTCACTTTCATACACTGAAGAAGGAAATGGCAATCCACTCCAGTGTTCTTGCCTGGAGAATCCCAGGGACGGGGGAGCCTGGTGGGCTGCCATCTATGGGGTCGCACAGAGTTGGACACGACTGAAGTGACTTAGCAGCAGCAGAAGCAGCAGCAAGAAGCCATTAAAAGGGTCATGAGGAAGAATGTAACATGGGTTTCTTTGAAAACTTACAGATGATTCCAGTGTATAAATCAAAGTTGAGAATCACTGGTTTAGATTATAGAAAAAGCCAATGACAAGACTCTGAAATACGTTGCTAGCTACTTTAACCTTCTTTTGTCTCTTTAGTCACTTACTAAGCTATCATTTGAAAGTGTACACTCTGCAAGGTGGACAAACCAAATGCCAAAAGTGTAGGAGCCAAAAAATAAACAGAATAAAGCAGGAGAGATTTTTACGTTGGGACATTCTACTGCGTCCTACTGGTTAAAAGCAAGACAATAAGCCCCAAATAGAGTTGGTTATGCTAACCAAGCCCCATCTAACCAAACTGAGACTTAGTTAATTATATACTTGCAGTTTTTCCAGAAATGGAATCTTCAACCACTTAATCAGGAATCAACTGATCAGTTACATCATCTGCCTGAGAGACCCTGTCTTCCCCTAAAGGAAAATAACTTTGCAATAACCAATCTGCTTGTAAGCCTGGTATAACTTCCTCATTTCCACTTACTTCTACCAATAGTCTTCTGTTCAGCTCCTCAGAGCCCCTTTCATTTGCTAAATTGTATGCTGCCTAACTCAAATCAATTTTTGCTCAAATAAACTCTTAACTTTCTAAATATGCCTCAGTTTATCTGTGGACATACTGGCTTGTATTTCCCATGTTTCAACTCTGGGTTGGAGGGTAACAGAGAGAGAGAGGTGGAGATTGTAGCAAACAGAAACAGATGCCAGTAACTAAAGAGCAAAAGCCAGATGAAATGTTACAGCTTTTGACTTTTTAAGAAAAGCCAGGAAGGAGATAACTAAAAGAAATCCACAGTTTTCATTTTTTTAAATACACGATAATTTTTTAACAGTTTGGTTGCTCACCTTCCCCCTGAAAATACTGGACAGATAATACAACCTATATGACAAATTGGAACCTCAAGGCCCCAATTTAAGACTTGCTATCTGTAAGAATTTCACTTGAATAAGAGAAAAGGGGCAGAGTAAGACAAGTGAGATTTTCAGTAAGAAAAAATTCCTGCTGCTCCAAGGGACAGAAAGCGGAGGTTTAGGACCTAAATTTGATGGAGAGGTAAGAATTGCAAAATGGTGTGGTCACTCACCTAGAGCCAGACATCTTGGAATGCGAAGTCAAGTGGGCCTCAGGAAGCATCACTACAAACAAACCTAGTGGAGGTGATGGCATTCCAGTTGAGCTATTGCCAATCTTAGAAGATGATGCTGTGAAAGTGCTGCACTCAATGTGCCAGCAAATTTGGAAAACTCAGTAGTGGCCACAGGACTGGAAAAGGTCAGTTTTCATCCCAATCCCAAAGAAGGGCAATGCCCAAGAATGTTCAAATTACTGCACAATTGCACTCATCTTACACACACTAGCAAAGTCATGCTCAAAATTTTCCAAGCCAGGCTTCAACAGTACGTGAGCTGTGAAATTCCAGATGTTGAAGCTGGAGTTTAAAAAGGCAGAGGAACCAGAGATCAAATTGCCAACATCTGCTGTATTATCAAAAAAGCAAGAGAATATGGAAAAATATCTACTTCTGCTTTATTGATTATGACAAAGACTTTGCCTGTGTGGATCATAACAAACTGGAAAATTCTTCAAGAGATGGGAATACTAGACCACCTTACCTACCTCCCGAGAAATCTGTATGCAGGTCAAGAAGCAATAGTTAGAACCAGACATGGAACAACAGACTGGTTCCAAATTGGGAAAGGAGTACGTCAAGGTTGTATATTGTCACCCTGCTTATTTAACTTATATGCAGAGTACATCATGAGAAATGCTAGGCTGGATGAAGCACAAGCTGGAATCAAGACTGCTGGGAGAAATATCCTTAGATATGCAGATGACACCATCCTGATGGCAGAAAGCGAAGGAGAACTAAAGAGCCTCTTGATGAAAATGAAAGAGGAGAGTGAAAAAGCTGGCTTAAAACTCAACATTCACAAAATGAAAATCATGGCATCCAGTCTCATCACTTCATGGCAAATTAGATGGGTGAAGCAATGGAAACAGTGACAGCCATTGTTTTCTTGAGCTCCACAATCACTGCAGATAAAGACCACAGTCATCAAGTTAAAAGACACTTGCTCCTTGGAAGAAAAGCTATGACTAACCTAGACAGCATATTAAAAAGCAGATACAATACTTTGCCAACAAAGGTCCATCTAGTCAAAGTTATGATTTTTCCAGTAGTCATGTATGGCTGTGAGAGTTGGACTATAAAAGAAAGCTGAGCATGAAGAATTGATGCCTTTGAACTGTGGTGTTGGAGAAGACTTTTGAGAGTCCCTTGGACTGCAAGGAGATCCAACCTGATGTGAAGAACTGACTCCTTAGAAAAGACCCTGATGCTGGGGAAGACTGAAGGCAGAAGAAGGGGACAACAGAGGATGAGATAGTTGGATGGCATCACTGACTCGATGGACATGAGTCTGAGCAATCTCCGAGAGTTGGTGATGGACAGGGAAGTCTGGCATGCTGCAGTCCACTGAGTTGCAAAGAGTCAGACGTGCCTGAACTACTGAACTGAAAGTCCACATGCTTGATAATATCAGTCACTGCTTTGGGGATCACTAGAACTTAAAAGCAGAACTTGTATATAGAAACTTAAAGGAAAAAAAACTCAGATTGTTTTTTTATTTTGGGAATCTCTTTTCTCTCTCTCTCTCTTGCTTTTTTAGCAAGTTTTCCCTCTCTTGCTTCTTTCTAAATCCTTCTGGCTCCCTAGTCAACTAAGTATATTGTATTCTTTGCCCATTCCAGAATTTATTGCTTCAAGATTCTTCAAATGAACTCTTTTCTCAACCGCAGAAGTACATCCCATGGCAAATAAGAACATTAAAAGATGTTTAACATCATTAGTATTCAGGGAAGCTGAAACGAAAACCACAATGAAATATTTCTATGCACTCATCAGTGTGGCTGAAATAAGGAATCGTGACAACACTGAACACTGGCAAAGATGGAGAGAGACTGAATCACGTACGTTGTTATGGGGAAAGCAGAACAGTACAACCATGGTGGAAAATAGTTTGACAGTTTCTTATAAAACTAAACATGGAATAACCCTGTGACCCACTCATTTCACTTGTGAGCATTTACTCCAGAGAAATGAAAACTTACATTCATGCAGAAATCTGTATAAAAATGCTCATAGCCACTGTATTCATGAAGTGATGAAAGAAAGTGTTAGTCGCTCAGTCCTAACCGACTCTCTGACCCCACAGACTGTAGCCCACCACCAGACTCCTCAGTCTATAGAATTCTCCAGACAAGAATATTGGAGTGGTTAGCCACTTCCTTCTCCAGAAGATCTTCCCAATTCAGGGGTCAAATGGGGATCACCTGCATTGCAGGCAGATTCCCTACCCTTTATTCATAATAAGCCCCAAACTGAAAACATCCCAGATGTCCTTCATGAGGTGAAGAGTTAAATTAAGGCACAAACTAGAGACTTCCCTGGTGGTCTAGCCGCTAAGATTCCATGCTCCCAATGCAGGAGGCCTAGGTTCGATTCCTGGTCAGGGAACTAGATCCCACATACCACAACTAAGAGTTCGCATGCAGCAGTTTAAGATCCTGCATGCCTCAATGAGGACTAAAGATCTCACGTGCCACATCTAAGACCCAGTGCAGCTGTATTTTGTTCTCCCACATGACTTCAGCCTGTGTGACCCCCAGAATTGGGGCACTAGTGGCTTTTTGCTCAATGGTCTCCTCACTATATTGCACGTAGCTTTCCATCCACTGTCTGTGTACCAAGTTCCATGCATTAAATTTCCCCTGTTGTAAAGTATTAAAGTGCTTTCTATTTTTCTGTCTAGACCCCTGGAAAGTTGGATAAAAGTTAGAGCCTTCATATGGTTGATAAATCTCCTTCTAGTTTTCTGTGAGTGTTTTAAAAATAATAAGTAAATATTACATTTTGTCAAATATTTCTTCTGCACTATTTGAAATAATCATGCCCTTTTTCATTTCTAGTCTATGAGTGTAGAGATTATACTAATAATTTCTGCTATTGAATCATCAAACCATTTGGTTATCTGCTTTTTTCATTTAGAATGATGGAATTCTCCTGCTATGTCTGATTACCTGAGTTGTATCTAAGCTTCTGTGCTCCTTGGATAAGGCTGTCCAGGACAGCCTAGCAGCTCTTCTTTGTTAGCCTTTGCAGCCAAATCCACCCTGGCAAAAGCCTCCTCATATGCTTATCCATCCCTTTTCCCCACCCCCATCCCATCAAAGAACAGAATTCTACCTAGAAACAAGCTTCCTTTATTGATGGACCAAATTTCTTTGGGCCACCATCACGAATTTCCTGGGCTTCCCTGGTGGCTCAGCTGGTTAGAATCTGCCTGCCAATGCAGGAGACTCAAGAGAACTGGGTTTAGTCCATGGGTTGGGAAGATCCTCTGGGGGAGGAAATGAAAACTCACTCCAAAATTCTTGCCTGGAGAATTCCATGGACAGAGGAGCCTGGTGAGCTGCAGTCCATAGGGTCGCAAAATCTGAAATGACTTAGCAAACACACACATGGAAGTTCCTTAAAAAACTAAAAATGCAGCTTTTAACTGAAAGCCTGACTCCAAATTCTTTTTCCATTTCAATACATATGTTTTTAAAAATTATTCTCTCTTCAGTCGATTTTTATCTGGGAGAATAAATGCAAGCAGGATTTTATTTAACACCACTGATAACGCTGTAAATGATTTTAAAGCTTGCCCTGAGAGGAAAGTAAACCTATAATCAGCGCAAGATAAATCATCTTTATCTTTCACAGAAATAACTATAATCAAAGCTGTTCTTGTATCTCATGCATGCTGACCTCCTTTTTAATGGCTTGTATTTCAAACTTGAGCTCAGGCACAAATAGAAGACAAAATGGAATATGAATACATCTGCATCAGTAAGAAGAATTCTCAGATGACCTAGTATCAACCATTTTTTTGGCTTCCCTCGTGGCCCAGGTGGTAAAGAATCTGCCTGCAATGCAGGAGACACAGATTTTATCCCTGGGTCTGAAAGTTCAATTCCTGGGTAGGGAAGATCCCCTGGAAAAGGATATGGCAAATCACTCCAGTATTCTTGCCTGGAGAATCCTCATAGACAGAGGAGCTGACTGGCTAAAGTCCGCTGGATCGTTGGATCGCAAGGAGTCAAACACGACTGAATTAAGTTGCTTTTCATATGTGTAGAGGCCATTTGGATACCTGCTTCTGTGAAGTGCCTGTTCAAGTCATTTACTCATTCTTCACTGTAATGTTTTCCTCATAGTAATCTATCAGCACTTTTGTTTACATATTTGGAGTATGAATAGGAGGTATTGTAGACATCCTCTCAAAGCCTGAGCTTGCCTTTTTACTCTCTTCCTGTAGTCTTTCGATAAACTTAAGTTCTTCATTTTAGTAAACCTTTTTCAGGTTTTGAGCCTATATTCTTGTAACCTATATGATTGGAACGTTTAAAATATATGTTTAGATATAGGAGAACTGAAGGGTGCTTTTACCTTCTAGCTAAATTATCTAAACTGTAAAATCCACACTCAATTTTTTAAAGGAAGAAATTATTATTTGTAAGGGAAAAGAAGTAAATTTCTTTTTCATTTTGGACAAAAATGTCCAAGGAAAGACGAAATAATTACAGGGAAAAGTCCCATGTACACCTGAGAAAATCTGGGTACACGTATGATTTTAAGAATGTATAGTGATTCTTGTCAGAGACGGGGTGGTAGGCCCCATAGGCCATGCCAAGTTGGTAGCTTAGCAGCACTGAAACTTAGGAAAGGAATTGTCTCAGTCATTTGTTTTGAACTCCTAGCAAGATCTGATTAAAAAAATAAAGTGCTTCAAAATATTTTTTTAATCAATAGAAATGAGTCCCAGTTCAAAATGGAATAAGCTCTTCCAGCAAAAAGACCCCCTTTAGCAGGGAAAATGTGTTTTGCTGAGAAAGGTGAAAATTTTAAGGGAAAGGTAATTTCAGCGAAATGCATATTAAAACAGCTCTTACACATAGATCGATACAACAGTACATAGAGCCAGGAAATAAGCCCACACATATACGGTCAATTAACTTATGATGAAAAGAGCCAAGAATATATGAGAGGAAGAGACAATCTCCTCAATAAATGATGCTGGGACAGCTGGAGAGTCACATGCAAAAGAAGGAAATTGGACCGTATCTTATACATTTTATCTCACAAAAATCAACTGAAAATGGATTAAAGACTTGATTGTAAGACCTGGAACCATAAAACTCCTAGAAGAAAGGCAATTAGTTCCTAGACACCAATCTAGGCAATGATTTTTCAACCTGACCCCCAAAGCAAAGGCAACAGAAGCAAAAATAAGCAAGTAGAACAACATCAAATTGAAAGGCTTCTGAACAGCAAAGGAAATCATCAACAAAACAAAAAACAACCTACCATATAGGAAAAAAATACTTGCACATCATACATCTGATAAGAGGCTAATATCCAAAATATATTAAAAACTCAACAACTCAGTAGCAAAAAATTAATTAATTAAATAAATAAACCAAGGGGATTTGAATAGATATTTATCTAAAACAGACACAGAGTCAACAAGTACACAAAAAGGTGCTCATCATCACTAGTCTTCAGAGAAATGGAAATCAAAATCACAATGAGACACCAACTCACACCTGTTAAAATTGCTATCAAAATGATAAACAGTGTTGGTGAGAATGTAACGAGAAGGAAATACTTGTGCATTGTTGAAAGTGAAAGTGAAGGCGCTAGGTCCTGTTGGACTCTCTGTGACCCCATGGACTATAGCCTACCAGGTTCCTCTGTCCGTGGGATTTTGTAGCCTACTAGCCAAGAGTACTGGAGTGGGCTGCCATTTCCTTCTCCAGGGGATCTTCCTGACCCAGGGTTGAACCCAGGTCTCCTGCATTGCAAGGTAGATGCTTTACTGTCTGGGCCACCAGGGAAGCCCTGGTGGGAATGTAAACGAGTACAACCACTATGGAAAACAGTATGGAGCTTCCTTTAAAAAATGAAAAATAAAACCACCGTATGCTCCAGCATCTCCACTTCTGGGTAGTTAAAGGAAACAGAGACCTTAATTTGAAAAGATATCTACATGTTCATTGAAGCATTATTTACAATAGCCAAAATATGGAAACAATTTAAGGGCCCATCAATGGATGAAGGGATAAAGAAAATGTGATATAGCTGCAATGAAATACTATTCAGCAGAACAAAAGAAGAAAGACTTGCCATTGACAACCTGGATGGATCTTGAGGGCATTAATGCTAAATAAGTCAAACAGAGAAAGGCAAATATTGTATGATCTCACTTAAACGTGGAATCTGGAAAACAAACCAAAAAACCCTCCTAGGTACATGGAATAGATTAGTGGCCACCAGAAGTGTGGGGTACGGAGTGGGGAAAGTGAAAGAAAGTGGTCAAAATTCCAGGTATAAAATAAATAAGCCCTGCATTCTATATTTGAAAGTTGTTAAAATAGTGGACAGTAAAACTTCTTACCGCAAGAAAATTGTAACTATTTGTGGCAATAGATATTAACTAGACTTATTCTGGTGATCTTTCTAAAATGCATACATGTGTCAAATCATGTTGTCCATCCAAAACTAATATAATGTTATGTGTCAATTATAACTCAATTTGAAGTAAAATACTCTAGCAGACAAAATAATGGCCTCCCAAAGGTGTCCACGTCCTAACCCTCAGAACCTTGAATGTGTAAATGTACACAACAAAAGAGACATTGTTCAAGTGACTCAATTAGACATGGGAAATTTGTCTTGGATTATCCACATGGGCCCAAGGTAATCATTAGAATTCTTAAGAGAGGAAGACAAGAGATGGATAGCAGAAACAGAACATGTGAAACAAGAAGCTGGAAATAGAAGTAAGAAGCCACCAGCCGAGGAACACAGGTGGCAAGTAGAGGATGAGAAGGGACAAGGAACAGATTCTCCCCTCAGAGACACCAAGAAGGAACCAGTTATGAGACATCTTGACTTTAGTGCCATGAAACAGAGTTTGAACTTCTCCAGAAATGGAAGATAATAAAAGTGTGATGCTTTAAGCCACCAGGGCTTCCCAGGTGGCACTAGTGGTAAAGAATCTGCCTGCCAATACAGGAGACATAAAAGACTTGGGTTTGATCCCTGGGTTGGGAAAAACCCCTGGAGAAGGGCATGGCTACCCACTCAGATATTCTTGCCTGGGGAACCCCATGGACAGAGGAGTCTGGCAGGTTACAGTCCATGGGTCCACACAGAGTCAGACATGACTCAGTGTCTGAGAACACACAATTTAAGCCACTACAGTTGTGATAATTTGTTATAATGACAATCAGTTTAGTTCAGTCACTCAGTCATGTCCAACTCTTTGTGACCCATTGGACTGCAGCATGCCAGGCCTCCCTGTCCAACACAAACTCCTGGAGTCTATTCAAACTCATGTCCATTGAGTCGGTGATGCCATCCAACCATCTCATCCTCTGTTGTCCCCTTCTCCTCCTGCTTTCAGTCTTTCCCAGCATCAGGGTCTTTTCCACTGAGTCAGCTCTTCTCATCAGGTGGACAAAGTATTGGAGTTTCAGCTTCAGCATCAGTCCTTCCAATGTATATTCAGGACTGATTTTCTTTAAGATGGACTGGTTGGATCTCCTTGCAGTCCGAGGGACTCTTAAGACTCTTTTCCAGCACACAGTTCAAAAGCATCAATTCTTCATGATCAGCTTTCTTTATAGTCCAACTCTCACATCCATACGTAACGACTGGAAAAACCATAGCCTCGACTAGACAGACCTCTGTTGGCAAACTAATGTCTCTGCTTTTTAATATGTTATCTAGGTTGGTCATAACTTTCCTTCCAAGGATAAGCATCTTTTAATTTCATGGCTGCAGTCTCCATCTCCTGTGATTTTGGAGCCCCCCAAAATGAAGTCTGCCACTGTTTCCACTGTTTCCCCATCTATTTGCTATGAAGTGATGGGACCAGATGCCATGATCTTAGTTTTCTGAATGTTAAGCTTTAAGCCAACTTTTTCACTCTCCTTTTTCATTTTCATCAAGAGGCTCTTTAATTCTTCTTCGCTCTCTGCCATACAGGTGGTGTCATCCTTATATCTGAGGTTATTGATATTTCTCCCTGCAATCTTGATTCCAGCTTGTGCTTCTTCCAGTCCAGCGTTTCTCATGATGTACTCTGCATATAAGTTAAATAAGCAGGGTGACAATACACAGCCTTGATGTATGCCTTTCCCAATTTGGAACCAGCCTGTTGTTCCATGTCTGCTTCTAACTATTGCTTCTTGACCTGCATACAGATTCCTCAGGAGGCAGTTCAGGTGGTCTGGTATTCCATCTCTTTCAGAATTTTCCACAGTTTGTTGTGATCCACACAGTCAAAGGCTTTGGTGTAATCAATAAAGCAGAAATAGATGTTTTTCTATATTCTCTTGCTTTTTTGATGATCCAGCAGATGTTGGCAATTTGATCTCTGGTTCTTCTGCCTTTTCTAAATCCAGCTTGAACATCTGGAACTTCATGGTTCACGTACTGTTGAAGCAGCCTGGCTTGGAGAACTTTGAGCATGACATTGCTAGTGTGTGAGATGAGTGCAATTGTGCAGTAGTTTGAACATTCTTTGGCATTGCCCTTCTTTGAGATTGGGATGAAAACTGACCTTTTCCAGTCCTGTGGCCACTGCTGAGTTTCCCAAATCTGCTGGCATATTGAGTGCAGCACTTTCACAGCATCATCTTTTAGGATTTGCAATAGCTCAACTGAAATTCCATCACTTCCACTAGCTTTGTTCATAGTGATGCTTCCTAAGCCTCACTTGACTTTACATTCCAAGATGTCTGGCTCTAGGTGAGTGACCAACCATTGTGATTATCTGGTTCATGAAGATCTTTTTTGTACAGTTCTTCTATGAATTCTTGCTGCCTCTTCTTAATATCTTCTGCTTCTGTTAGGGCTTCCCTTGTGGCTCAGCTGGTAAAGAATATTTCCACAATGTGGGAGACCTGGGTTCTATCCCTGGAATGGGAAGATCCCCTGGAGAAGGGAAAGGCTACCCACTCCAGTATTCTGGCCTGGTGAATATCGTGGACTGTATAGTACATGGGGTCACAAATAGTCAGCCACGACTGAGTGACTTTCACAAAATATAATGGCAATAGGGAAACTAATATAATCACAGGGAGATACTATCACTTACCAATCAGATACCAATTAAATAGTCTAGTAGTATTTGAGTATAAAGCAATGAAAATTCTCATGCACTAATAATTGAAGTACAAAAGCTTTAGGAAACACTTTGCCATTAGCTAGTAAAATGAAAGGGTATCTGTATACCCTTCAACTCACCCATTCTCTTCCCAGGCATGTATTCTAGAGAAAATCTTGCACAGGTATACCAGGAATACATATAGACTTTCAAGAGTCCAACTGCTCATGTTGTACTGTTTAAGCTGGTGGCAGTTATTCCTTTTTTAAAAAATTATTCATTGTATTTAAGTTATATACACTCATTTGTGCATATGAAGCAATTCAAAATACAAAAGGGCTCTGATATCTTTCCATTCTTCTTTATAATGGTCTCAACTCAGTTCTTATGCATCTTTTGTTAGTTTTGTTCCTATGCACTTTTCTTTTTAGGGAGGGATACTCTTTGTCACCCTGCTTATTTAATTTCTATGCAGAGTACATCATGAGAAACACTGGACTGGAAGAAACATAAGCTGGAATCAAGATTGCTGGGAGAAATATCAATAACCTCAGATGTGCAGATGACATCACCCTTATGGCAGAAAGTGAAGAGGAACTAAAAAGCCTGATGAAAGTGAAAGAGGAGAGTGAAAAAGTTGGCTTAAAGCTCAACATTCAGAAAATGAAGATCATGGCATCCGGTCCTATCACTTCATGGGAAATAGATGGGGAAACAGTGGAAACAGTGTCAGACTTTGTTTTTGAGGCTCCAAAATCACTGCAGATGGTGACTGAAGCCATGAAATTAAAAGACGCTTACTCCTTGGAAGAAAAGTTGTGACCAACCTAGATAGCATATTCAAAAGCAGAGACGTTACTTTACTGAATAAGGTCCGTGTAGTCAAGGCTATAGTTTCTCCTGTGGTCATGTGTGGATGTGAAAGTTGGACTGTGAAGAAGGCTGAGTGCCGAAGAATCTATGCTTTTGAACTGTGGTGTTGGAGAAGACTCTTGAGAGTCCCTTGGACTGCAAGGAGATCCAACCAGTCCATTCTGAAGGAGATCAGCCCTGAGATTTCTTTGGAGGGAATAATGCTAAAGCTGAAACTCCAGTACTTTGGCCACCTCATGTGAAGAGTTGACTCATTGGAAAAGACTTTGATGCTGGGAGGGATTGGAGGCAGGAGGAGAAGGGGATGACAGAGGATGAGGTGGCTGGATGGTATCATGGACTCGATGCACATGAATCTGAGTGAACTCCGGGAGTTGGTGATGGACAAGTGTGCTGCAGTTCATGGGGTTGCAAAGAGTTGAACACAACCGAGTGACTGAACTGAAATGAACTCTTATAAATGGTAGCTTTTTAAGACTGTGTTTATTTATGGCTTGTTAAAATGCATCTGACTTTTGTATATTGTTCTGCTATCTAGGGACATATTTTAACTTTCTTATACTAATAATGTGTCTGCAGATTGAGTTTTTAATGTAGATAATTGTGTCATCTACAAACAATGACTTTCTTTTCCTTTCTTTCTGATCTTCATGGCTTTTTTCTTGCCTTATTACAATGAATACAAGTTTCAGAGCAGTGTTTAGTAGTTGGAGTGAGAGTGCTTGTCCTTGCTGATCTTGAAATCACATTTGAAAGCATCATTACATGTGATATTACTGTGGGTTTTTGAGGACACTCTTCCTCGGGTTTTAAAAGTTCTCTTCTACTCCTAATTTGTGAAAAGTTTATAGACTGATTGCTGAATGTAGTCAATGTTGGGTGATCATATAATTTCTCCCTTCAATTGCTTAACAGTAAATTACATTTATAAACTAGTCATATTTGGTAATAATCTCTATAATATGCATACTTATAGCCCATTTTTGTTCCAAATAATGTTGTACTATATGAAAGATAAAGAGAGAGCTATAGCATTATATACTGTGTATATATAGCACTCTGTACATCTCTCTAGATATAAATCGTGTGTGTGTGTGTGTTTGTGTGTGTGCACTCTTAATCATGTCTCACTCTTTGGGACTCCATGGAATACAGCCTGCCAGCCTCATTTGTCCACAAAATTTCCCAGGCACGAATGCTGGAATGGGTTTCCATTTCCTCCTCCATATAAAGCATGGCTAACATCAGTCTCTAATAAAAAACTGTTGAGATTTAGCTTTACAGATTCATCTTGTGTCCTTCACAAAGATACAGGATCTAAGATTCTACAAAATCATCATCAACTTCATCACCGACAAAACTGATACAGTGGCTATAGCAACAGTAGATGACATTTGAAAAATATCTGCTGCTGCTGCTAAGTCACTTCAGTCGTGTCCAACTCTGTGCGACCCCAGAGACGGCGGCCCACCAGGCTCCACTGTCCCTGGGATTCTCCAGGCAAGAACACTGGAGTGGGTTGCCATTGCCTTCTCCAATGTGTGAAAGTGAAAAGTAAAAGTGAAGTCGCTCAGTCGTGTCCGACTCTTTGAGACCCCATGGACTGCAGCCCACCAGGCTCCTCCGTCCATGGGATTTTCCAGGCAAGAGTAGTGGAGTCTGGAATGTGATTAGAAATGCCCACCCCACATTCAGTCCTCATGCTCCATTACAAGCAATGTTTTCCAGGACTGTTTACTATATTAAGATTCTCTCGAGGTTTGGGGTTAAGATTTTGAATTAGACATTTTAACAATTTTGTATTAGACATTTTAATGTCTCCAAAACAAAATAAATTTGACATTTTTGCACTTGATTCCACATCCTATATAGCAGCAGCGAGATTCCCGCTTACCTGTCTATTGGCTGACCTCATCTCTCACACTCAAATCAGCTGTGGTCTCCAGTCTTTCCTGAATGTATCACAAGGACAAACGGCTTATTATTCCTTCACCTGCATTAAAATCACTTAAAATCTGAATAGTGGGACTTTCCTGGCAGTCCAGTTGTTAAGAATTCACACTTCCACTGCAAGAGGCGTGGGTTTGATCCCTGGTCAGGGAGCTAAGATCCTCCATGCTGCATGGTATAGCAAAATAAATAAATAAAAAATAACTTTAAGTAAGCGTCTTTTAAAAAAGAAGAAAACTAATAGATGCAAGGGAAAAATAACACTCTCACATATCCATGTGAAAAAACTCAGTTCCAAAGCAATGAAAGGATTTCCCCATATGCATTAACAGAGATTAGAAGCAGTTCCAGAGTTTAAGTCGGAACTGGGACTCCCAGTCCAGGGCTCAGTGCAGCCACAGACATGACTGAGAATTTAGTTTTGCTGTAACAGGATGGCCACACACACGCTGCTCATAGAATATAACCTTCATTCCTCCTAACAAATCAGATGTCAGACGTTATTATCCACTTGGTTGATATCAAAATGGGTTATATTGAAAGGGACTATTATTTACCAAGCTTTGCCCTAGCAAAGTGTCACCAGTCTTGGATTGACTAAAAGGCTTTTCATGAAAATATAAATAAAACGTGCACAGATGGCATTGGAGTTTTCCTGAGAGGTTTCAAAAGACCGTGTTCTTCAGAAGAGCTAGGACTTCCCTTGGAGTAAAGCAATAGGTTACTAGGCTCTAGAGAGAATAAATAAAATGGTCTGATGTTCATTTTTCATTCTCAGTAAAATATTGATGGAGCACCACTGTCAAAATCTATTTGGCAAACCGCATAGTGTGTCTTAAATTATAACCCTCTGTGTTTCCTGACACAAAGAATATCATCTTTCAAAATGTTCCAAAATAAAAGCTGTAGAAAAAAATTGAATTCTAGTTTATATGTTTGATACTAAAACCATCAATACTTGAAGATATCTGTATGTGTTACAAAATCTAGCAAAGGTCAACGAACTTTCTGACTGTGTTTATATCTGTGCTGAATATGTGTTTTTTTCTTTCCGCTTAACTGCAAAAAGATCGTTTGTGTCAACAGTTTTACAAATCACTCTTAAGTATTTTAAACATTTTATTTCTAGCATTCATAGGCATGTGCTTTGCCAGTTTAAATACTACAGTGATCATAGAATAATTCAAATCTAACATGCATTTATTTACTAAGATATAAAGCATATTCTTTGCTGATTATAGTAAATAAAATGTTTTTATAAGCAGGACAACATTTCTCACAGGCATAGGGCAAAAATACTGGAGAAAACATTTTGTCACTTTTTAATTGCACAATGTTCTCTTCACAGCTAACCTTTAAGTTTTAAATGTTCATATTACTTACAGAGGACACAGAAGCAGCAGCCAGACACAACTTTCGGGGGTAATTAAGAATTATCTTCTCTTTCAAAATCTTGTACTTTACCAATTCCACTAAAACGAAGCATATGAAAATGGGAAGAACAATATTAATCTAAGCTTTTAAGTATTTGAATTACTTTAGCAAGTTTTAATTAGATTCATCTTTTAAATAATTTTTTAGAACAATGAAAAATTGCAAGTATGTTACAGAATTTTCATATACCCCACACCCAGTTTTTCTTATTATTAACATCTGATGTTAGTATAATACATTTGTTGTGATTAATAGACCAGGATTGATAAACTACTATTAACTGAAATACTTTATTCAGAGTTCCTTAGTTTTTACCTAATGTTCTTCTTCTGGCCCAGCATCCCATCCAGGACATCACGTTACATTAGTCATGATATCTTTTGGCCATAACAGGTGCTCAAAAATCTTCCTTGTCTTTAGTGACCTTGACAATTTTGAGATGTACAGTCCAGGCATTTTTGTAGCACATCCCCTGATTCAAATTTGTCTCATGGTTTTCTCATGATTTGGATCAGGAAGATCCCCTGGAGAAGGAAATGGCAACCCACTCCATTATTCTTGCCTGAGAAATCCCATAGACAGAGGAGCCTGGTGGGCTACAATCCATGGGGTCACAAAGAGTCAGACACCAGTGAGTGACCAAGCAAATTCCTCATGATTACACTAGGATTGCATGTTTTGGAGAGAAAGATCACAGAAGTAAAGTGCCATTTTTATCACATCATATCAGGGATACTTACCATCAGACTGACTTATCACATGATGGTGAATTTGATCACACGGCTGAGGAAGTATTTTCTGGCTCTATCCCTGTCAAGTTGCTCCAGTTTTTCCCTTTTCCATACTTAGAAAGCATGTGCAGCCCACATTTCAGCACTAGGGAGCTATGTTCCATCTCCTTGAGGGCAAAGCATCCATGCAGATTATTTTGAATTCTTCTATACAGGAAGTTTGTTTATTCTCCCCCATCTATTTATTTGTTCTTGTAATTAAATCAATATGGACTCATGGATATTTATTTTATATTTGTGTCATAATCCAAATACTCCTTAATTTGTTTGGTTGCTCAAATCATTCCAGCTTTGGCCCATCAGAGCTCTTTCAGTTGACTCCTGTCCCATAAACCTTAACATGTGTGTATAGGGTTTGGGTGTTCTGTTTTATTTTTTAGCAGTGTGTTACTTTCCCACATTAAGATACTCCAGGATCATTGTATTTATTTCCTGCTTCAGTCCTAGAATTAGCCGTTTATCCAGAGTCCTAATTTCTTTTATTAGAGAATGGTATTAAAGACCCAGATCTGGGCAATAGATCCACCTATTGCTACTGGATATCATTTCTTTAAGGTCATCTCAGCTGACAGAGAAAGGAAATACATATTGTAAAGTATTCTGTGTATATACATATATCTATAAGTATCTCTAATATGTAACCATCTATCTCTATATTAAGCAAAACATGAGATTATCCTGATGTCTTCAACTCTTATCCATTAATGCTATGGATCCTTCGAGCCTGCTCTTCTTACATACAGTAACCTCCCACTCCAGCAGTGAGAGGACCAGTTTTCTGACTGACTCAATTCTAGTACACGTGTGCAGCAGTGTCAGAACTGGTAACCCACATCCCCATGGGAATCATCTTTATCAGCTGGAGTCAGTGCTAATCTAGTTCCTTTGCCTGGGTCTTACAGACTCCGCTCATTCCTGAAGTTCCTTAGCTCAGCACTGGCCTCCCTTTCACCCTCAACTGGCTTTACTTTTGAAAGAGAAAGGAATCAGGAAATAATTAGCTGGTCAACTCTGACACTTTGGTGTTTCCACTTACAAATTAGAAAATTTAAGTAGGAATGAGCAACTCACAATGCAGATCACACTTCTAACATCTTATGGAAAAAGAAGGAGGAAAAAAAAGCCTTTAGAATGAGTAGGCTCTGGAAGAAAGCTTTTCTCCAAAGAGAAATATAAAACACAGCAGTTCAGGATATTGATTTTATTTAAGCTTAACTACCCAGCTGTCACTTTGTGTCCACCGGCCAGTGACATAAACAGAAGCAGAGCTTAGGAAAAGAGATGAGGAAAGATCTTTATGATGGTAGAATTTTGCAAGACTCCTCCAGACTCCCCAGGATAGAAAGCACAGCAGTGCCATTTACCTTTGAATTCAATATAGTCTCCTATATAAATATAGTCTTTTAACATGCTCTGGGTTATTAGCAATAGGATTGTGAAACAATGGCTTAAAACCTCTTTAAGCTACTGATTTTTAAGGAAATATTTTCTTTGTAAGTTCAACTCTCAAACTAACCTAAATATTTGAACACAATACTGACTGGAAATGAAGGTTCTTATTACTGAAAAATCCAGATCATCTTGGACTTAACATCTCTTTAATTGCTGGGTACTTCCCTTAGGTTCTGTAGCATTTACTTTAAATAGTACTTTCTCCAAATTAATTTTTCTTTCTTCTTAGTTGTATGACATCTAATGACCTGATAGCCTGGTTTTGGCCAAAGAAGAATAATTAGTCAATCATGTAGCTGAATGTATCTATCATGATTATAAAGGAATGGATATATTAATAAATTAATTTATATAATGTATATATTGCCCATGGGACTCCCCTGGTGGCTCAGATGGTGAAGAATCTGCCTGTAATGCAGGAGACCTGGGTTCTATCTCTGGGTGGGGAAGGCCCTCTGAGAAGAGAATGGCAACCCACTCCAGTATTCTTGCCTGGAAAATTCCATGGACAAAGGAGCCAGGCAAGCTACAGTTCATGGGGTTGCAGAGAGTTGGACATGACTGAGCAACTGACAGTTTCACTTTTTTTCATATATTGTCCTAGCTCAAGGTAGAATGCTAACCAATAAGAACAAAAATTCTAATTTCTAAAAAAGACCGTGCTTTCTTCGCTGAAGGTCACATGATCAAGGCAAAAGTTTGCAGCCATCTTGGAATATTGTATTTGGGAATTACAGTAAGAATTTAAAGATAGTTTCAGAATTAAATCTAGAGGGGCTAGAATTTACTCTGGAAAAAAATCTTCTTTCTGTCATCTTCAGATTTGATCAACTTTTCCTTTTAATGTACAGTGGGGGCAAAAGAAAATTAGCCACTTTTCTACATTGAACACTAAATGATTGGTTGAACTTTTTCGCTGATCGATTGATTCCTACTGAAACAGCAAAGGCTGTCTTTGTCATACAGTGGCATCACTGCTGCTTGAAATGTGATCGATTTCATCTTTGTCTCCACTTATTTGTCGGGCAGTCAGCCTGTAAACATGTCTCCCGTGCTGAACTCTAGCTGATGGCTAGTTACTGCTTAGATTTCTGGATTGAAAAGAATTCTGAAAACACAAGCATTATCAGAGAAGGCTGCTGTGGGCATCCTGGCAATGCTGAAGACTAGTGAGAAAATGAGTGCCAAAAGACTCCCAGTTTCTAATCTATACTACTGATAGTTGGTGGTGAAATTAACTCACATTTTAGAATCAAATTCATGAAATTGGAGTTACTTTGTCAGCTAAGCTTATGTGACTTTTTCACTTTACATAAAACAGATTCCATTTCTGTACTCTGTCCACAGAAATCTGTCCCACTGCTGAGAACCAAAGACTGTAAAATGTATCATCACATGAAGCCACACAATGGATAATTTTTGTATGCAATTCTCCCTAAAATCTGCATTATGGATTCTACCCACGAGGACAGAAGTAAAGCCCTGTTCATCTCTGAATTTCCCAATTTCTCTTGGAATTTACAGTGATGACAATCTCATGAACCTGGCTTCCCATTCCACTCTCAAGGAAATCCAAAATCCACCCCATGACCTCCTGTCCCCACATGATCTGCTTCCTGACCCCTCTGTGACTTTCTCCAATCCTCTGACCCTCACATCAGTCCAGCCATTCTGACCTCAGTGTAGGGCTTTTTAAAGGCTAAACCTAATACCACCCAGGAGTCTTTGAATTTACTTATTCTTGTGACTGCCACTCTGACCCTAGGCCCTGGCACTGTTTAGGTCACTTGCTACATCTGGGTCTGCTCTGATGTCACATTCTCGTGGAGAAACATCCTGCAACACTGGCCCATTCTCTTCTATCCCCTTTGTTTTCCTCCGGCTCTCATCACTGTCTCATCATTATATTACATACATACATACATTGTATCCCTCACCACTGGAAGGTAAATGCTACAAGGCAAGCAATGTATCATTTTTGTTCACTGCTGGAGTTCCAGCACCTAAACACTAGATGACACATGGTAGATGCTCAATAAATTGATTACTTGATGAGTAACAACTGTTGGAAACAACCAGTCAGTCCTAAAGGAAATCAACCCTGAATATTCATTGGAAGGCCTGATGCTGAAGCTCTACTACTTTGGCCACCTGATGTGAACAACTAACTGATTAGAAAAGACCCTGATGCTGGGAAAGATTGAAGGTGGGAGGAGAAGGGGACGACAGAGGATGAGATGGTTGGATGACATCACTGACTCAATGGACATGAGTTTGAGCAAACTCTTGGAGATGGTGAAGGACAGGGAAGCCTGGTGTGCTGCAGTCCATGGTGTCAAAAAGAGCTGGACACGAATGAGTGACTGAAAACAACAACAAAAACTGTTAGGAAGAGCTTCTTCTACAGCCCAACCCCAAGCCCCAAGTTCTGCTTAGACTGCAGAAACCTTGACATGGGGGAGAGCCTCTAATCCCCTCCAGTGGAAACCTGAGTCCAGTGGTTTCCATTTCAGCTTTTTTTTTTTTTTTCCAGCTAAACCCTCCTTTCACATATACATAAAAAATACAGAATTCTAAGTATATTTAAAAAAAGGTTAAAAAGAAGTTGTGCTGGCCCAGTCAAGAATGGAGCAGCCCAGAAGGCCCATCTTCCTCTGCAAAGGGGCCATGATGCCATCTCTCCCAGTCCTTCGACTCTCGGAGCTCCATGGCCCCTCCCAGCTGCTGCCCAATGAGTCTGGGCATCAGCACATCCAGTTCTGAACACAACCTGCTGTTCGCAGCAATTCAGGTAGTTAACACTCTCTTGTTCTTGAGCCTCCAATCACAGAGCAGCTCACCCAAAGCATATTGTTAGATTTCACAGGGAAACTGCAGAGTACACTTTACTGCATCAAGTTTCCCGAGGGCAGAATGTGGAATATCACCCTTTACTCCAGCTGGCACAGTAACTAGAACACAAGTGTCTCTTTTAGAAGGTAAGTATTTTCATGAGGAATTATATATCAATATTTCTACATATGTTTGCACTCGAGACAGGAATTCTTCATATTTAATAAGGTCTTAGGATGCAACTGATACAGAACACTTATAGCAGCAATTTTTAAATATATATGAAAATATTATCATACAGTTTGCTACTATTTCAGTTGAAAATAAACCATGAGTAACCCATTCCCACTTTTTGAGAGGAACAGCAAACAAGGAGTCTCAAAGTCAGAATGGGTGTGTTGAACTGAGACTTCAAGAAAATCACTGTGATGGTAGATGTTCAGCAGTGGAAAAATGTACAAATCAGGGACATTTTTTTTTTATTATTATTATATCTGGCCTCTAGGCTTGCTAAGGCTTGCATGTTAAGTTGCTTCAGTTGTGTCCTACTACTTGAGACCCCCCAAACTGTAGTCCACCAGGCTCCTCTGTCCATGGGATACTCCAGACAAGAATACTGGAGTAGGTTACCATGCCCTTCTCCAGGGAATCGTCCTGACCCGGGGATCCCCCCACATCTCTTTCATCTCCTGCACTGGCAGGCAGATTCTTTACTACTAGCACCACCTCAGTTCAGTTCAGTTCATTTGCTCAGTTTGTGCCTGACTCTGTGAAACCCCATGGACTGCAGCATGCCAGGCTTCCCTGTCCCACCACTAACTCCCAGAGCTTGCTCAAACTCATGTCCATAGAGTCGGTGATGACATCCAACCATCTCATCTTCTGTCATCACCTTCTCCTCCCCTCTTCAATCTTTCCCAACATCAGGGTCGTTTCAAAAGAGTCAGTTGTTTGCATCAGGTAGCCAAAGTTTTGGAGTTTCAGTTGCAGCACCAGTCCTTCCAAAGAGTATTCAGAACTGATTTCCTTTAGAATGGACTGGTTGGATCTCCTTGCAGTCCAAAGGACTCTCAAGAGTCTTCTCCAACATGACAGTTCAAAAGCATCATTTCTTTGGTGCCCCATGGTCCAACTCTCACAACCAAATGTGACTATTGGAAAAAATCATAGCTCTGAATAGATGGACCTTTGTTGGCGAAGTAATGTCTCTGCTTTTTAATATGCTGTCTACCTTGGTCACAACTTTTCTCCCGAGGAGTAGGGTGTTTTAATTTAATAGCTGCAGTCACCATCTGCAATGATTTTGGAGCCCCCCAAAATGAAGTTTCTCACTGTTTCCATGGTTTCCCCATCTATTTGCCATAAAGTGATGGGACCAGATGCCATGATCTTAGTTTTCTGAATGTTGAGCTTTAAGCCAACTTTTTCACTCTCCTCTTTCACTCTCATCAAGAGGCTCTTTAGTTCTTCTTTGCTTTCTGCTATACGGATGGTATCATCTGTATATCTGAGGTTATTTCTCCTGGCAATCTTGATTCCAACTTGTGCTTCATCTAGTCTGGCATTTCATGTGATGTACTCTGCATATAAGTTAAATAAGCAGGGTAATAATATACAGCCTTGACGTACTCCTTACCCTATTTGGAATGAGTCTATTGTTCCATGTCCAGTTCTAACTGTTACTTCCTGAACTGCATACAGATTTCTCAAGAGGCAGGTCAGGTGGTCTGGTATTCCCATCTCTTTTTAGAATTTTCCAGTTTTTTGTGATCCACACTGTCAAAGGTTTTGGTGTAATCAATAAAGCAGAAGTAGATGTTTTTCTGGAACTCTCTTGCCTTTTTGATGATCCAACAGATATTGGCAAACTGACCTCTGATTCTTCTGCCTTTTCTAAAACCAGCTTGAACATCTGGAAGTTCATGGTTCATGTACCACTGAAGCCTGGCTTGGAGAATTTTGAACATTGCTTTGCTAGCATGTGAGATGAGTGCAATTGTGCAGTAGTTTGAGCATTCTTTGGCATTGCCTTTCTTTGGGACTGGAATGAAAACTGACCCTTTCGAGTCCTGTGGCCACTGCTGAGTTTTCCAAATTTGCTGGCATAGTGAATGCAGCAATTTCACAGCATCATATTTTAGAATTTGAAATAGCTCAACTGGAGTTCCATCACCTCTGCTAGCTTTGTTCGTAGTGATGCTTTCTAAGGCCCACTTGACTTCACATTACAGGATGTCTCGCTCTAGGTGAGTGATCATACCATGGTGATTATCTGGGTCATGAAGATCTTTTTTATACAGTTCTCCTGTGTATTCTTGCCACCTCTTCTTAATATCTTCTGCTTCTGATAGGTTCATACCATTTCTGTCCTTTATTGAGCCCATCTTTGTATGAAGTATTCCCTTGGTATCTCTAATTTTCTTGAAGAGAACTCTAGTCTTTCCCATTCTATTGTTTCCCTCTATTTGTTTGCACTGATCACTAAGAAAGGCTTTCTTATCTCTCCTTGCTATTATTTGGATCTCTGCATTCAAATGGGTATATCTTTCCTTCTCTCCTTTGCTTTTCACTTCTCTTCTTTTCAGAGTTATTTGTAAGGCCTCCTCAGACAGACACTTTGCTTTTTTGCGTTACTTTTTTTGGGGGGGTGGTCTTGATCCCTATCTCTGCAATGTCACAAACCTCCATCCATTGTTCATCAGGCACTGTTTATCAGATTTAGTCCCTTAAATCTATTTCTCATTTCCACTATATAATCATAAGGGATTTGATTTAGGTCATACCTGAANCTTAGGTGGCCCCACATGATATGTCTCATAGTTTCACTGAGTTAGACAAGGCTGTGGTCCATGTGATCAGATTGGTTAGTTTTCTGTGATTGTGGTTTTCAGTCTGTCTGCCCTCTGATGGAGAAGGATAAGAGGCTTATGGAAGCTTCCTGATGGGAGAGACTGACTGGGAGGGAAACCGGATCTTGTTCTGATGGGCGGGGCCATGCTCAATAAATCTTTAATCCAATTTTCTATTGATGAATGGAGCTGTGTTCCTTCCCTGTTATTTACCTGGGGCCAAATTATGGTGAAGGTAATGACAATAATGGCGACCTCCTTCAAAAGGTCCCATGCAGGCACTGCGACATTCAGTGCCCCCAACCCTGCAGCAAGCCACAACTGACCCACGTTTCTTCTGGAGACTCCTGGACACTCCCAGGCAAGTCTGGGTCAGTCTCTTGTGAGGTCGCTGCTCCTTTCTCCTGGATCCTGGTGCACAAGGTTCTGTTTGTGCCCTCCAAGAGTCTATTTCCCAGTTCTGTGTAAGTTCTGGCAGCTCTAGGGTGGGGTTGTAAGAATGTATTTTTTAGTATAAGAGACTTTCCAAACTGCCCCAGGGTTATCTCTGACTCATGGAAACGTGGCCTGTTTATCTCTGATTACATTTCTCAGCCCCATACAACCTGCAGGTGGCAAAACGAGGGGGCAACCCTTGTTTACCCTCTCGGCTGTAACTGGGAAAGGACTATGCATAGGCACCCCATCCCGAGCTCACGCATATCTCTGTAACCTATGAAACTTCCTCCGGACTTTTCCAGAAGAGCTGTTGTTCCGAGAAACTGCCCACCACAGGGGTGCCACCTGGTCAACAGTTGTAACCTGTTATCAATGAACCAATCCTTGAAAAGGTCAACACCTGTAACCAATCAATCTGTTTCCGCTTGCTTGTGCTTAAAAGCTACCATGTAACAACACTCAGGGTTCTCGTTCCTTGCTTAAGGAGACGGAACCCTGGCGCGCCGGTACAATAAAATCCTCTTGCTGTTTGCATCGAAACCTGGTCTCGGTGGTCTTTGGGGTGATGGATTCACGGCGAGGAACCGTTGGGTTCAACAGGGTTAATGGCAACCTCCTCTAAGAGGGCTTATGCCATACCCAAGTCTGCTGCACACAGCCATACCCATTTGGGGGCAAATGTATAGACCAAACTGGACTAAAATCGTGATGGTTTCAGACGTTCAACCTTGAACCTGGTAAATTTTTTAAAAATTGAGTGTGCAGGATGGAGCATGACAGGGAAGTGCCATTTTCCCTACCTTAAAATTTTTTAAATGATGTAACTTCACATGCCAATCATCCAGGCCTTCCAGCTAATTTTAAAGTAATGCTTCATTTTAATCTCTAATGTTCAGATGGAAATAATGAAGGGAGAGAAGTTCAGTGCTTGGTCCAAGGTTCTCCATCTTCCAAATCATACCAGCTCTCATCACCCACTCATAACGTAGACCAGAGCAAATCTTATAGTCATATAGCTTATGCCGTGGCCTTCCCTGATACAGAAAAAGATTCCAAAATCTTCCACATGGCAGTCACTGAATGATAACAGAGAGACTGAAAACCCACTGGAGCCGAGTGTCCGACTCTGTCATTGCCACCGTTGCCCTTGGCTGCGTCTGCAGATTTCTGCATCTGTTTTGGTTGCACTGGTCCTCTTGTAATGCTTGGGCTTCTCTAGTTGCAGTGTGTGGGCTTAGTTGCTCCATGGGCTTCCCTGGTGGTAAAGAATCCACCTTCTAATCCAGAAGATGCAGGTTTGATACCTGGGTCAGAGAAGATCCCCTGGAGGAGGATATGGCAGTCCACACCAGTATTCTTCCCTGGAGAATCTCATGGACAGAGGAGCCTGGCTGGCTACAGTCCACAGGGTCGCAAAGAGTTAGCCAAGACTAAGTGACTGAGCTTCACACACACGTGAGATTCCTGAGCAGGGATCGAACCTGCACTGCCTGCATTGGTAGGTGGATTCATAAAGGCTGGACCACCATGGAAGTCCCTGTGTCTGCAGCTTTAACTCAGGATTTCCCGATCCTGTGACTCTGCCAGCTGTGGTAGAGCCAGCCTGCTCTACAAACACATTAGTACTCTGCCTGTGTGGGCAGCGTCCAATTTGGGAACCGTTATATAGTTAACAAGCTAATGTGTTAAGGCAGTAATTTGGATCTGGAATATATTTCCCCATGGAAACTGTGCCACAAATGGTATTTGGGTTTTCAGGCAAGACCTCAAAGACTGTCTAATTCATAATGAACCCAAATTAATGGACTGTTTCCATCAGGCTGAAGCCCATTTTCAACTGTGTATCTGTAGAAAAACCCAAATGGGACCCCTTGGAAATATGTATTTTCTGACGAGGTGACACCAGAGAACAGGAACTCCATGTAGAATGCAGGACTAATATTTCAGGTAAAAAAAAAAAAAAAAAAAAAACCTCAGAAATCTCTTTACCACTTCGTAAAGAGAGGTAACTAAGATAAGCAGACTTCAGATCCAAATGGTTGAATTTAGAAACTAATACCAGGACTTCCTTGGTGGTCCAGTGGTTGAGAGTTCACCTCCAATGCAAGACACACTGGTTCAATCCCTGGTCTGGGAAGATCCTACATGCCTTGGGGCAACTAAGCTTGTGCACCACATCTACTGAGCACACAACACACACTAGAGCTGGTGCTCTGCAACAGGAGAAGTCACTATAATGAGAAGCCAGTGCAGCCCTATTAGAGAGTAACCCCCACTCACCACAACTAGAGACAACCAGTGCATAGCAATAATGATAAATTTAAAATAAATTAATAAATTAATCTTAAAAAAATGGTGGTTATTTTTGACAGAGCAATGCAGGAACTCACCTACCAGACTTGTATTTGGGGATTTGGCTAATGTGATTGATTGTACTTCATATGGGTTTAGTTAATGGAGGAGCCCCTGCAGGTGGTTATCAAGGCCCAGACAGCATGCTATGATGCTATGAAAGGTCCAGAATAAGCCAGCTTCCCCAAAGCACTTTTGAACAGCCTATTTCCTTCTATGGCATAACCCACCCACCTTACGGTGCAGTGGAGTTTTCAACCTGCACATCAACAGGTATGCACTGGCAGCTTCCATGCTGGAAATAAAAGCAGAGTCGTCCAAGTTTAGATGATCATTAACCTGCTGGACTTACACGAGTCTGTATCTCAGAAGTGAAATGGGTCCAGGAGATACAGATAGTGTCCACATCATTGAGTGGCTTTAATTTCAACCTTGAGAAAGGATAAAGTTGATAGCAAGATACATCGAGTTAGGAGGGAAGAGGCAGACAAGTGAAGAGGGAAGAGGCAGATGAAAGAGGGGGAAAAAAATCAAAAGGAACCCCAGAGATAAGGATGGGCAGAGGAGAAAGAGCTTTGAAGGAAACTAAGGAGAAACCAGAGCTCACACCATCCAGGGAAAAAGAACACTTCAGCTCTTTCTAAAGGTTAGCTGTGTCCAGGAAAGATGCAGGCAGGAGCTAAGGGAGGATGCAGAGTCCAAAGAGCACTGTTTTTTTTTTTAAAAAAAAAAAAAAAAAAAAAAAAAAAAAAAAAANTTTCTTTTTCTTTTTTTTTTTTCCTCTTCCCTTCCTTTTTTTATTTTTTTTTTTCTTTTCCTCTTTATTTTTCAGCTTTTTTTTTTTTTTTTTTTTTTTTTTTTTTTTTTAAAAAAAAAAAAAAAAAAAAAAAAAAGAAGAGACTTAGTACATTAAAGTGGAAATGGAGAAACCAACTAAGAAGGAGAAGGTGAGGATATAGGAAAGAGAGAAGATGAGTGATGCTCCCAAGGACAGGGAGAGGGTATATTCTGAGCCCCAAAGAGAGTTAAGCCTTGGACACAATGGAAGGCTTTGCACATCAGGCTGGAAGCGGCACTCAGAATCTATAAGTACTGTGTCTTCACTTCCATCTCAAGGAAAAAGGCAACAATCCCATGAGAGTTCCAGGAAAGCAGGACCAATGATTGGGATGAAGTAGAGTCTGACTTGCTAGGAACAGAAATTTGAAAGAGCACACTGAAAACAGTGGGAAGGCAGGAGAGGAAGGAAGGGGAGAAACGGGAGCTTGAGTCTTGGAGCAAGAGCCTAGAGCATATGGGAATTAAGAGGAGGGTCCACAGGAGAGCCCATGGGAGTCACACAGGTGGGATATTGGTAGGAGTGACTAAGCATCTCAGCACAGGATGAGATGACCTGACTTCCTTTCCCTAGCAATGGCAACCCACTCCAGTATTCTTGCCTGAAGAATTCCATGGATAGCAGAGCCTAGTGGGCTACAGTCCATGGAGTTGCAAAGGGTTGGACAAGACTGAGTGACTTACACTAACATATAAAGAATCTACACATTGTCAACAACAACTGTCCTTGTAACAAGAAAAAGCTAGACAAATTAAAAACCATTTACTTCTCTTGGAGCTGTCAGAGAACTGAAGTCACTGGATAAATCGTTAGCCTGAATTCCTGATTCAGATGCATCCAAACAGACACAGAAACCAAGATCTGCTGGCCCAGAGCAAAAGCCATCGGAGCCACAGACAGGTAGGAAGAGTTAGATAATGACGACAAATTGCTGGAGCCTGAATGTGGACCGTGATGGGCATGAGAAACTCCTCGAGACCACAGGCAGAGATACTCCCTCACTTTCATGGGTTTTTCCTCTTCAGAAACCCCACCAAGTTCTTACAATAAGAACCCAAAAAAGAACCTCTTCTCTGTGGATTGACATCTAGTTTCTAAAAACAGGCACTATTGCTTTGGGGGCTACCCAGGTGGCTTAATAGTAAAGTATCCACCTGCAATGCAGGAGACTCAGGTTCGATCCCTGGGTTGGGAAGATCCCCTGGAGAAGGAAATGGCAACCCACTTCAATATTCTTGCCTGGAAAAATACCATGGACAGAGAAGCCTGGTGAGCTACAGTCCACGAAGTCACAGAAGAGTCAGACGTGGCTGAGTGACTAAACAACAACATTGCTTTTTGTTTCTTCTCAGTTTAGTGAAAGAGTCGCTGATGAGTGACCTGTCTCCTAACTGACAAACCCATGAGACTCAGACGAGNAAAAATACCATGGACAGAGAAGCCTGGTGAGCTACAGTCCACGAAGTCACAGAAGAGTCAGACGTGGCTGAGTGACTAAACAACAACATTGCTTTTTGTTTCTTCTCAGTTTAGTGAAAGAGTCGCTGATGAGTGACCTGTCTCCTAACTGACAAACCCATGAGACTCAGACGAGGGCTTAAATTCTCAACTCAGAGCTTCAGGCCACCCTACTTGTGTGACATCCCTGCCTTGGAGTCAGAACACGTTCGCTTCCTATTCATCAGTCCTTTTACAAATGCTGTGTCATCATATTTTTACAGTGGGACTGTCTGGTAAGAATTAGTACCCCAGATTAGACAAGGCAGAATCCAACAGTGGTGTGATTTCAGGCGAAGGCCCAACCCTCACCTGGTTCAGCAGAAGAACTCTGCAAGGAAGCAGACCTTTACATCCCCCTCCCACACACACCCAACACCTTTTTCTCCGCCATTGGTCAGTGACAGTGAGCTGGGCAATGGGAGTGGGGTAAGAATAAAAACTCCCAGGGACTTTGGGCTCCCCTGGCATGGGGCAAATCGGGTCCAGGAGCCTGACTACAGTTCTACAAAGACAGTCATGCTAGGAGCAAAAGGACACAGAAGCTGGGTCCAGGATGCAGGTGCATGATACGAGCAAAGGGATCCCAAGGCATGGGTGTAACATTAATAGTATCAGCTTCAAAGGACTGAGTGATTCTCCCATGAAAATTTGAAATTTAATAGATTTGTTGTTCAATTGCTACATCATATCAGAGTCTTTGTGACCCCATGAACTATAGCATTCAGGCTTCCTTGTCCCTCACTATCTCCTGGAGCTTGCTCAAACTCATGTCTGTTGAGTCCGTGATGTCATCCAACCATCTTATCCTCTGTTGCCCCCTTTTCCTCCTGCCGTCAATCTTTCCCAGTATCAGGGTATTTTCCAATGAGTCAGCTCTTCGTATCAGGTGGTCAAAGTACTGGAGCTTCAGCTTCAGCATCAGTTCTTCCAATGAATAGTCAGAGTTGATTTCCTTTAGGATTGACTTGTATGATCTCCTTGCTGTTCAATGGACTCTCAAGAGTCTTCTCCAGCATCACAATTTTAAGGCATCCATTCTTCAGCGCTCAGCCTTCTTTATGATCCAACTGTCACATCTGTACATGACTATTGGGCTTTCAGATTTAAACGATCATGATTTCACTGAGTCTTCCATTGTCTAAAACCACATTTTCTAAGGATATTCTTGATCTTCCTATCATGGCATCTCCTGAAAACCTAATTGCTACTTATTCCGTGCAGACTCTGTTACAAAGCTACCACAGTCACCTAATATATCCCCAAAGATAAAATAACATGCCCTGCTAACTTGATTGCTAAAAAAATAAGTAGCATATTTCCTCAGGTCACTGGTGTGACTGTGGCTTCCCTCAGCAAAACACAGGCTGGGACAGAAGCAGAAGGGACCGGGGGCGGCTGAAAGACTGACTTGAAGGGAATATCCAGAGTAAGATGAGTTCACAGGAAACGAACCTTCATTAACTCAGAGGGCTCCATATGGAACCACTTGTTGGGTTAAGAGCTTTCCAGAAAACCATATGAAACCCTGGGAAATGTCTGTGCTGGATGCAAGAAACCTCAAGGGATGTTATGGATTCAGATCTTTGTTATGGAAAAAGGAACTTTGAGTTTAGCCTGAGAAGTTTGCTTTCTGGGAGGCATGCCAAACTCCAAGCTGACGTGATTTGCAATAACCTAGTTAATCAACCATAAAAATCAAGGCTTTATCGTGTTTTAGAGATAATCACACACAGTAATTCTGAATAGCAAGACTTCTTGTGAGAAAATCATGTGCTTTAGCTAGGGTATATGTTTGTTTAAAAGACGACTTCATGTAAAAATCTCAGCCAACAGCTTGCCTTGTACATAAATATCCAATAGACTGATGTTTTCAGATACCATTTGCTCATATTTTTAAAAGATAAAGTGACTTCAGAGACCTTTTGTGACTTAAACTTGGCTCCAGTAATTAAAGAATTATTCTTTAAGTCAAACAAATGGACTTCCACTGACAAAAGTCAGAAATTCATTCATCACCGATGTGTAGTACGAAGCTAAATCTTTATGTACACAAATCATCATGTTGAAACTAGAACACAGGCAGGCTCATTCTCACCAGCAAGACTCAGTCTGAGACTGTTGACTCTCTTAAATGATCAGAATTTTTACCTGCCTTTTCTCTTTTCTTACAGATTACCTTTAATCCCAAACTGAAAATTTATAAAGGGTCTAGCAAAGCAGTTTTTAAAGTCTGAAAGGAAATGAGGATGACATTGAGGAGAGGAGAAGATGACAAAAACGTCAACCCCAAGAGAAATAACAAGGCAGCGAAAGCGAGCCCTTTGTGCCCCACTTCAGGCCCCTCTTTTTTAAAACCTAATGATTCAAAGCTGCTCAGGATTCCATGATAGGTCTCAACCAGACATGCCCAGCAGAATAATCTATATGCACGCTGTCACTTCAGTTGCTCCTGACTCTTTGCAACCCCATGGATCATAGTCCACCAGGTTCTTTTGTCCATGAGCTTTTCTTGGCAAGGATACTGGAGTGGTTTTCCATACCCTCCTCCGAGGGATCTCCTCAACCCAGGGATTAAACCTGCCTCTTCTGTGTCACAGGCAGATTCTTCACCTGCTGAGCCATCTTGGGAAGCCCCAGAATGACCTATAGCTCTTACAAAATAAATGCAAGTTTTTGAAACTTCAGGTCCCCAAAGTATGTCCTAGGTACCCCAGGGGTCCCTGAGACGAGATAAGAGAGATACACAGGCCAAAACCACTTTCATAAGAATACTGTGATGCCTTTTCACTCTTATTTTCCCTGAGTGTGCAGTTGAGTCTGCCAGAGGCTTCATAATGCAATAGCATAACAGATTGAATGCATGTTAAAATAGCCAGAATAGCAAGTATATAGACATAAAGCGTACAATTTCCCAACAGGTGTTGATTTTAACACATCTATGTGGAACCTAGAAAAATGGGACAGATGATCCTATTCGCAAAGCAAGAATAGAGACAGATGTAGAGAGCAAAGGTATGGACACCAAGGGGAAAAGGTGAGGGGGGATAAATTGGGATACTGGGTTTGAGATATGTGTACTACTGTGTATCAGATAGACAACTAATGAGAACCTACTGTACAGTACAGAAAACTCAGCCCAGTGTTCTGTGGTGATATAAATGGGAAGGAAAACCAAAAAAGAGGGGGTATATGCATATGTACAGCTGATTATTTTGCTGTACAGCAGAAACTGACAGCAGCGTAAAACAACTATACTCGAGTAAAAAATGTTTTCTTAAAGAAGGCAAAGACAAGAAAAGGGGTGGACAACAGAGAAGAAAAGAAGCAAAAATCTAGAATAATAGGAACTAAATGTAAATGTATGAAAAGTTAGAATAATAGGAAAATGTAAATGTATAAATATTCACAAAAGTAAATGGATTAAACTATTGAAGTAAAAGACAAAAATGAATCTAGAAATACCTTTTAAATAACTCTATGTTGAGTCATGAGGATAGCAAATATTGGCAGCCTAGTAGTAAAGAACTCGCCAGACTCCTCTGTCCGTGGAATTCTCTAGGCAAGAATCCTGGCGAGGGTTGCCATTTCCTTCTCCAGGGGATCTTCCCAACCCAGGGATCCAGTCTAGGTCTCCCGCATTGACAGGTGGATTCTTTACCTCTGAGCCACTAGGGGAGCCCTAGTGTCAGGCTAGAATAGGTGAAAAATTGGTGACAGCCAAGTGTGGACTCCCAAGAGAGAAAGCAAGAGAATTCCAGGAAAGCATCTACTTCTGCTTCCCTAGTGGCTTGGACAGTAAAGAGCCTGCCTGCAATGTAGGAAACCTGGGTTCAATCCCTGGATTAGGAAGATCCCTTGGTGAAGGAAATGGCAGCCCACTCCAGTATCCTTGCCTGGACAATTCCATGGGCAGAGGAGCCTGGTGAGCTTCAGTCCATGGGAGTACAAAAGAGTTGGAGAGGACTCAGTGACTAACACTTTCACTTTTGCTCTTCTGCTTCATTGACTATGCTTAAGCCTTTGACTGTGTGGATCACAACTGAAAAATTCTGAAAAAGATGGGACTACCAGACCACCTGACCTGCCTCCTAAGAAATCTGCTTGCAAGTCAAGAAGCAACAGTTAGAACTGGGCATGGAACAACAGACTGGTTCCAAATAGGAAAAGGAGTATGTCAAGGCTGTATACTGTCACCCTGCTTATTTAACTTCCATGCAGAGTACATCATGAGAAACGCTGGACTAGATGAAGCACAAGCTGGAATCAAGATTGCCGGGAGAAATATCAATAACCTCAGATATGCAGATGACACCACCCTTATGGCAGAAAGTGAAGAAGAACGAAAGGGCCTCTTGATGAAAATGAAAGAGGAGAGTGAAAAAGTTGGCTTAAAACTCAGTGTTAAAAAAACTAAGATCATGGCATCCTGCCCTATCACTTCATGGCAAATAGAAGGGGAAACAATGGAAACAGTGACAGACTTTATTTTGCGGGGCTCCAAAATCACTGCAGATGGTGACTGCAGCCAGATTGGGAACTCATGTACACCTGAGATGGAAAATTTTAATTAATAAAATAAAAAATAAAATATGCTTACTCCTTAGAAGAAAAGCTATGACCAACCTAGACAGCATATTGACAAGCAGAGACATTACTTTGCCAACAAAGGTCCATCTAGTCAAAGCTATGGTTTTTCCAGTAGTCATGTATGGATGTGAAAGTTGGAGTATAAAGAAAGCTGAGCACCAAAGAATTGAAGCTTTTGAACTATGGTGCTGGAGAAGACTTTTGAGAGTCCCCTGGACAGCAAGGAGATCAAAACAATCAATCCTAAAGGAAATCAGTCCTGAATAGTCATCGGAAGCACTAACGCTGAAGCTGAAGTTTAAATATTTTGGCCACCTGATGCAAAAAACTGATTCAATGGAAAAGACCCTGATGCTGGGAAAGATTGAAGACAGGAGGAGAAGGGGAAGACAGAAGATGAAATGGTTGGAAGACTTCACTGACTCAATAGATATGAGTTTGAGCAAGCTCCAGGAGTGAAGAAGGACAGGAAAGCCTAGCGTGCTGCAATCCACGGGGTCGCAAATAGTGGAACCCAACTGAGCGACTGAACTGAACTGACTGAAGTGTGGACCAGTCAAGAGAGTGAAAGTCCTAAGGGCTGCAGAAAATGAAAACTGATTCTCTGCAAACTCCATTGGCTATCCACAGAAAAGATCAGAAAGAGCCCTAAAAAGCATCCACTGTGGTGCAGAGAGGAGGAGAAAGAGCAGAAGTGTCGGAGAGGCGGAAATTATGCTGTCGCCAGGGCGCCTTTGGAAACCAGGCAACCGGGGGAAAGGCGCAGAGGCAAACTCTTAAGCCCAGAGAGAAGCTGGAATGACAGCTACAGGGGAGGGGAAGAAGAAGTCCACCCCCAAGACCTGGAGAAACAATGCATGCCTAAAGCAAAGCATTAATCAAAACAACCGCAACCAACACCCCAGCTCCAAGCTAACAAGCTGGGAATAATAAAGAGCAGCAGAACATTAATGGGAGGGAAGAGTGGAACTAGAACATTTCGGCAATATTCCCTGATGCACAGTGCCAAGGGAAGACCTAAACTCAGAATTCAGCAGCTAGACCCTCGCCTCAAACAAAAAATATACCTTAGAGCACTTTGTATACTGATAAGCTACCAAAGGAAAAACTAAGCTCAAACCAGGCCATCTCATTCTGGGCCATGAAACAAACCTCCACCAAAAAAAAAAAAATAATAAAATAAAATAAAAAACCAGAAATCACACAAAATATGCTCTCATATCTGAATGGAATTAAGTTGAAAATCAGTAACAGGATATCTAGAAAATCTCAAAATGATTGGATATAACTTAGCTCTAAATAATCCATGGGTCCAAAAGGAAGCCTCAGGAAAATCAGCAAATACTTAGAACTGAAGTCAAATGAAAATAAACATATAAAATTTGTGGAAGGGAGAAAGAAGGAAGAAAAGAAGGAGAGATGGGGGAAGACAAAGGGAAGGAAAGAAAGGAAGGGCAAAAAGAAAAATGAAAAAAGATGGGATCTTTGCAAAAGTCATAGTAACCAACCAGAAAGGGCTCCCAGAGGTTAAATTAGAATAACTTGAGCAACAAATAAATAGCAATACTTTCATATATGTTCAGTTGCTCAGTTGTGACCCCATGGACAGTTGCCCTCCAGACTTCTCTGTCCACTGGATTTTCCAGACAAGAACACTGAAGTGGGTAGCCATTTCCTTCTCCAGGGGATCTTTCTGACCCAGGCATCAAACTCACATCTCCTCCATTGCAGGAAGATTCTCTTCCACTAGCGCCAGCTGGGAAGACCCAATACTTTCACATTATGGGATAAAGAATAAAATAAATATCCATGAGTTCTTATTGTTAGAAATATTTTTGGTCTATAATCCAACAGTTTTGCCATTTATTTCTACTCACATCCTGTTTTTGCAAATCTTCTATGTCAAATTTATTTCAAAATTTAAAGAAAAGCAAAACATCATTTAAAGAATCAACAAAGCGATGTTCCTATCCCCAGCATTGCCCCAACTTTCATTCCAATTCAGTAGGTTTAGGAAGTACTTCCCTAATGACTCTGCAGGTAAAGCACCCGGCTGCAATGCAGGAGACACAGAAGACTTGGGTTCAGTCCCTGGGTCGGGAAGATCCCCTGGAGAAGGAAATGACAACCCACTCCACTATCCTTGCCTGGGAAATCCCATGGACAGAGGAGCCTGGTGGGCTATAGTCGGAAGAGTCTGAAAGAGTCAGACAGAACTTTGTGACTAAGCACAGTACAGCTGATCCAGACACTGGTAAAATTTCAAAAATCCACAAGTGCTTCTGGGAGCCACTAGAACAGTCTTATTCTGAGGCCCAACCGTGTCCTTTGTTTCAGTAACTTCACTTGCTATTTTAGATCAGCTCTTTAATTACTTCTTTTTGGCCCCTCTCTTCAAAGTCCTATTAGAAGAGCAGCTAAGTTGAGCTCAAGTTACCTATGGCTTGTAAGCTATTCCCCAAATGACACCCTTAGCCATACCAAGTAATGTAAGCAGACATGACCAATACGCTTGGTTACCAAGTCCAAGCTCACTCTGCTCGCCGCAGGACAGACCAAAGAATCCGAGATGAGGTGTTGAGGCAAGGAAAATGACTTTATTGAGAAAGCCAGCTGACAGAGAAGATGGTAGGTTAGCACCTCAAAATAACCATCTTATGGGGTCTGGATGCCAGTTTCTTTCACAGATCAAGATGGAGGAAGGTGAGGAAGTAAGCAGGCCATTACTCTTGCAAACATCTCCTAGAATGGCAAGCCTCAGGCAGAGGATATGTCAATTTCTTCCTTTCTGTCATCCACAGGTAGACAGGGTTCTGAACCAAAGCACTTAACAGTCAGAGGAGCAGCTTCCTTTAAGCAAGCCATTATGTATGACTGTAAGACTGTAAGCAAAAAGCAACGAAAAACTCAAAGAACAGTTCCAACATGGAGTCAGAATTGGCTTCTTCTCTGCAACACAAGAGAGCCCCCAAAAGTTTTAGAGAGCCCTCAAAAGTTTTGATTTATCTCTGAGTCCGTAAGTTTGGCCTGGAGGGGTGACAACATCCTATTTTGATACTAGAAAGATGTATGGAATCAGAAAGGGAAAGGTGTTTAAAATTTAATCAGACTTTGCCGAAGCATAGATTTTAGATCCTGGGATGAAATGGACCTGACATGGTCCAGATGCTCTATTAAGTTTGTCCCATGTTCTTCTCACAATAATGTCCATCACTGCCTCTCCCCGCCACACACACAAGTGAATTTATACCCCTTTTATGATGAGAGTGCTTTCATTAACCTGCTTAGGGACCCATAGCTACTATGTGGCAAACACAGGGTTGAAGCCAGGTTTTCCTAACCCTCAAGCCAAAGATAACTGTACTGTAACCACATGCCAGCTTCATTTTGTTAGACTTCATTTTATAGTTTATGGTCAGGTGGATAAAGTGATTTGTATTTGTTTCCCTACTGCCAAAGCTGGCTTCACCTGCTTTCTTTCCCCATGATAAGTCTTTACCTTTAAAACTAAAGAGTGAACCCATCCTCCCGTAAAACTCTCTCCTCACAAAAGTAATTTTCATCCATCTTACCTTGATGAACTCATCCTAAAGGTGTGAATAAAAGAAAAGGTTTTCCACAACCCATACAAAACCAGCCTTGCTCCATGTGATTATGCGTGAGTCTTGGCAACAACTGTTTGTTTTCAAAGTGGCAGTGTACCTTGAATTCATTTGGCATAGCAAAGCGTCCTAGTCTAAGCCTTCCTGATGAATTATGTCCCCATTGGGGCTTTTTTTTTTTTTTCTTAATAATGTTGAATTAGATTTAATCTGAAAATTTCTCCAGTCAGCTTATTTTCTTATAGCCTGAACTGCATCTCTCTTCTGACTCCTTTGGTTCTTTTCAGAGGAGAATTGCCCATCTAATCAGTTCGACATCATTCTTAGATTTGAATAAAACCTTCAAAGCCTGGGTGAGTTAACATAGCAGTAAATACCTCAGATGTAAGGAGAAGAAGCCAAAGTAGAAAGAGCTGCCAGCAGGAAAGCAAAGGGGGGGGGAGGGGTGAGTAGGCAGATATTCTTTGTAGTTAATTGCAAATTAAGTCTGTCTGACAAGAAAAGAAAACCCTTCTTAATATACTTACTCCCCCCTTAGGATCTTAACACAAAGTTATACAACATCTCTTGATAGTAACTGTCAATGAATATTGCTATTGTCTTGAGATACATTATTTGAAAATTGGTGTATAGAAGTAATATTCCAGAATAACTTTTTATTTGGATGCTTATTCTTCACCGCAAACTCATCATGCTTTAAACTAAGGTTATTAGCTCTCTTTCTCCCATTTTGCCTCCAGCCATTTCTCTTTCTTGGGTTACCTCTTCCTGGGAATAACCTCACCAGTCTCATATTGAACTAGGGGTCATCAAGTTTACCTCTTTAACAGGAGGTAGAAGGCAATGGCACCCCACTCTAGTACTCTTGCCTGGAAAATCCCATGGACGGAGGAGCCTGGTAGGCTGCAGTCCATGGGGTCGCTAAGAGTCAGACACGATTGAATGACTTCACTTTGACTTTTCACTTTCATACATTGGAGAAGGAAATGGCAGCCCACTCCAGTATTCTTGCTTAGAGAATCCCAGGGATGAGGGAGCCTGGTGAGCTGCAGTCTATGGGGTCTCAGAGTCGGACATGACTGAAGCGACTTAGCAGCAGCAGCAGTATGGTCTATACAGAGTGACTGGGTTTTAGAGTCAGGTAAACCTAGATTCCTTCTCTGATTCCATCTCCTGTTGGTTACGTGACACTGACCAAGTTATTTTAACTAATTTCAGCTTCAGTTTACTCTCCTTTAATATCAGGAGCATAAATGTTGGTCTTGTAGTATTACTATGAGGATTAAATGAGATAAAGTACACAGAACATCAAGCCTTTGTACTGCAGGCTGTGATATATATTAAGAGTCCAAAGTATTTAGGTTCTTATTATTAAAAATAGAAAAGAGGGTATCTTGAAAACATTGCCTGCTTCTTTACCCAAGCCATGGGGTTAGTAAGCCAGTTTGAAATTATACCAATAAGCTGCCACAGAACAATGGAAACTACCAGAGAAAGGACTCAACAGAAACAGTAAGAAGAACACCACTTGGTTTATAACCACTACATTCTGATTGACCAGGATGAGAGGAGAAACAATAACATTACCCAGAGCAGGTTTCTCAAAGAAGAACAGGGAGGGCAACTAGCCAGTCATGAAGGGCCGACTAGTGAACAGTGAAAGGCTCTTTGCTGCTGCTGCTAAGTCACTTCAGTCGTGTCCGACTCTGTGTGACCCCATAGATGTCAGCCCACCAGGCTCCACTGCCCCTGAAAGGCTCTCAGGGAAGTGCAGTGTCCATGCCAAAAGTGTTTTTAATTTCACATTTCACTAAAGGCTTTGTATTAGTAACCTACCATGTGAGTTATTAAAGATTAATATTATTCATTATTCATATTCATAAATATTCTTTAATAAAATGAGTGCATTTATTTGTTTAATAATGATACGAATTCAGTACTCTATTAAAAAGTACCATTCAAACTTAAATTATAGACTTAGTACTGTACACACTTATGGAGTTAAAAATGCCTGTAATTCTTGGATTTTCATGGTGGTCCAGTGGTTAATCCTAAAGGAAATCAACCCTGAATATTCACTGGAAGGACTGATGTTGAAGCCGAAGCTCCAGTACCTTGCCCACCTGATGTGAAGAGCTATTCATTGGAAAAGACCCTGATGCTGGGAAAGATCAAGGGCAGGAGGAGAAGGAGGCAGGAGAGGATGAGATGGTTGGATGATGTCACCGACTCAGTGGACATGAATCTGAGCAAACTCTGGGGAACAGTGAAGGACAGAAGAGCCTGGCGTGCTGCAGTCCACAGGATCTCAAAGAGTTTGACATGATATAGTGACTGAACAGCAACAACTCTGTAACTAACCCATATGAATTTTTGCCAACTAGTTTGTCAAATCCAGGAACTGACAGACTGTATTCTCTGAAACACTTAACTTTTTGATGCTTATTTCACTGAATCACCAAGCTAATGTCTCCTCCTTACTGTAAGTTAAATGTCTTTTGGTTCTTTTTATGTGGCTCATACTGAGTTGGAAATTATAATTGGCTTTATTCTAAGCTTTGGTCCTGGGTCCAAGAGACTACAATACTTCATCATTTAGGACAGTGCCATTGTCTGTTACTGAAAATTAGGGAATTGAAATTATTCTCATTTTTTTTAAAAGCAATTTTCTCAGGAAAATGATAATATAGGAATTTTTGTTTACTTGCTTTCCAAACTTTAAACTTTTTATTTTGTATCAGGGTAGAGTCAGTTAACAATGTTGTGATAGTTCCAGGTGAACAATGGAAGGACACAGCCATATACATATACTCATATCCATTTTCCCCAAGCCCCCTTCTCATCCAGGCTGTCACATAACATTGAGCAGAGTGCCATGTCCCGTACAGTAGCTTTCTGTTAGTTATCCACTTGGAATATCACAGTGTGTACATGACCTTCCCAAAGCCCCTAACTATCCCTTCCCTCCGGCAACCATAAGTTCATTTCCTAAATCTTTTGAAAAATTAAGATTCTTTAAGGGACTTCCCTGGTGTCCAGTGGCTGACACCCCGTGCTCCCAATGCTGGGGGGCCCAGGTTCAATCCCTGGTCAGGAAACTAGATCCCATATGCCACAGCTAAGACTGGTTCAGCCAAATAAATAAATAAATATTTTTAAAAGTAAAAACTAGGATTCTTTAAAATGAGAATTAATTAGCACACAATGCTTTGTGTGCATGTGGACCAGGAGCGGAACGTTAGTGAGCAGAGCTTCCTGGAGGAGGCCAATCATTAGCCAATTCTTGAATCGGCAGAAGTATTTATGATAATAATATATATGTTTTTTGTTTAGTTGCTAAGTCATGTCCAACTCTTTTTCAACCCCATGGACTGTAGACCACCAGGCTCCTCTATCCATCGGATTTACCAGGCAAGAATACTAGAGCGGGTTGCCATTCCCTTCTCCAGGGGATCTTTCCTAGAGTATGCTAAATAAATCACCTGCCCACTGCTAAACTTGACTGCAAATTTCAAGCTGTACTTCCTGCCACTATCCAACTATGAGCCTAATTCAGTCTGTAAATTGGACCCTAAAAGAGAAATTAGTTCAGAATTCAGCATTGCATCAGCCCAACTGCCAGTTTGAATATTATGCCTCAGGAAATAATTTGTTTTATATCCTTCTAAAAGTGCTTTTAAAACAATTTTTCTTTCCTTCTGCTGCTGCTATAAAAATGAAAATAAGAAATTTCCTATATGCCAGGTGTTAGAAAGATAAGAGTAAATTAAGCAACGTGAACACATACACACTCAATACCCAGCTTAATTCTTGCAATAGTATTCACGTTTTAGCACAGTTGAGCGGGTGAGAGGTATGGTTCATGTGTAATTTCTGTCTCAGTCTGCTGCTTCGAGTTATGACTATCAACTAAATCAGTTGGAGGTCAGTCTCCAGGAGAGAAGGGAAAGGCTTTCTTTCTGGCTCCTGGGCTACACTTTCTAGGGAAGGAAAAATGCCTTCTCATTTCAGCCTGTGTCAGGCAGTCACCTCTTTCTGTGTTGGTCTTGCCCACACTAGACGATGAACCTCTCCAGGGCAGGGCTGAATTCCCAACAGAGAGATAAAGGAGAGATTGTTTCTGGGACTTCCATGGTGGTCCAGTGGCTAAGACTCTGTGCTTCCAATGCAGAGGACCCAGGTTTCAGCCCTGGGTGGGGGAACTAAGATCCCACATGGCATGCAGTGTGGCCAAAGAAACCAAAACAAGCAAGCCAAAATAAGAGAGAGAGAGAGACTGGATCAGAGGGCTGAGACGCCTACACAGTTAATTTGCCTGCTTATATCACTTTCTTTCCTTGCCAAAGTCAAACCTTTAAAGCTTTTGGCTTTAAGGCAGCCATGGTGGAATGCTCTCTAGTCTAACATCAGCTTCGTTTGTTTCACTCCTGAAATCAGCAAAACAGCCCCAACACTCTCCTATTGTGTGTGTCTGTGTGGTTACTGAACACAATACATTTAGTGCATGATCTTCAAAACTCACTAAATCTGATATCTTCAGTTTACCAGCATTTGGAGAAGGCAATGGCACCCCACTCCAGTACTCTTGCCTGGAAAATCCCATGGGTAAAGGAGCCTGGTAGGCTGCAGTCCATGGGATCCCTAAGAGTCAGACACTGATGAGCGACTTCACTTCACTTTTCACTTTCATGCATTGGAGAAGGAAATGGCAGCCCACTCCAGTATTCTTGCCTAGAGAATCCCAAGGATGGGGGAGCCTGGTGGGCTGCCGTCTATGGGGTCACACAGAGTCGGACATGACTGAAGCGACTTAGCAGCAGCAGCAGGAGGGGAATAAATGCCCTTGACAGCTGTTGAGCTGGGTTTTGATGATGAACTAGGCCAGAATGAGCCTGCCTTTAGGGTAGGACGTGTGGTCCCATCTGTTTAAGGCTGATGTTGAAAAACTGATAATGAGTGACCAGACTTGAGTAATGCCCTGATAACAAGACTATTTGGAACAGCAAATACCACTTTAAAAAAACATATTGAGATAAATGATATCTCCTTGAATGCCTGGTCTAGTACTTAGGGGCTTGTTTACATTTTTCCAGTTAGAGTGATTCATTCTTGGTTATGGCTTCCCTGGTGTCTCAGTGGTAAAGAATCTGCCTGCAATCCAAGAGACATGGGTTCAATCCCTGGGTTGGGAAGATCATCTGGAGAAGGAAATGGCAACCCACTCCAATATTCTTCCCTGGGAAATCCCATGGACAGAGAAGCCTGGTGGGCTACACTCCATGGGGTCTCAAAGAGACTTAGCAAATAAATAACAATATTGATTGGTTACATTAGTGGCAAGAAAAAAGGGGACAACATTTTAGAAAGAAGAGTTAATCTTCCAGGGTAAAGATATTTTAAGTATAAACAATGATTTTGGGGGCAAGAGTAAATACGTAATCACTTTCTCTCTAACTTCAATGTTGAAATACTGATGATCGTGAAATACAGTTCAAGAACAGAGAAAAAGGAAGGTTGGAAGGACCAAACTAGCTTTGCAATCTTTCTGCTTTACTAGGGAGTCTTTTTTTCCTCAACACTATAGCTGTATTGGAGAAGGCAATGGCACCCCACTCCAGTACTCCTGCCTGGAAAATCCCACGGATGGAGGAGCCTGGTGCGCTGCAGTCCATGGGGTCGTGAAAGAGTCAGACACAGCTGAGCAACTTCATTTTCACTTTTCACTTTCATGCATTGGAGAAAGAAGTGGCAATCCACTCCAGTGTTCTTGCCTGGAGAATCCCAGGGAGGGGGAGCCTGGTGGGCTGCCGTCTATGGGGTCGCACAGAGTCAGACACGACTGAAGTGACTTAGCCGCAGCAGCAGCATAGCTGTATTATTAAAAATGTAGAATGAAAACCCACATGTACTAAGACATGCTCATTATTGCACACAGCAACCCATATTTGAAGAGAAAAATTAATAAAAACCAATTTTGACACAGAAATAGAATGATAATTAGAACTTGTTTCTCTCAATAGTCAGTTATATTTTTACCAGCCTTAGAAACAGAAAGGGAAAAGTCCAAAATCAACTTAACCAAGTAATTGATGGGAATGTCTTTTAAAGATCAGTTCAGTCACTCAGTCATGTCTCCCTCTGCAACCCCATGGACTGCAACATGCCAGGCTTCCCTGTCTGTCACCAACTCCCAGAGCTTGCTCAAACTCATGTCCTTTGAGTTGGTGATGCTATTCAACCATCCCATCCTCTGTCATCCCCTTTGTCTCCTGCCTTCAATCTTTCCCAGTATCAGGGTCTTTTCTAATGAGTCAGTTCTTTGCCTCAGGTGGCCAAAGTATTGGAGTTTCAGCTTCAGCAGTGAATTTAAACTTTCTGCACGCAATTTTAAGTAGTGCTGTTTTTCTCCAACATTTCCAAAATCTGTGGCTTTGAACCTGGCCCCTTTTTGTCTACCTTAGCACAACTGAATGAAGGGAAGATGAGAACCACTGCTCCCTGAACTGTATTATAGGAGTTTCTAACACAGTGCCTGTTATTTTATTTAGTCATGTCTGACTCTTTTACAACCCCAGGGACTGTAGTTCCTCTGTCAAGCAAGAATAGTGGAGCAGGTTGCCATTTCCTTCTCCAGGACTGGGGGTTCCTAGTAAAGAATGGCTCAGTGATAAAGAATCTGCCTGACAATGCAGGAGACACAAGAGATGCAGTTTCCAACCCTGAGTCGAGAAGGTCCCCTGGAGAAGGAAAAAGCAGCCCACTCCAGTATTCTTGCCTGGGAAATCCTTTGGACAGAGGACCCTGGTGGGCTCCAGTCCATGGGGTTACAAAGAGTCGGACACGACTCAGTGACTAAACAGCAATAAAATGCAGTGCCTGAGTATGTGCTCAGTATCTCAGTATTAACACTCAGTTTAGAAACCTCTTTGAAGCTTTGAGTTAGGACCATCAATATAATAATTTGACAGCACTTTTACCCCTTGGTAATAAAATGTGATCCTTATCTTGGTAATTCTTAGCATTAACCCCCACAAAAAACAAAACACACACAAGGGGATTCAAGTATCTCCAACATAAGTTTTAGCTCAAAGATGCTTGTTTTCTTATACATATTTAAAATTTTAATATCCATTAGCCTCATAAATTTCACCATTATCATTTCATTTATCATTAATCTCATATGAATACCGAGGATTAAGGAATTGAAGTATATAAATCACTTTGAAATCATCTGTGTCAACAGACTCTAGCTAAAACCAGTTAAATGTAATTTTTGCTTTCTGAAGAGTCCATGGACTATGAAAAATAAATTAGTCATTGAGACATCCAAGATGTTGTGGGTGACAGAAAAGTTTCCAACCAAAAACACGCTGATAGCAAACAAATCTAGCAAACAAATGCATGGTTTCCAAAGAGGAGAGAAGGGGGGTGATGAATTAGAAGTTTGGGATGAATGGATGGATATACACTATTGTATATATAAATAAACAAGTACAGCACAAGGAACTATCTCCAAACTCTTGTAAAAACCTAATGGAAAAGAATCTGAAAAACCTGAATCACTTTGCTGCACACCTGAAAGTAGCACAACATTGTAAATCAATCATTCACTTTGACAAAAAACCTGATAAATTAAGAATTAATAATGACAGGGGCTGTGACGCAGTATAGGGAAGAACAAGATGACAACAGTGACCCACCACCCAGATCCATTACAATGAGCCAAAACAGAAGAGAAAAACAAATTGCACAATTAAGGCATTCATGACTGCATTCTGACATACATGTCCACAATAGCATCTATGGTACAGAAGGCACAACCCAAATTTTTCTATTTGCTTCCTAAAATAAGTGCATTGTTAAAACTTTGCTCAGAAAGCAAAAAGGCCACTTGACTGTTGAAACAGGTGCAGGCAATAGCCTAGACTAATAAAATTAGTCAACTGTAAAAACTATGGCAAGTGTTAAATGATCACTTAAAGCTCTAATATTGTCGTGGAATAATAATGATGCCATTGGAAGTCAACACAAGGGCTGTGCGCTTATGTAGGCTACTGAGAAAGCAGGCTTTGTTGCTCATAGCTTGCTCAAAGTTAAGTGAAATCAGCAATTGTAGGCTCAGTGCCAGAGTCCAGGAAGCCCGGAGGTCTGTGTTACGCTGAATGATCCCTCTTCTCACCCATGCCTTCCATTTATTTGAGAATACTGGGGATATCTAGCTAAATGTCACTTCCTCTAGGAAGACTTCCCTGAATTCTCCCAGCTCTGAAAGTTCACTCTTGCCTCTCTTTCCTGTGCTTTGTTGCACAAATCCCAGCAGCTTTGGCATGTAAGACAAAGACTAATTCTTCCTATTTGAATTCTCAGCCTTTCAGAAATTAACCATAACAGTGTGTGTTAGTTGCTCAGTCCTTACATTTGACCAACCACCCAAAATCAGTCATGGAGAGTTCCCCAAAGTCTCCTCCACATCCTTAACAATTTATTCTTTTATGGTGTCTCTGTCTCTCTCTGTGTGTGTGTGTGTGTGTGTGTGTGTAAAAATTTAAACCTATTTAGCCTCATAAAATTCAAAGTTATTTTGAATGTTAAGACTTAGTACCAGGGACTTCCCTGGTGGTCTATTAGTAAGAGTCTGCTTTGCAATGCAAAGGATGGTGGGGTTCCAAACCTGGTTGGGGAACTTAAGATCCCACATGCCACCGAGCAACTAAGCCTGAGTTCTATAAGAGAGTCCCTGGACTGCAAGGAAAGATCCCACATGACATGACAAAGATCTTGTGTGCTACAACTAACACCTGATGCAGTCAAATAAATAAGTAAATATTTTTCAAAAAAGAAGACTTAGTATCATATTAATTCCATTCTAGGTGCCTCCTGCAGCCTGGATAAACACTCTGGGCAACCTGTCTTTTGCCAGCAATGCAGGGCTGAGACCAACCCAAAATGTTACTTGTTCAGTCATGTTTGACTCTTTTTGACCCCATGGACTGTAGCCCACCAGGCTCCTCTGTCCATGGGGATTCTCCAGGCAAGAAAACTGGAGTGGGTAGCTGTTTCCTTCTCCTGGGGATCTTCCCAACCCAGGGACCTAACCCAGGTCTCCCGAGTTGCAGGCAGTTTCCTTACTGTCTGAGCCACCAGGGAAATCTAGGGACTAAACCAAAGTCCTGGTTTACTCCAGTCCGGACAGAAAAGTTGCCACTCCAGGTGGCTCTGGGTATGTGTTCTCAGAAAAAAAGTAACATTCTTAGTTCCTTTTCTTCTTTTTTTTTTTTCCATTTTGTGTCTTAGTTCTTATTTATAGGGTCAAAGCATTGTTAAATTTCTGTGCAATTCTTTATCTTAGTTTTCTCTTGCTGTCTGAACAAATCACCAGGAGTTTAAAGGATATACATCTATCATCTCTCTGTGGGTAGGTCACAAGGCCCAGTGGGTTTAGTTGGTGTCTCAGCTTCAGGCTCCACAGAGCAGAAGTCATGGTCTCCAGGGGCTGTGTTACTTTTCAGAGGTTCAAGAGATGAAGCTGCTCCCCGGCTCACTCAGGTGTTGGCTGTAGCACTGAGGTCTGTGGGTGTCAGGGGCCTCCGCATGCTCTGAAGCTCACAGCCCCCTTCCTCCATCTGAAAGCCCTCAAAGGCCCCTCACCCACTTGGAACCTCCCTCATCTGCCCCTGCCCTCAACTCTGACCCTCTGCCTTCCTCTTTGTCATTTAAGATTTCATGGGATTACACTGAGTCCAAACCCATAAACGCAGATAATCTCCCTATTTTAAGGTTAGCTGATTAGTAACTTTAACTCCATCTGAGGAGTCCTTTCACAGGTGTAGCTAAATTAACATTTGACTGAATGACCGGAGGACTGGAACTGTTGACCCACAAAGTGTAAAGAGGAGAATGGGTCCTTGACCAGAAGTTAACCAGCAGTTCAGAATGCTTGTAGGACTTCCCTGGTGGTTCAGTGGTCAGGGCTCTGCACTTCCACTGCAGCGGGCATGGGTTCGAGACCTGGTCAGGGAAATAGGATCCCATGTGCCACACGGCACAGCCAAAAAAGTTAAAAAGGAAAGAAAAACTTAGTAACTCTTTAAAAGAAAAAGGAATGTTTGTATATTTTCATTTTTTTACATGACATTCTGCATTTTCCAGCTTACTAGCTGTGGTACCTATTAGCAATAAATACATTGAAACTAGGAATTTAGTTATAATTCTAATCAAAAGATGCTTTGACCAGAGAGTAGGTTGCTTCCTACAACTTCCCTTTATGATAAGTAAGTGTACCAATTGAGTTGAATGATATGAAGTTTATGAATATGAATATTACTTTCTGGAATTTTTTACTCTCAATAAAACTGGCTGTTAAAATAATTTCAACATCATAATTAAATTTTGCTTCAGATTTTAAAAATTTATTTCTTTTTACTCGGAGGATAATTGTTTTACAGTATTTTCTCTGTTTCTGCCATACATCAACATGAGCCAGCCATAAGTATGCACGTGTCCCCTCCCTTTGCACCTTCCTCACACCTCCCACTTCACCCCACCTCTGGAGGTTATCACAGAGCACCGGATTTGAACTCCCTGCCTCATGCAGCAAATTTCCACTGGCTGTCTCACGTATGGTAATCTATATGTTTCAGTGCCACTTTCGATCCGTCCCATCTTCTTCTTCCCACTGTTTCACATTCTATGTGCAGTAGGGAAAGATCTTGGTACACAGCCTCTAGGTGTCTAATGCCTAAAGTATTCCAAAAAGACAGTGTCGATCTTTCTCAAAAACCTCCCCAGTTACTCTGTTGCGACAGACTCTCACGTTCATGTTTCCGCTCCTCTGACATTTCCACTGGCGCAACCAAAGGCCATTTCCTCTTGGTCTGTCAACAGTGGAAATTGAAAACAGCTGCTCACCGGTGCTGTGGATAGTAGGTACTCTCTGTGCACTGGGTCACCAGGTCTTCAGGGTCACCTCCAATACCTGGAGAGGTCACAGAGGGGGAGAGTCTTGAAGTTGAAAGGGGCCCTCATCGTTGTCTAATCCAATTTCCACCTAAGGCAGGGGTTCCATCTGTAACTTCTATCTTTCAACCATCCTGGGCCCCTGCACAAACACTTCCAGAACAGGAAATTCACCATCCCCAAAGTCACATATTTCTAGTTTCGAATTCTTGAATTGTTAGAAACGTGATTTTTATATTTAAGTGGAATCTGACTGCGGTTTCTATAGGACCTGATGAGAACTCATTCACACCTTTTCTTTTCTGTGGTAGCTCACCTATATGAGAATCTCCCCTGATGGCTCAGTGGGAAAGAATCTGCCTGCAACGTGGGAGACTCAGGTTTGATCCCTGGGCTGGAAAGACCCCCTGGAGAAGGAAATGGCTACCCACTCCAGTATTCTTGCCTGAAGAATCCCATGGACAGAGGAGCTGGGTAGTCATAAAGAGTAGTACAAGATTGACCGACTAACACTTTCACACTTTCATTTGTATGAGGTGACTTCTCCTGTTCCCCTAAATGGTTTATCTGAGTTTAAACTTTATCATTTCTTTATGTGAAGCTGTTTATATTCATCTTATCATCCATTTCATTAATTTCTGCATGCTATTTTGTGAATGTCCCTCTTTTAAAAAATTATTCAAATAGTAAAATAAGTAACCTACAGTTCTAGACAAAAATATGTTTGAAACTTACAAAAAAGAATACTTAGTAAAATAAGTAAGATATATTTCCATTCTTACAAATTCTTGTAGATGCAAAATCTATTTCATTTAGAGTTGCATATGTAGATAATATAATTATAAGGAAAAGCCAGTAAATGGTTATTATAAAAGTCATCACAGCATGCACTTCTTGAGAAAGAATGGAGGTGTGATTCAGAAGGCCTTGGGCTGGGTTTACAGGACATTTTGGAGTATCAGCAGTGTTCTATTTCTTTCTTTTTAAAATTTTTTTAATGTGAACCATTTTTAAAGTCTTTATTGAATATGTTACAATAGTGCTTCTGGGGCTTTTTATGTTTTGGTATTTTGGCTGAGAGGCTTATGGAATCTTAAACTCCCCAACCAGGAATTGAACCTGAACCCCCTGCATTGGAAGGTGAAGTCTTAAACCCTTTAATGCAATAGTGATATAATAGGCAAAAAAAAAAAAAGAAGAAGAAATTAAATATCCAAGTAAATTAAATATCCAAAATTAGACTGAGTTTTTTATGATGTGAGTATGTACTGATAGAAAAGAAATCATGAATTTTTTTGCTGAATATAAAAAAATAAGATTCAAATCTGTCTGATTACATTTTTGGAAAATCTGAGAAGGCTTTTAATTAATTATTAAGATCATTTCCAGAGGTCTGAAGTGAAGGGAAGTGAAAGGCACTCAGTCGTGTCCAACTCTTTGCGACACCATGGATTGTAGCCTGCCAGGCTCCTCTGTCCATGGGATTCTCTAGGCAAGAATATTGGAGTGATTTATCATTTCCTTCTCCAAGGCATCTTGCCAACCCAGGAATCAAACCTGGTTCTCCTGCATTGCAGGCAGATTCTTTACCATCTGAGCCACCAGGGAAATCCAGAGTTTAATATGGTTTATTTTTATTTTCTTCCTCTTTGTCATCTCTGCATTTTTTCTATAATGATATGTGCATTGTACTATTTTGTAACTTAAGTATTATTTAAAAGAAAAATATAATGGACCTCATAGGCACAATACTCTAAGTGTGCTGTGGATTCTGGGGACTCAAATTCTACATGGAGTCTGTGTGCAGCCAGTTTGGCGCAGATTTTGTAGAAGCAACCACAGGACTCTGTGTGAAAAAAGAAATGGCAGGGATTTCCTTAGTAGCCCAGTGTCTAAGATGCGCTCCTGATGTAGGGAACCTGGGTTCAATTCCTGGTCAGGGAACTAGATCTGACATGCTGCAACCAAGAGTTCACATGCTGCAACTAAGACCTGGTGTAGTCAAGTAAATAAGTATTTTTTAAAAAGAAGAAGAAGAAATGAGAATGATCACGTGAAATACAAGATCAGCTGAATTCAAACCACATCTTTTTAAACTTAGGCTTTTAAAATCAAAGTCATTGAACAGCATGAAGAGTCCAGAAGACTTGTCAAAGCCGTTAGAAGAAAAGCAAGTGCCAGGCTCCTTCCTTCCCCTATTTTCCAGTCCCCAGATATAACAACTTCAACGCTTTCTTCTAACTCTTATGGTACATGCCTCCCTATTCTAAACAGCAGGTGCATGTGGCTTCATCTTGTCATTTGAAGGTTTATCTATCAACTTCCCATCACCAAAGGTAAAGATGTATCTCTTTTCACTGTGATACACATGCACAAAATCACAGTTTTGGTTTATAAACATTCAGTGTTCACATCACCATGACAAGCACACAACACGGCTGAGTCATGTAGTATTCATCACTAAGAAGGCCTTGGAGTTAATCACTGTTTTTGTTTGTTTGCTTGGTTTTCTATGTTCTTATCTTCCCCAGTCGCATAAAACCCAAACTCCTTCCCCATTGTATAAATCTCCTCTCAATTCATCGATGCATTCTCTATTGATTGGGTTAACAATTTTTTTTTTTTTTTAAGAAATCTTTCTCAGAGCTCCTAATTGTCTCTTCTCAGACCTAGCTCCTCACGCAAACATCTTTTGTCATATTGGGTATTCCTTTTATTTCTCTTTTGTGTTGATCTGTGTCCTGGATCCCATGACATTCTCCTTCCTGAAATGTTTCCTCCCATATTTTGCTGGAACACATCCCTGTGTAGCTTGCTAAACAGAGCTGCATGGAAAGTCATTTCTTTTGAGATTTCAAAAGTCCCCATAGTCTTTATTCTACCTTTTCACTTAATTGATGGTTTCTGTAAGTATAGAAGCTGAAATTATTTCCCTACAGAGTTTAGAAACCATTGCTCTGCTCTTTCCGCATTCCAGTGCTGCAATGAATAAGTCTGATATCAGTTAGATTCTTGAATTTTTGCGTGTAGTCTTCAGTTCTTCAGTGTGGGAAGAGTCCTTCTTTAGTAATTTTTCTGCCTCTATTTTCCTATGTCTTTCCCCCTGAGACCTCTTATTGAAATGCTGAAACTTTCAGAAGAGTCTTAATTTCCTTTTCTACCCATACTTTGTCTTTTGCTCTGCTTTTTGAGAATTTTGTTCATCTCCCGAACATTCTATGGAGGTTTCCATTTCTGCTATTATAATTTTAATTTCCAAGAGCACTTATTGTGATCTGCAAATGCTCTTTTTTTGATAACATCCCATTGTTAGCTCATCAATGAAATGGCTGCCCTTATCTCTCTGATAATTCAGTTTCATTTCATTTTACTTTTTTTACATTTTACATTTTCCTTCTTTTTGTATTGTCTTTGTTTCTTCCAAACTGCTTTTCTTTCCCTGCTCTTGTTTTGATCTCTTATTTTCTGTGACTCTTGGCTGAGTACCAAAAAGCTAATTGGAAGCTCTACAAAAGTGGACAGGGCTTGTCAATTATGGGTGTCACCGTAGGGTCATCTGAATGAACCAACTAGTTGGAGAAGCTCCAATGTTCATACCTTTAGATCTTTTTTCCTAGGGTTATTTGGCTTGACAGAGAAGAATTTTTTAATCTCTGCCCAAAACCAAGTGAGACCCTGCCGGGCTCCTGGGCATGGAAGCTTCACCAAGTCCCCCATTTCTTGTTTGTAGGGAACTGATTCCAACCTTTATCACCTTCCCTGAGTTCCAAAGGGTAGATTTGAACAACTGCTAATCAAGGAAGGGAGAGGATGCAGAGACAAGGGAGGAACAGCCAAGGAACAAGACAGTCTTAGGGCAGGTCCTAGTCCTACCTCACGGGATACACAGAACAGTATGTTTGAGCTCTTTGTGAGAATGTGAGCTCAGTCGTGTCCAACTTTTTTAACCCTATGGACTGCAGCCTGCCAGGCTCCTCTGTCCATGGGATTCTCCAGGCAAGAATACTAGAATGGGTTGCCATTTCCTCCTCCAGGGGATCTTCTCAACCCAGGGACCTACACTGTGCCTCATGCATCTCCTGCCTTGGCAAGCAGATTCTTTACCACCGTACCACTTGGGAAGCCCATTGTTATAAAACTCCTCACCAATCCTTCCAGGTTGGGATACACAGTTTTTGAGAGCATGAGTCTTGTGTTCCCCTTCGNCTCCAGGGGATCTTCTCAACCCAGGGACCTACACTGTGCCTCATGCATCTCCTGCCTTGGCAAGCAGATTCTTTACCACCGTACCACTTGGGAAGCCCATTGTTATAAAACTCCTCACCAATCCTTCCAGGTTGGGATACACAGTTTTTGAGAGCATGAGTCTTGTGTTCCCCTTCGCCTGGCAAAGCAATAAAGCTTTTCTTTTCTACTTCTCCCAAAACTTCTCTCTAAGATTCTACTGGGCACTGGTACACAGAGGCCAAGTTTTTAGCATCATGCCTAGAATGAAGAGGCCAGCATCCTAGGCCTAGCTAGGGAAAGAAGACTTGGTGGTAAGGGGAGCTCACTGTCAGTATGTGCACACTGTCACATACTCCTCCTGTTTTCAATACAGAATCCCAGCTTTCAGCTCTATCAAGAGTCCTCTGGGGCAGCCAGAGATTCAGGAGTTTACCTGCCCCAGAGACTAACATCCAGCCTTTCCCAAAGGAGGACAAAACGGGGAGTACCAATTTCTTAAAAATTCATCTTTCAGATTCTAGTTTCCCTTTCATCCATCTTCTAGGGGCACTTCGTGCTTCCAACTCTCAGCCTTAAGGATTTAATCCAGCCAAGATCAGATGCTTCCCAGGTTTCCCAAGACCAGTTGAGTTTCTTCTTTCTTAAGTCAAGTCCACTGAACCAGTAACCATTCATCCATCTGTTTTCTAGCTTTCCAGCTGTCCTCTTCTCTCCTTTTTCCTTGCTCCTGACAAAACATATATATATGCTTGCTGCTGCTGCTAAGTCGCTTCAGTCATTTCCGACTCTGTGTGACTCCATAGACTGTAGCCCATCAGGCTCCCCCGTCCCTGGGATTCTCCAGGCAAGAACACTGGAGTGGGTTGTCATTTCCTTTTCCAATGCGTGAAAGTGAAAAGTCAAAGTGAAGTTGCTCAGCTGTGTCTGACTCCTAGAGACCCCATGGACTGCAGCCTACCAGGCTCCTCCATCCATGGGATTTTCCAGGCAAGAGTACTGGAGTGGGGTACTATTGTATGCTTAAAAATATATATATATATATATATTTATATGCTTAAATACATATATATTTATATATGTATTTATATACATTTATATATATATATGCTTAAATACATATATATTTACATAATCCAATTAACTGTGGACTTGGCATGTGCATGGATAAATAAGTGTCTAATTTGCCATCTTTTTAAAGGGGGATAACGTTTTTTTAATTTTTTATTATTTATTTATTTTT
>SJYA01002114.1:2402662-2448182 GCA_006410615.1 Neotragus moschatus | reverse complement strand
TGCTACCCACAGGTTTTCTCTAGTTGCAGCAAGTGAGGCTTCTTTCTATTTGCAGAGCACAGGCTCTAAGGTATAGATTTCAGCAGTTGCAGCGTGTGAGCTACGCTGCCCCTGGGCATGTAGAATCTTCCAAGACCAGGGATCAAACCTGTGTCCTCTGCATTGGCAGGCAGATTCTTAATCACTGGATCACCAGGGAGGTCCTCTAATTTGCCATCTTAATTGAAACTACTCATAGGCTTTGTCATATGAACTTCTCTCATGGCAGGTGTTTCCATATTTTATACATTCCAATATATTCCTGGAAAAAAAAAAAGTAGCCTTGCATACATTCATATTTTAGTCTTATGCTTTTTGTTCGCTTTTCATGCTTTCAAGGTAATTTAAAAACTCAACCATGTAGTAGAAATGATGATAACAATGAGAGCTACTATTTTATATGTGTCTAGCACTCCACTCAATCAAAGTAGTATAGATCCCTCATAGTTCTGTATTCTCTGCACATCTGATAACCACATTCTTTGTCTTCATTTAAGTCACGTGTTTGGAAACTACAGCCATGGCCCCAACCTGGCCCGCTGCCTGTTTTTGTAGATTGTTTTATGGGAGCTCATCTGTCTACATATTGTTTGAGTTGAATAGTTGCAACTGAGAGCATATGATCTGGAAAGCCTAAAACACTTACTTCTTGGCTTTTATAGATGAANGGAAACTACAGCCATGGCCCCAACCTGGCCCGCTGCCTGTTTTTGTAGATTGTTTTATGGGAGCTCATCTGTCTACATATTGTTTGAGTTGAATAGTTGCAACTGAGAGCATATGATCTGGAAAGCCTAAAACACTTACTTCTTGGCTTTTATAGATGAAGTTTGCCAACCCCTGCTTCAAGTTATTGAGAACACATATTAAATGTGTGTGTGTGTGTGTGTGTGTGTGTGCATGCACTTTCAGTTATGTCCACCTCTTTGCCAGGCTCCTCTGTCCATGGGATTTCTCAGCAAGAATACTGGAGTGGGTTGCCATTTTCTCCTCCAGGGGATCTTCCTGACCCAGGGAGCCAATCCAAGTCTCCTGCATTGGCAGACGGCTTCACCAGTGCTACCTGGAAAGCCCAGAAGTACACATACAGAAGAAAAAAATGTTTATAAGTACATGTATACTTAGGTGGAGGAATTATGGGTGATTTTTACTCCCTTTATTTTGCTCTTCTGTATCATCTCATATTTCTATTACTACATATAATGTCAGTAATAAAAAAAAAAGCTTAAAAGTATCTATTCATTAAAAAAAGGAAAATGGCCATGTATATACTTTTCTCCTACAACAGACTAATTTTCTTATCTTTGCATGAGAGCAAGGACGGGCTCATTCATCTCTTAACTCCCTTAATCCAGCTATCTCCTGAGCCCAGCAGCCCCTCCTACCTGGTGAACTGAATTGAAATGTTACATTCACTTTGGTTTCCATCCATACCTATTGCCTGGCCTGCTGTCTCTTGAGAATCATTTAGAGCTTTCTCTGTCAATGTTCATTTTTCTTAAACTACTGTCCTCCACCTAGTTTTTCTAGCTCAATGAAAAACCAGAGATGGGGAGAAACTTAAATGATTTTTTTAAAAAAAGATTTTACACAGGAACTATTGCAAGGGAGGAAAAGAAATGTCAGTTTAGAACTAGGCTCAACTCCAATGGCAACAAGGAAAAGTGGGGATTTACAGCCAAGAAGCAGGGTGAGGATGACTAAGACGAAACATCCAGACTGAAGGGGCCTCTAGCTAAACCTTCCTGACGGTATTGCTGCAGAAGGCAGATCCAGGGGATCACATATCACCGAAATCTGATCAGATAGAAAGGTAGTGGATTCTCACTCAACTGACTCAGCCGGATTCTCAGTCTCAAGACAGCCTGGAGGAAAAGGAGTTCAGAGGAGCTTGACTCAGGTGTGGTCTTTTCTCCTCCCACTCCAAATTTCAGGTGTTTGACCTGAGTTGGCAGGCCCTCCTTCCCTGTAGGGCATCCCTGGTGGCTCAGTGGTAAAGAATCCACTTGCTAATGCAGGAGACTCAGGTTCGATCCCTGGGTCGGGAAGATCCCCTGGAGAAGGAAATGAAAATCCTGAGGACAGAGGAGCTTGGCGGCCTACAATCCCTGGGATCACAAAGAATCAGACACGATTTAGCGACTAAACCACCACCACGGCTATCTTCCCTGTAAGATCCATGCAGGTTACAATCTCTGGAGGAGGTCCCCGGTTGCCATGACAACCTCCTACCAGAACAGGGCCATTGCCCTTCCTGGGCCCTGAGCCTGCTTCCTGCTGATGAGAGGGCCCTCCCCCTCCCTACCCCCAGCACAAGGAGCATCACTTGTGCAGTTCCCTCCTCCTGGGCCCTTCACTTTGTGAAATCTTTTTGTTTTTTCCTTCTTAGCTGTTGCTATTGCTGTTTGATCCTGAGAGACATTCCCTCCCCTATCTAGAAAGTTCAGTGATACTTAATCCTGTTACTTCCTCATTCCTCTGGCAGGCAGAGCAGCCTGTAATTGCAGCACAGGCCTTTGGCGTGTGCCTCCTCCAAGAGAAGATAAAGGAAGTATCTAGTCCATCCTGCACAGCACAGGAGGCTCCCCTGGGCCAGGGTGACAGTCCTGATAGATTGCATCAGGGACAATGGGTGGATTCCCAGGCAGAGGAAGTGAACCTCTAACACATCAGGAAGCCAGCCAGACACAAGGCAGCAAGCTGGCAGAGATTCCTATGTGCCTTACCATCTCGCTTCCCAGGGCTTCCTCTAGTGTTTTTTTTTGTTTGTTTGTTTTTTAATCACAATGTTTTAAGTATGATATCAGCAAATCATATCAGAGAATTGCTGAAAAGGTGCCACTTTCAGAGAATGTAATCAGGAGATGTGCACTCCTGCCCAGGTGTACTTCTGCTCCCGGGGTGGTGTAGGGAGCACCAGAGAGGGAAAAAAATCCTGGTGATGCTGAGCTCCTGATGCAGACAGGACTGAGAGCTGTGATGAGCCCTGGGCTGTGGCAACACCAGTCCCAGTGCCTGAGAAGCGACCCAGACACATGCTTCACTGGTGAGTGTGGTTGTATTGATTCTGTGTCTCCTCCAACATAATGCTCCACCTTCTGCATTCTGAATGTTTATCTTTGTGTAGAAGGAAGACAAAGAAATACAGAGTCATCTCTGTAAGGACTCTTGTCCTTGCATATATAGATCACTTGCTAAATCATTTTCAATTAGTTCTTATAGAAAATGATGAAACTGATTTCATTCTAATGGGAAAATGCCGTGGTGTTAGAAATGCTGCAGACCTCAAAAGGTCACTGTTATGTTCAGTATTTGAAAAGAGCATCAATAAAGGAGGAAGGGGGTCTTTGATGGGGAAATAAACCCTTGAACCCTGTTGTGCATCAGCATTCAGTTGTGTATGACACTTTGGGACTGTAGCCCACCCGGCTCCTCTGTCCATGGGATTCTCCAGGCAAGAATACTGGAGTGGGTTGCCATGCCCTCCTCCAGGGGATCTTCCTGACCCAGGGATTGAACCCACATCTTCTGCATTGCAGGCAGATTCTCTGCTGTCTGAGTCACCAGGGTAGTCCCCTTGAATGAGTCTTCAGGGCTGAATAGAAGGTTAATGGGAGAGAGATATAGCACAGTTCAAAGGTTTAAAAAATACAAGTCTCCTTTCGTTTCTTTGTTTGTCCTGTTTCCCTTAAAGGGCAGGCTTTTTAACACACCCTTTCTATTATCAGCAAAACAGGCAAGAGCAGGAGTTCAGTTCAGTTCAGTCGCTCAGTCATGTCCTACTCTTTGCGACCCCATGAACTGCAGCACGCCAGGCCTCCCTGTCCATCACCAACTCCTGGAGTTCACTCAGACTCATGCCCATTGAGTCGGTGATGCCATCCAGCCATCTCATCCTCGGTCGTCCCCTTCTCCTCCTGCCCACAATCCCTCCCAGCATCAGAGTCTTTTCCAATGAGTCAACTCTTCACATGAGGTGGCCAAAGTACTGGAGTTTCAGCTTTAGCATCATTCCTTCCAAAGAAATCCCAGGGTTGATCTCCTTCAGAATGGACTGGTTGGATCTCCTTGCAGTCCAAGGGACTCTCAAGAGTCTTCAACACCACGTAGGTAAGTTAAACAGTGCTAACTAGGACTCTTTGAGACTTGGTGTGAGTCCTTCCCCTTTCAGCTCAGTGCTCCTTTGCCTGCATTGAAGGAACATGCAATCATTAAGTGTGATCAGTGAGATTACCCTCATCAGTTCTTAATTAAGTAGAAGACTGACGGCTCTATTCCTTCTTCTGAAAACTGCCATTTGCCTGCAATCTATGGCTTTATTAATTAAATATTTTCTAGTTAGGATCTTCATTTACACAAGAACAGGAAATCCATTTATTCTAAAAAAGAGAAATACAAACTCATATAAATTTTAATATTAAAAAAAATTTTAACTGCATTTTTGCTGACCAAAATGTTTCCTTGGTAGTTCTGTAAAGCAGGTTCACAATAAGGCTAGTTCTCAAGATGGATTAGGATGTCATTACATGAAAGTAAAATTTTAAAAATATATGCATTATTTACCAACTTTTCTATTTTGGTCTGAACCTATTTATTGGAGGTAGAATGTGAAACAAGGTAAGTTGTTCTTTAACAGTCTTTCTTGTGAAATAAAAATAAAATTATGCTTTTGAAATACTATAATTCATGTATTCCTGAAAAAACTAAAGAATATCTGAGTTTTTTCATTAAAAGTAATGAGACAAATAAGCTTGATAAGTTGACAGCTTAAATGCGCCATTTTCATTTTCATCAAATTGATGTCTTCATCCTGAGTGTATAATAAGTAGTTATTCTGGGGTTGATTGGCACCTGTTATTGGGACAGGAAAGCTTGGATACAGCTGAAGAGCCTCTGGGCTCTGATGACAATCTGTCTTAGGGTCTAGCTTTTGGAAACAGCCAGTGACCTTGCTCACTGAGAATTTCTTGGTTCTGCTTGTGGACCAGTCAACCCACTTGAAAAAATTTTTTGGTAGGCACTGCATGAATTCAGGTGCTGCCAAATGTCCTCTAAGTGGTGCATGGAGTCAACACATAGAGGGTGTCTGGCTGAGGTGGGGTCCACCCCAAGTTCACAGCACCTTCTAGAAGGTCAGAAATGTCTGCTGAGCCAGTAGTACCTCAATTCAGTCTGACTCTTTGTGACCCCATGGACTGCAGCACACAAGGATTCCCTGTCCTTTACCAACCCCCAGAGCTTGCTCAAACTCATGTCCTTTGAGTCGGTGATGCCATCAAACCATCTTATCCTCTGTCATCCCCTTCTCCTCCTGCCTTCAATAATTCCCAGCATCAGGATCTTTTGCAATGAGTCAGCTCTTTGCATCAGGTGGCCAAAGTATTGGAGCTTCAGCTTCAGCATCAGTCCTTCCAGTGAATATTCAGGACTGATTACCTTTAGGGTTGACTGGTTTGATCTCCCTGTAGTCCAAGGAACTCTCAAGAGTCTTCTACAATACCACAGTTCAAAAGCATCAATTCTTCAGTGCTGAGCTTTCTTTATGGTCCAACTCTCACATCCATATATGACCACTGGAAAAACCATAGCTTTGACTAGACAGACCTTTGTAAGCAAAGTAACGTCTCTACTTCTTAGTATGCTGTCTAGGTTGGTCATAGCTCTTTTCTGATTTCATGGCTGCAGTCACCAAGTGCAGTGATTTTGGAACCCATCAAGATAAAATATATCACTGTTTCCATGCTTTCCCCATCTATTTGCCATGAAGTGATGGGACTTGATTCCATGACCTTTGTTTTTTGAAGGTTGATTTTTAAGCCAACCTTTCACTCTCTTCTTTCACTTTCATCAAGAGGCTCTTTAGTTCTTTTTCACTTTCTGCCATAAGGGTGGTGTCATCTGCATATCTGAGGGTATTGATATTTCTCCCGGCAATCTTGATTCCAACTGAGCTTCATCCAGCTCAGCATTTCACATGATTTACTCTGCATAGAAGTTAAATAAGCAAGGTGACAATATATAGCCTTGATGTATTCCTTTCCCAATTTGGAACCAGTCCATTGTTCCATGTCTGATTATAACTGTTGCTTCTTGACCTGCATACAGATTTCTCAGGAGGCAGGTAAGGTGGTCTGGTATTCCCATCTCTTTCAGAATTTTCCACAGTTTGTTGTGATCCACACAGTCAAAGGCTTTGGTGTAGGCAATAAACCAGAAGTAGATGTTTCTCTGGAACTTTCTTGCCTTTTCTATGATCTACCAGATGTTGGTAACTTGATCTCTGGTTCCTCTCCCTTTTCTAAATCCAGCATGAACATCTGGAACTTCTTGATTCACATACTGTTGAAGCCTGGCTTGGAGAATTTTGAGCATTACTTTGCTAGCATGTGAGATGAGTACACCTGTGCAGTAGTTTGAACATTCTTTGGCGTTGCCTTTCTTTGGGATTGCAATGAAAACTGACATTTTTCAATCTTGTGACCACTGCTGAGTCTTTCAATTTTGCTGGCATATTGAGTGCAGCACTTTCACAGCATCATCTTTTAGGATTTGAAATAGCTTACCTGGAATTCCACCACTTCCACTAGCTTTGTTCATAGTGATACTTCCTACGGCCCATTTGACTTTGCATACCAAGACACCTGGCTCTAGGTGAGTGACCACACCATTGTGGTCATCTGGATCATGAAGATCTTTTTCTCCTGTGTATACTTCTGTGTATAGTTCTGTGTATTCTTGCCACCTATTCTTAATATCTTCTGCTTCTGTTATGTCCATACTATTTCTGTTCTTTTGTGCCCATCTTTGCATAAAATGTTCCTTTGGCATCTCTGATTTTCTTGAAGAGATATCTAGTCCTTCTCATTCTATTGTTTTCCTCTATTTCTTTGCACTGATCACTGAGGAAGGCTTTTTTTTTTATCTCTCCTTACTATTCTTTGGAACTCTGCATTCATATGGGTATGAATCTTTCCTTTTCTCCTTTGCCTTTAGTTTCTCTTTTCTCAGCTTTTTATAAGACCTCCTCAGACAACCATTCTGCCTTTTTGCATTTCTTTTTCTTAGGGATGGTCTTGATCACTGACTCCTGTACAATGTCATGAACCTCTGTTCATAGTTCTTCAGTCACTCTGTCTATCAGGTCTAATCCCTTGAATCTATTTGTCACTTTCACTGTATAATCATAAAGGATTTGATTTCGGTCAAACCTGAATAGTCTAGTGGTTTTCCTTACTTTTCTTCAATTTAAACAAGTACCTACTACGGTTCAAAGATGCAATTTCTTTCTTAACTTTTTATTTTGTATTGGGGGATAGCCAATTAACAAACAATGTTTTGATAGTTTCTGGTGAACAGGGAAGGGCCTCACCCATACATATACATGTATGTGGACACAATTTTTAACACAGGGAGAAAGGAAACCATTATTTACCCAGGTTTCCACATATTTTGAAAATACAAAAAATTTCCACGCTGGTGCTTTGCTGCAGGTGTCCCCAACCTCCAGGATCTAATGCCTGATGATCTGAGGTGGGGATGATGTAATAATTCAGGCATAAAGTACACAATAAATGTAATGCACTTGAATTACCCTGAAACCATCCTCTGCCTCCTTCAGTCCTTGAAAAATTTTCTTCCAAGACACCAGCTCCTGGTGCCAAAAAGGTTGGGGACCACTGTTCTACTGGAGTTCTTTCTCTATACATCTTCTCAAAACTTGATCTATAAAAGCAGAAACTAAGTTATGGGAGGGAGTTTTAATCTGCCCTTTTTTCCCCCTCTAACTCTCTTAAGATCTCCTATTTGTAGAAAGTGAGAAGAATTCATGGAAAAACTCTTACTATAATGCTTTGCATCTTTTTAAACAGGATCCAAACTGAAAAATGGGAGACAGTTGTTTGTGAAAACTTCAAAACAAAGAAAAACTCTACTTTCTTAGATCTCCAGTTGATGAATCCCAGACCTTTGCAACTCTCTTTAATCTACCACTTTTTAAAGTACTTAATTCTGGAAAAAAATCAAGGAAAGTTTGCATTCCTCTTGAATTTAAGATAAAGGCTAGGGTTGGGGAGGTGGAAGGTACATAAATTTGAAACTTGATTGAAATTTTTCGAGAGTTTCTGATTTTTTCCTTCCTTTTATTTCTTTATTTGAAGTGAAATTTTTTGAGACTCAAATCTTAGTTTTTAACTGGCATGTGCTGGAATGGCCACTCAGGGTTTTCTCCATTTCTCTGTCTCTTTTCCTTCTTCTTGTCCTTTGGTTCCTCCTCTGACCAACTCCATTCCAAGTCTACATCACAATAAGTTCCCTACATACAAATGAGTTCCTTTTCCAGAGCATGTTCGTAAGTCCAATTTGCTCTTAAGTTCAACAAATTTAGCCTACGTATCCAAATAACACAATCAGCTATACATTATACTGTAATAGGTTTACTTTTCATGCAAATAATACAGAAACAAACAAACATACACACACCAAAAATATTTTTAATGTTACAGTGTATTACTTTGAATAGTACATCTGTATAGTACAATAGCTGGCATACAGGAGCTGGCATTGAATAAACAGGCAAGAATAGTAAGTGGTTGGAGGAGGGAGAGGAGGTGGCAGATGGTAGAGCTGAAGGGTCATCAGCAATACGAGATGGAGGACAAGCTGAACTATCACCCACGCCTGACCTTGATGGCACAGGCTCTGGCTCTTTACTGGTTTCAATTCTACCCCCCCCTTCTGAAAAAAATGATCCAGTGATGCTTGGGTCCCTCCTGGGCTTGAAATAAAGATACTGTACTACTGCACTAAAGTATATCAAAGCGCAACCCTTTGTCGAGAATGCATGCACGTGACAGTGTATGCCAGACACAAGAACTAACTTACACGACTGGACATGCAAGTAAGTGCATGTTCACATTTTTTAAACTTTGCAACTTGAAAGTTCATTTGTAGGGGACTCACTGCATTCTGTTTCTAAATTATTTAGCCCTTATAAATTTCCATCAGGGCCTCAGCGTCTCCTTCTCCTAAGAACCCCAAGGAGCTCACCCTGCCCTCCCCAGACTCGGCGAGGAGAGCCCAGAGGACTCCTCCCGCTTCTTCTCTCATCCTCCCTCTTTTTCTCTAGTCCGCCCCGTGAACAGAAAGGCCATTGCTCCCACTCTCTTTCCAGGAAAAGAGGGGCTTCTGCAGCTCGTTCTGCTGCAAGGAACTTACTCTCAGTGAAAAATGGCGGAACACACTCAACCTTGTCACTGGGCGGAACTGGTAACCTCTGCGGATGTTTCTCTGCACACAGAATCATCCCCTCCACACGAGCACCCTTGGCCACATCCCAACTCCCACATGGACTCATAAATTAGGACTTGGAGAGTTCTCAGGGAATATCATTTACCGCACATCTTCAGGAATGCATCTAGCAATAACTTACTCACCCCAAGGAACCAGGTCAGGCATGGTTGAACTTGGGAAATGTTCAAATCAGAACTCTCTTATACTTAGCGAGTCTCCAAAATGGCATTGAATCAGATTTATGAATTTTCACTGACAGAAAATTCTTTTGTCTCAAATCCTGCCTTAAAAAAAAATTATTTGGATTTCTTAATGAGATCGAGGAGGTAATACAATAATTTGCTTTCTCACAAAGTTGATGCCATTTTATCTAATGATGTTAATAATTACACTTCACTAGAAGTGTCAGTAAGTTAAACATATGTTCCTCTTCTGTTTTCATTCCAGTCATTTAGTAGAAAAGAAAAATAAGTTGAGAGATCTTGAGTTACACTCAAATAACAGAAAAAAAATTTTTCAAGGGATTACTTTGTAGAAATGTTGATGTACTAGTTCTTAGCTAAGAAGAATCCACTTATGAAAATACTCTTAGTGTCTATGAAACCTCATTAAATTCAGGAGAACACTCCTGGGTAAAAATGAATGTATCAGATTGCAATGCTTAGCTTCATTTCTATAATTGCTATTGTGCTCACCTTCAAGTCAACATTTCTATGTAAAGAAGAAAGTTGAGGGTTGTAAAGAAGTTGTGAAAGAGTTGTAAAGAAGGAAATATTTCTATGTAAAGAATAAAGTTGAGAATTGGACTATAAAGAAAGCTGAGCACCAAAGAATTGATGCTTTTGAACTGCAGTGTTGGAGAAGACTCTTGAGAGTCCCTTGGACTGCAAGGAGATCAAACCAGTCAGTCCTAAAGGAAATTAGTCCTGAATATTCATTGGAAGGACTGATGCTGAAGCTGAAACCCCAATACTTGGGCCACCTGATATGAAGAACTGACTCCTTGGAAAAGACCCTGATGCTGGGAAAGATTGAAGGCAGGAAGAGAAAGGGATGACAGAGGATGAGATGGTTTGATAGCATCCCCGACTCAATGGACATGAGTTTGAGCAAGCTCTGGGAGTTGGTGATGGACAGGGAAGCCTGGCGTGCTGCAGTCCTTGGGATTTCAAGTCAGACATGACTGAGTGACTAAACTGAACTGGACTAAATTGAAAGAAGAAAGAAGTTTCCATGGATTACAATGCATTCTTAGGACTTAATCTTGATTTTCATATCTGAATGTTATTTCCAAACCTACTGAAAGGAGATAATGACAAAGTCGTCATGACACTTCCTCTTACAGACTGAGCATTTTGTGGTGAGATTAAAGTTTGAAATTCCTCTCCAGAGTCATTTTTCATGAATCTTGAATCTGATGCATTTAAATGCATTTAAAGATGATACAATTTTTTTTTGTATTTTTCTTGCCTTTATTTCATGCTTATTTCTACAATGGTGACCACCTCATCTGTTATTATAATGAAGATTCTTACTTAACTTACATTCTATTGACAGCAAATACTTGATGGATTAAAATTAAAATATAATTTCGTTCAAAGGGTGCACAATTTATATACATTTTTCATTTTAACAGTACATTAGTAGAAACAAAAATATATGTTATATACTTTTATTTATATTTATATATATTTTTTAATTTTTATTTTTTAGTTTGTTTTGCTTTACAATACTGTACTCATTTTGCCATACNGCCAAAGCCATCTTGAGAAAGAAGAATGGAACTGGAGGAATCAACCTGCCTGACTTCAGGCTCTACTACAAAGCCACAGTCATCAAAACAGTATGGTACTGGCACAAAGACAGAAATATAGATCAATGGAACAAAATAGAAAGCCCAGAGATAAATCCACACACAGATGATACAACTTTTTAAAAAATGGATACCAGAAATACAACCTGATTTCACATGTGTGTGCTAAGTTGCTTCAGTTATGTCCAACTCTTTGTGACCCTAGGCTGTAGCCCACCAGGCTCCTCTGTCCATGGGGATTCCCCAGACAAGAATACTGGAATGTGTTGCCATGCCCTCCTCCAGGGGATCTTCCTGACCCAGGGATCAAACTTGTGTCTCTTATTTCCTGCATTGGCAGGTGGGTTCTTTACCACTAGTGCTACCTGGGAAGCCAACAGCCTGATTAATGTCTTCAAAATGATATGTTCAACTTGAAGAGTCATTAATATAGTCTGGTGAAAACTTGGAATTCAAATATAAGGATATGTCCTAAATGTGATCTCATACAAGGATGCCATGAACATACTCTGCAAATGAAACTTACAAATCTTTCCCAGAAAACTTTGTGCAGCTCAGTGCAATTTTGGTGCTTCTGTGATTCCTTGATTATAGCTAAAGTTCCACTTGAGCAGGATCCTTACAAATTTCTCCATTTCAGAACTGTCTCTAGGAAATAAGGAAATGATGAACGACCTCCAAGTGGGCTGACTGACCTCCATTATGGGCCCCATCATAGTCAGAATTCAGACATAGTTGTAGAGTTTATGAAATAGTTTCTTATAACTCCACCACCATGCAGATCCAGTAGTGTTAGGTTAAATTAAGAGCAACAATAGCCACAAACATGCACTTGTGGATGTCTATATTCTCATTTATGACCTGAGAAACAGTAACTTGCTTTTCTGGGTCATTATTGTTTATTGTCCATTCTTTAACAGCACATTCATGATTCCTTAATACTCTGATGAAGTTACTGCACTTAACGGCAAGGTAGTACAGGCACGTGTATGCTGTGAAAATTTGTAGAAATTTCTCTGGTTAATAAGTTCTAAGAGTAGCACATTAATAAACCTTGTTCTGTTCAGTCATATCAGCATCAAGGACATATATTGAAGAGCTTTATTCTATAAAGTTAAGGACCTTGAGAACTTAGTCTTTAAAACCACATTACAGGCTACAAAAACAAACTAAATACATTGTATTAATACTATGGTCCTCAGTCATGTCCTACTCTTTGGGATCTCATGTACTGTAGCCCTCCAGGCTCCTCTGTCCATGGGATTCTCCAGGCAAGAATACTGGAGTGGGTTGCCATTTCCTACTCCAGGGGATCTTCCTGACCCAGGGATCAAATTCACAATCTCCTGCATTGACAGCCGTATTCTTTACCACTGCACCACTTGCTTATGCTGAGATAAATTAGAATGATAAGCATGGCAACACACCTTCAGTTCAGTCTGGGGACAATGAAACTTTTTTCCTTCTCTGATAGGTCCTGCCATAATCTCCCACTTCTGTTTGAGCTAGTCAAAACCCTGTTCATTCACCCAACATGATATATATAGATAGATACATAGATATAGATCTGCTGCTATACTGATGTGTTTCCACATGTAGGTCTTTCTTGCCCAGAAAGCGTAATAAACTGAGTTTTCTCTTTTGGCTGTTTTGTATTCTTAATATCACTTATTCAAACTAGTTAATACTAAAGAAAATCAGCTCTGAATATTCACTGGAAGAATTGTTGCTAAAGCTCCAATCCCCTGGCCACCTGATGTGGAAGACCAACTCAGGAAAAGATTTTGATGTATGGAAAGATTGAAGGCAAAAAGAGAAGAGGGAAGCAGAGGGTAAGTTGATTGAATGGTATCATCAACTCAATGGACATGAGTTTGAGCAACCTCCACGAGATAGTGAAGGACAGGGAAGCCTGGTGTGTTGCAGTCCATGGGGTAGCAAAGAGTCAGACACAACTGAGTGACCAGACAAAAACAATGCACGCGTCTCTGTTCATCTATGCTCTGTGTGCTTTTCTTCACATTCACTAATGGCTTGGGTTTCAATGGCTACTAACTCCATCTCTGAATAGCTTTGGGCAATTTCTTTCCAAGTGGTTTACTCCAAGACACAGAAGTCTGATTGCTCCATCTTATCTTTTTGAAGCAGAGCTACAGTCAGAGATTATCGATTGGCTGCCCTTGAGGTTCTTGTCAGTTCCCTCCCCATGACAGGAGAGAAAGGGTTAGGAAATGACCCTGTGGTGGGGGAAAAAAAGAAAAAAAACACACCACCTGGGGTGGAGATGCTGTGTGAGGAATCTCTCCCCAGGAGTGCACCTGGGTGGTGGGTGATGCCCTAAACCATGTCAACCACAATTCTCGATCAGAAATCTGAGTCACTAAAAGTCAAATACTCCACATAAAACCAGCATGAATGTAAATGTTAAAAATTGTAAAAAGCAAAACACACCATCTGGTTGTTACATTCTAAGCATTCAATAAATTCACTAAAAGTTCTCTTTATTTTTAGTCCTGCCTTCCAGCTTCTTTTTCTTTCCACTCCATTCTCACTGATTTCCTGGATTCCAAGGACAACTGGACTCCATGGGGCTGGGAGTCCAGAGAAGGGACACATGGCTTTTTCTCTCCTACCAGGCGAGTTCTAAACGAGCTCAGTCTGAAGAAGGGACCAGATGTCCCTCTTTCTGCCTAATGTGAAGAATATTCTTAAATATTGAAGAAATGAGAAAAGGGGATTTCCAGGGAGTCCAGTAGTTAGTTAGGACTCTGTTCTCTTCTTGCTGAGGGCCCAGGTTTGATCCCTGGTTGGGGAACTAACATACCACATGTCTTGTTGTGTTGCACAGCCAGAAGGAAAAAAAAATGGTGAGAAATCAGTATAGAGATAAAAATTCCAAACCAGATCAGTACCGAAGATGTCACCTGGCCAGGTTCTAAACAAGTGTGACACTGATTTTTCTTTTTGGCCCTGCAGCATGTAGGATCTTAGCTCCCTGAGTGTGTGTGTGTGTGAAAGTCACTCAGTCATGTCTGACTCTTTGCAACCCCATGGACTGTAGCCAGGCTCCTCTGTCCATGAATTTCTCCAGGCAAAAATGCTGGAGTAGGTTGCCATTCCCTTCTCCAGGACATCTTCCCAACCCAGGGATCAAACTCAAGTCTCCCATACCACAGACAGATTCTTTACCATCTGAGCCACCAGTTAAGCCTTAATTCCCTGACCTGGGATCAAACTCATGCTCCCAGCATTGGAAGCATGGAGTCTTAACCACTAGACCTCTAGGGAAATCACTGTGACATCGACTGTACTGAAGATGACCTTGAAGAGAACACTTACTTTCATTCACTCAGCATCACATATCAAGCCTTTCCATGAATTCAGAATGGCAGGACCTACTGAGTTAGACAGGGCGGTCCCTGGTCTTGAAGAACTTCCCCCAGCAGTTGAAAGAGCTTATTGCAGTTTAACATCCACACAGAAAAAGAAGTTTTTGCAGAGTGCAGTAGCAGCTTGAGACATCTGAGCACACAGTCTTGAGTATTCAGGAAAGGTTTCACCAAGCTGGTGTCATGTTTGGTGTATGACGGATATGGAAGAATTCCTCAGGCAGGGAACAGAGGAAAGAGAGGAAAGAAGTAATCTTGGTGCAAAGAGAAATATGTACAAGACAGCCCATGTACCTAAATACACTGATGCCTTATAGTTTAGAAGCGTGGTGGAGATTTTAGAATGGATGACCAGGAAGGGGGTAGGAATTGCAATGGGAAATGTGGACTGAAGTCAGATGGTAAAGGTCCCAGGCAAGCAACAAGTGTCTACACTGACCTCAGTTGCTGAGAGACACATGAGAAAGATGAACAAATTTGGGCTCAGGGAGTCCAGGACATGAGTCAATGAAAACTGGGAAGGGCCAGCTAGTGAAAAATCACATGGCAGCCTTCACATCAATTCATGCGAGAATTCAGGGAGGCCTGAAACATGGCTCAGATCTGAGTGGGTTTCAAGGGAGAGAATAGAGAGACATTTCGGGGGCAGCATCAACTGGATTTTTCTCGCTGGGCAGAAAGAGAAGCATGCCATCTACTTAATCTGGGTCTTGTTACTTGATTGAACAGCATGGATGATGCTATTAAGTGAGTTACTCTAAGGAGAAAGAACTGAGTTGGAACAGGTTTGGAGAATGTGGGTTAAAGAAAGGAGCTGAACGGGATGTGGGGGTAAAAAATCAGGCCAGACAACCCTGCGACACCGCTAAAAACTTTCCTTTTATACACGTAAAATGCATTAATGGTATGGTGTGCAAATTACATCTCAATAAAGCTGAACTTCCCTGGTGGCTCAGTGGTAAAGAATCTACCTGCCATTGAAGGAGATGCTGGTTTGATCCCTGGATGGAGAAGATCTCCTGGAGGAGGAAATGGCAACCCATTCCAGTATTCTTACCTGGAGAATCCTATGGACAAAGGAGCCTGGGTGGGCTACAGTCCAGGGGATTGGACATGACCGAATGACTGACCACAAAGCTATTAAAAAAAAAAAAAAATTAGTCAAGCCAGGAAGAATCCACAGGAGTGACGGAGCAAGGGTACCTGAGCTGGAGGCAAATACCCTGTAGATGTTTCCTTACTTTTCTTGTTTTATGATTCCTATTATTCCTTATTCTATTTCCCAGCTCTAGCTTCCTATTTTTTAATTCCCACCAGAAAGGGCCTGAAACCCATTTTTAACAGACCTTAAATTCTGACGACTCTGAGTCAGTAATAAATCCACGTACTCACATTTCTCATAAAGGGAACTTGTGCCTGGAGAGAAATGCTAATTTGTGCTTGATGGAGCCCATGCAGAATGTCACAGAATGTAATGCGCTGTAATAAAGTGCAATGTTTCATTTGCTTGATTTTTGTAAAGGATTGTGAACAGGTATATCAAGGAATCTTCAGAGTGAAGCTTTTAATCTGATGTAGCACAAATGTTGGAGAAAGCGATGGCACCCCACTCCAGTACTCTTGCCTAGAAAATCCCATGGACGGAGAAGCCTGGTAGGCTGCAGTCCATGGGGTTGCTAAGAGTCAGACAGGACTGAGAGACTTCACTTTCACTTTTCACTTTCATGCATTGGAGAAGGAAATGGCAACCCACTCCAGTGTTCTTACCTAGAGAATCCCAGGGACGGGGGAGCCTGGTGGGCTGCCATCTATGGGGTCACACAGAGTCAGACACGACTGAAGTGACTTAGCTTAGCTAGCACAAATGTATGTAAGTATTAAAATATTTGATGATAAAAATTCTTTATGTTAGAATTCTGTATTTTTACACCAGTAGGTAATAAAGTACTGGTATACTGACTGATGGGCTTCACTGATCACTCAGAAGGTAGAATCTGCCTGCAACGCAGGAGCCCTGGGTTCGATCCCTAGGTTGGGAAGATCCCCTCGAGAAGGGAATGGCAACCCACTTCAGTATTCTTGCCTGGAGAATCCCCATGGACATATATATACATACATACACACACACACACCACAACACACACACACACACACACATATATACACACATGTTTGACAACAGTAAGTTTTCTTCAAAAAGAAAAAGAGTGATATTAGCACCAAAATAGAACAATATTCTATTTTTTTTAAAAGGGACACATGGAATCAACTAATCTTTGATAAAAGTGCCAAAAATACACAAGCAAGAAAAAAAAAAATCTCTCTGAGAAATGCTGTTGGGAAAACTGGATATCCACATGCAATATAATGAAACTGGACCTCCGCTTTATACCACTTAGAAAAATTAATTTGAAACGAATTAAAGACTTAAATGTAAGACCTGAAATTATAAAACTCCTAAAAAGAAAACACTGGGGAAAAGCTTCTTGACATTAGTCTTAGAAAAGACTGTGTTTTGGATATGACATCAAACGCACAGGCAACAGAAGAAAAATAAACAGGACTGTATTGAACTAAAAAGTTTCTGCCAGAGCAGAGGAAATCATCAGCAAAATGGAAAGGCAACCTACAGAGTGGCAGAAAGTATTTGCAAGCTAAATATTTGATAAGGGATTAACACCCAAAATATACAAGGAAATTAATATACAACTCAGTAGCAAACAAAAAGCAAAAAATCTGAGTGAAAAATGGACAAAAACCCGAATAGAAACAATTCCAAAGAAGCCACACAGAGCCAGCAGGTACATGAAAAGGTGCTTAGCATCACTAATCACCAAGGAAATGCAAATTTAAAAAAATATTCATATAAGCATCAGTGAGGATGAGAGAAAAGGTAACCCTCTTACACTGTTGGTAGGGATGTAAAATGGTACAGCCACTATGGAAAACAGTATGGAATTTCTTCAAAATAATTAAAAGTAAAAATATATATGATCCAGAAATAAATGCGTAATATAACTAATATAAACTACATTAATATTTAATATAAATTAATTTAAACTTTTTGATTTAAGATTTAAAGGAAAAAAGAGGTTAAGCAGAGTGATTCTATTAAAATACACGTCAGATCATTGTCATGACTCTCTCCTGCTGGAAGACTTCCCATCTCATCTAGAACAAAAGCCAAGGGCCTTGCCCTGATCTCTGAGGCCCCAGGCCTTCTGGGCTGCTCCTCCTGCCCCACTGACCTTCCTGACATCCAGTTCTCTACCCCTACATCATCCGCTCCCACTACTCTGCTCTCCACAGACCTTGAACATGGCACTCCTCCCATTTGGCCCTGACTCCTGCAGTGCCCCTTCCCCAGGAAACTTTGGGGCTGGGTAACACCTGGGAAGCTCCCTCACTTCCTTCATGGCTTGGTAGCCTCGCCCCTGGTCCTCCCTGTCCTCCTCCCCTGCTCTATGCCTCTTCACAGCAACCATCCCCTCCAAGGACCACGTTACATTCGGTTTCCTGCTCTCTTTCTCATCCTTGAATGATGCATCCTGCAGGCAGAGATGTGTCTTTCGTTCGTTCGTGTGTCACCACATCGAGAAGAATGCCTGTCATATAATAAGCTGTCATAAATATTTTTAAATGAATGAAAGAATTATATTCCTTAAAGTTTGGTTGATACATAGGTATCAGTAAGTATTCTAGAAACCAATATATTCTGGAGAACTAAAAAAGATTTTTCTCATTAACAAAGTTGTTCAGTAGCTCAGTCGTATCCGAGTTTTTGTGACCCCATGGACTGCAACATGTCAAGCTTCCCTATCCTTCACCATCTCCCAGAGCTTGCTCAAACTCATGTCCATTCAAGAAGAGTTACAATGTTACTTTTCATTAGAATTTCACCTTTGAAGTGGTGAGACTTTGTTATGAATCTTAATACTTAAGATAATATGCACTCTATAAAAGAGGTAAGTATATACAAATGTGTTTTGATCCATCCTGTGGTTCACTGCTATTCAGTTCAGTTCAGTTCAGTCACTCAGTTGTGTCCAACTCTTTGCGACCCCATGAACTGCAGCATGCCAGGCCTCCCTGTCCATCACCATCTCCCGGAGTTCACTCAAACTCGCGGCCATCGAGTCAGTGATGCCACCTAGCCATCTTATCTTCTGTTGTCCCCTTCTCCTCCTGCCCCCAATCCCTCCCAGCATCAGAGTCTTTTTCAATGAGTCAACTCTTCGCATGAGGTGGCCAAAGTACTGGAGTTTCAGCTTTAGCATCATTCCTTCCAAAGAACACGCAGGGCTGGTCTCCTTTAGAATGGGCTAGTTGGATTTCCTTGCAGTCCAAGGGACTCTCAAGAGTCTTCTCCAACACCACAGTTCAAAAGCATCAATTCTTTGGTGCTCAGCTTTCTTCACAGTCCAACTCTCACATCCATACCTGACCACAGGAAAAACCATAGCCTTGGCTAGAAGGACCTTAGTCGGCAAAGTAATGTCTCTGCTTTTGAATATGCTGTCTAGGTTGNAGAAAAAGAGTGATATTAGCACCAAAATAGAACAATATTCTATTTTTTTTAAAAGGGACACATGGAATCAACTAATCTTTGATAAAAGTGCCAAAAATACACAAGCAAGAAAAAAAAAAATCTCTCTGAGAAATGCTGTTGGGAAAACTGGATATCCACATGCAATATAATGAAACTGGACCTCCGCTTTATACCACTTAGAAAAATTAATTTGAAACGAATTAAAGACTTAAATGTAAGACCTGAAATTATAAAACTCCTAAAAAGAAAACACTGGGGAAAAGCTTCTTGACATTAGTCTTAGAAAAGACTGTGTTTTGGATATGACATCAAACGCACAGGCAACAGAAGAAAAATAAACAGGACTGTATTGAACTAAAAAGTTTCTGCCAGAGCAGAGGAAATCATCAGCAAAATGGAAAGGCAACCTACAGAGTGGCAGAAAGTATTTGCAAGCTAAATATTTGATAAGGGATTAACACCCAAAATATACAAGGAAATTAATATACAACTCAGTAGCAAACAAAAAGCAAAAAATCTGAGTGAAAAATGGACAAAAACCCGAATAGAAACAATTCCAAAGAAGCCACACAGAGCCAGCAGGTACATGAAAAGGTGCTTAGCATCACTAATCACCAAGGAAATGCAAATTTAAAAAAATATTCATATAAGCATCAGTGAGGATGAGAGAAAAGGTAACCCTCTTACACTGTTGGTAGGGATGTAAAATGGTACAGCCACTATGGAAAACAGTATGGAATTTCTTCAAAATAATTAAAAGTAAAAATATATATGATCCAGAAATAAATGCGTAATATAACTAATATAAACTACATTAATATTTAATATAAATTAATTTAAACTTTTTGATTTAAGATTTAAAGGAAAAAAGAGGTTAAGCAGAGTGATTCTATTAAAATACACGTCAGATCATTGTCATGACTCTCTCCTGCTGGAAGACTTCCCATCTCATCTAGAACAAAAGCCAAGGGCCTTGCCCTGATCTCTGAGGCCCCAGGCCTTCTGGGCTGCTCCTCCTGCCCCACTGACCTTCCTGACATCCAGTTCTCTACCCCTACATCATCCGCTCCCACTACTCTGCTCTCCACAGACCTTGAACATGGCACTCCTCCCATTTGGCCCTGACTCCTGCAGTGCCCCTTCCCCAGGAAACTTTGGGGCTGGGTAACACCTGGGAAGCTCCCTCACTTCCTTCATGGCTTGGTAGCCTCGCCCCTGGTCCTCCCTGTCCTCCTCCCCTGCTCTATGCCTCTTCACAGCAACCATCCCCTCCAAGGACCACGTTACATTCGGTTTCCTGCTCTCTTTCTCATCCTTGAATGATGCATCCTGCAGGCAGAGATGTGTCTTTCGTTCGTTCGTGTGTCACCACATCGAGAAGAATGCCTGTCATATAATAAGCTGTCATAAATATTTTTAAATGAATGAAAGAATTATATTCCTTAAAGTTTGGTTGATACATAGGTATCAGTAAGTATTCTAGAAACCAATATATTCTGGAGAACTAAAAAAGATTTTTCTCATTAACAAAGTTGTTCAGTAGCTCAGTCGTATCCGAGTTTTTGTGACCCCATGGACTGCAACATGTCAAGCTTCCCTATCCTTCACCATCTCCCAGAGCTTGCTCAAACTCATGTCCATTCAAGAAGAGTTACAATGTTACTTTTCATTAGAATTTCACCTTTGAAGTGGTGAGACTTTGTTATGAATCTTAATACTTAAGATAATATGCACTCTATAAAAGAGGTAAGTATATACAAATGTGTTTTGATCCATCCTGTGGTTCACTGCTATTCAGTTCAGTTCAGTTCAGTCACTCAGTTGTGTCCAACTCTTTGCGACCCCATGAACTGCAGCATGCCAGGCCTCCCTGTCCATCACCATCTCCCGGAGTTCACTCAAACTCGCGGCCATCGAGTCAGTGATGCCACCTAGCCATCTTATCTTCTGTTGTCCCCTTCTCCTCCTGCCCCCAATCCCTCCCAGCATCAGAGTCTTTTTCAATGAGTCAACTCTTCGCATGAGGTGGCCAAAGTACTGGAGTTTCAGCTTTAGCATCATTCCTTCCAAAGAACACGCAGGGCTGGTCTCCTTTAGAATGGGCTAGTTGGATTTCCTTGCAGTCCAAGGGACTCTCAAGAGTCTTCTCCAACACCACAGTTCAAAAGCATCAATTCTTTGGTGCTCAGCTTTCTTCACAGTCCAACTCTCACATCCATACCTGACCACAGGAAAAACCATAGCCTTGGCTAGAAGGACCTTAGTCGGCAAAGTAATGTCTCTGCTTTTGAATATGCTGTCTAGGTTGATTGTAACCCTCCTTCCAAGGAGTAAGCGTCTTTTAATTTCATGGCTGCAGTCACCATCTGCAGTGATTATGGAGCCCAAAAAAATGAAGTCTGACACTATTTCCACTGTTTCCCCATCTATTTCCCATGAAGTGATGGGACAAGATGCCATGATCTTCGTTTTCTGAATGTTGAGCTTTAAGCCAACTTTTTCACTCTCCATTTTCACTTTCATCAAGAGGCTTTTCCCTTTCACTTTCTGCCATAAAGGTGGTGTCATCTGCATATCTGAGGTTATAGATATTTTTCCCGGCAATCTTGATTCCAGCTTGTGCTTCTTCCAGCCCAGTGTTTCTCATGATGTACTCTGCATATAAGTTAAATAAGCAGGGTGAAAATGTACAGCTTTGACGTACTCCTTTTCCTATTTGGAACCATTAACAACCACAAATGTATCTTTAAGGAGTTAACTCAGATAGTGGGTAATACTGATATTTTATGTATATTTCTATATAAAAATAATTTCTAAATATGAATAATCTTAGTGAAGTTTCTTGAATTCTTTTGCATTAGCACATATTTCTTTAAACTTTTTTATGGTTTTAGACATGGAACAACAGACTGGTTCTAAATTGAAAAGGAGTACGCCAAGGCTGGATATTGTCACCCTGCTTATTTAACTTATATGCAGATTACATCATGTGAAATGCCAGCTGTGAAGTACAAGGAGAAATATCAATAACCTCAGACATGCAGATGACACCACACTTATGGCAGAAAGTGAAGAACTAAAGAGCCTCTTGATGAAAGTGAAAGAGGAGAGTGAAAAGCTGGCTTAAAATTCAACATTCAAAAAGTGAAGATTATGGCATCTGGTCCATCACTTCATGGTAAATAGATGGGGAAAAAATGGAAACCATGGCAGACTATTTTCTTGGGTTTCAAAATCACTGCCAATGGTGACTGCAGCCATGAAATTAAAAGACACTTGGAAGAAAAGCTATGACTAACCTAGATAGTATCTTAAAAAGCAGAGACATTACTTTGCCAACAAAGATCTGTCTAGTCAAAGCTATAGTTTTATAATGCGAGAGCTGAACCATAAAGAAAGCTGAGCATCAAAAAATTGATGCTTTTGAACTGTGGTGTTGTAGAAGACTCTTCAGAGTCCCTTGGACTGCAAGGAGATCAAACCAGTCTATCCTAAGGGAGATCAGTCCTGAGTGTTCATTGGAAACACTGATGTTGAAGCTGAAGCTCCAATACTTTGGCCACCTGATATGAAGAATTGACTCATTGCAAAAGACCCTGATGCTAGGAAAGATTGAAGGCAGAAGGAGAAGGGCACGATAGAGGATGAGATGGTTGGATGACATCAATCACTTGATGGACACGAGTTTGCACAAGCTCCGGGAGGTTGGTGATGGACAGGGAAGCCCAGCATTCTGATTTCCATGGGGTCGCAAAGAGCTGGACATGACTGAGCAACTGAACTGACTGACTGATGTTTTTCCTCATGTATTGGACTTTTTGTATTGCTCCATTGTTAACCCTGAATGCAGAAAATATCTTGTTTCCCTTGTAGTATTTTCACAAGTTCTACCAAGTAAATTAAATCCAGCTCATAATGTAGGTTGCTGAATGTTTGAAAACATATAAGGCCAAGACCGAGGAAGCACCTTTGTTCAACATTATTGTCATAGTCCCCAGATGTGGTGAGTTTGACTTGCTCACAGTTATTTTGTCCAGGGCTAACTGCTTAAATAAATAAATGAATAATAGGCAATCCTTGGCATCTATACTATTTGAAAAAAATTAATTGCTCTAAATATAGCAAAACACATACACACACGCACACATGCATATACCCATTTTAATGAGATCCTCTATTTCAGACTCTAAAGAACATCTGGTTCATTTGGGAACATATATCATGATCTTAAGAACGTGGAGTGGTCAAAGCCCGAGAAGCTAAAATGCCATGGAAAGTATATTCAATGTTATTGGAAATGCATTTTATTGCAAAAGAGTAAGGATTTATGACTGAATCATGACAATTAGCAGTACAGTTTTCTCACTTTATTTCACAAATAAATCATATCAATAATGGTTTTATAAAACATCAGCAAGGTACTGTATAATTTTTAAGTTACATAATAAATAGTGACTGGAAACATTACTAAACCAATTAAAATTTATATTCAAAATTCCCTAGTAAATTTACCTATAATTATTTGAGAGGTGTGAGAAGGTTTCTATCTTGTTGACCTGAATTTAATGACCTCTTAATGTATTTTATGCACCTATGTTCAAAATTTTAAGAAGTTCCACATATATTATTAATCATTAAGTTTTATTTTCACCCACTAGTTGAAAGGCATATGGAAACAAGGAGAAGCAACAAAAAGTAAAAGTTTGCTATGCATTCTTCCACATCCTGAATCCAAGAGTGTAAATACTGTTCATTTAGAAATCCACTGTTTCAGGATCATCTTTCTGGGCATAAATAAGAGATGCGTGATATGATAAAGACAAAGCGAGCCAGCCAGCAGCAGGGCAATTAACTAAACATCCATTAGGAAAAGCAAATTTTTTTCTGACAGAATATAAGGAAGAAATATTGCAGCACTTATCACAACTATTCTGATTTCAAATTTTATGACATCATTTTTTTTTATGAGTTTTAAGATCATGGGTGGAATTCCAGTGTGATTCTCAGAGCCCTGTGGTTGGTGCGATGTTAGCAAGGTTTTTAGAACCAGTTTTCACTGCACGTTCTGCCCAACTAAGCTCTGCAAACACCATCTGTAGGCTCCTTTGCCCGAAATTAAGTCCATTTGCTCCTTTTAGGGAGGTATAAAAGACTTTCATGTTTCCCAGGTGGCTCAGTGTAGAGCATCTGCCTGCAATGCAGGAGACTCAAGTTTAATCTCTGGAGGAGGGCATGGAACCCACTGCAGTATTCTTGTCTGGAGAATCCCATGGACAGAGAAGCCTGGTGGGCTACAGTCTAAAAGGTTGCAAAGAGTCAGACATGACTGAAGTGACTAAGCACATGTGCGTGAGACTTACAGAAATGCCTTGTAGAACAGGGACAACACGCCTTCAACAACTCCAAATTCAGATGAGAATACTGTCTTACTGTGAGCATCCAATTATAAAGCCCTTCTCCGGAAAAAAATTTATTAAGCCCCTAAATAAAAATAGCCCAGGAGCAAGTTACATCTTCCATGACTTTTCTGCCAACCTCTCAGCCTCTGACCACAACTCGGCTCCCTAGCTAGTACTGTCACGGGAAGTCACTGACCAGCAAGAAGCATCTGAGAAGCAAAAATGGAAAGGACCCTCCAAGTCTAGTCTGGGAAGGTTTCCATAGGCTTTCTATTGCTGAGATGGGTGACCCTACTCCCAGTGAAAGTGAAAGTCGCTCAGCCATGCAATGCTTTACAACCCCATGGACTACACAGCCCATGGAATTCTCCAGGCCAGAATATGGGAGTGGGTAGTCTTTCCCTTCTCCAGAGGATCTTTCCAACCCAAGGGTCAACCCCAGGTCTCCCACATTTCAGGTGGATTCTTTACCCACTGGCCACAAGGGAAGCCCAAGAATACTGGAGTAGGCAGCCTATCCCTTCTACAGCAGATCTTCTTGACCCAGGAACTGAATCAGGGTCTCCTGCTTTACAGGTGGATTCTCTACCAACTCAGCTATCAGGGAATCCCCCACCCCACTCCCAGAGTCTCATCAAATATTATTCCTCTGTGTTCTGCCCTCTGACTTGTCAGAAGCAAGACCAATGCCACAGAGTTGACAGACTGAATATATACAGTCCCTGGGGTGATCCTGGGCTGTTTTTCTTCTCCAGAATAATCTCTCCTTTATCCCCTTAAGGCAACTGATATTTCACCATCAAAGAAAACTTCACTTATTTGTGCTCAGTTGTGTCTGACTCTTTGAAACCCTACGTACTGTAAGACTGTAGCCCACCAGGCTCCTCTGTCCATGGGATTCTCATGGCAAGAATACTGGAGTGGATTGCCATTTCCTACACCAGGGGATCTTCCCAATGCCAGGACTGAATCTGCATCTCTTGCATTGTAGGTGGATTCTCTACCACTGAGCCTCCAGCCAAGCATTACAAATCCAACAGAGATACGGAATAACTCATATGTTAAAAAGCCAAGTTGCCAGGCTTCTCATTGAAAAAGGAAGGGCCCAAGCATCACTTGACTCATCTCTTCCTAAATTTCCATGCATATCCCAAAATAATATCCATTAAAAAAAAGCATGAAATTGTATATTTTTATTTTATCAGTTTTTTTTAATGTGGACCATCTTTTTAAAGTCTTTGTTGAATGTATTACAATATTGCTTCTGTTTTTTGTTTTGTTTTTTTGGCCCCAGTGCATGTGGGATCTTAACTCCTTGACCAGGGATCGAATCCTCAACTCCTGCATTGGAAGGTGAAGTCTTAACAGTGGTTAAGACCACTAGAGAAGTCCCTGTATCTGCATTTTAAACTAAGAATGACAGAACATGATATGCCAAGATTCTAGGGCAGACTTACTCACTACTCTTAGGGCTCGGCTAAGAAAATGAATAATTGGTCACCCTACACTCAAACCAGTACAGCATGGTTGGGAGAAGCAAAAATGCTGATTTCCAGTGCCTCATTCATTTTAAACGTCCATCTCTCCCACCCACCAGAAACTGAAACTTCAAGTACAAAGTACAGAGGGCATCACCGAAGGCAAACAAACTTTAAGGGGAAAAAAAGAACATTAAAGGCAAGAGAAGAGAGAAAAGACCTCAAAAGAAATGTATGCTAAGGAAATCTTGTCCTTTGTGTACCCAGCCTGGACCAAAAAGATGTACTTTCTAAGCAACAAGAAAGCAGTGGGTGAAAGAGAATAATACAAATCTCACCTCTCACCTCAGTCTAAAAGAAAGGTACTAAATAAATACTGCATCAGTCAGGACTCTTTCTGTTGGCAATGGCAGAAACCTGAATCATAGTTAAGCCAGAGGGAAGTTTATTGGCTCAGATGTCTCCAGTCTAGGAAGGGCAGAGGTAAAGCTGGTTCCCGGGGCCCGATACCACATCTAACCATCTCTCCCTCCCTCCTGTCCTCATTGCATCTTTCCTCCCTCCCTCTCTTCCTGTCTCCTTCCCCCCCACCCCCACCCCCTCTTCTCTCTGCCCCTTTCTTCATCTTTCCTCTCTCCACCTCAGCTTTGTCCTAAGTGCAGTCAGAAAACTCCACATACAGGGAAAACAAGCTTCCAGCAGCCCTGGGCTCATCCCAAGGGTTTCAACAGGGGAGAGAAGATGTCTTCCTGGCCAGCTCCATTTTCATCTTGAAGGACACCGAGAGGCTTGGCTTGGTGTACAGGCACATCACGGTGACAGGAGAGATAGTAACATGACCAGCATGGCTCGGATCACATGTCTCTGTCACCATGGAGGAACTTGAGAGAGGAGTCACCCAAGGAGAGGGAAACGCTTTAGAAGAAAGAGTGAAAAAAATCACATAGTGTTTAGTGCAAATGTCTGCAAAGCATCGGAACTTTTGCTAGCCTCCTCTCCAGGTATAGATTTTTTTTCATAACTTTATTGTTACATCATTGAAACATTAAATATCACATATTAAAACGCACAATTGGATTAATTTGGCATATGTATAACCCTTGAAATCACCACACAATCAAGACAATGAACATTTCTATCCTCCAAGATTTGTCATACAAAAGGGCTGCTTCCTTCCTTTTGCATTCCAAATCCTGCACACAAAAAATCTCTTGCGGCCCACCCAGACTGGAAGTATTCAGGGAAGGGAGTTCTGGGAAACAATTTAACCTGGACGAGTTGACACACTATAAAACCACACCTTGTCCACTTGCCATACACATGTTTTTAAGCCACACTTAATTTGCAAACAGAAATGATAGCAAAGTCATATTTCTACTGAACATGAGGCATATAACAAAAGCAGGGTAATCCTTTACCCAAAAATGAATGCAAAAATCCTCCTTTGTCTGATGTCAATCTCTCTTCTTAACCACCTGTCTTCTTCCAGATGACTTACACTCTTTATTTGCTATGTAAGTAATGTAAATACTGAGCTATACAGTAAACTACTATTATGTTAGGATATTGGGAAAGGAGAAGAAAAAATTATTGGTTAATACAAATAATTGTATTCACTTAAGGAAAAATGCTCAACTATCACAACACTCAGTTCTCTAAATAGTACATGGTCATAGCTGGCAATTACAATAAGTTCTTCTACTGTGAGTGCTAAGTCGCTTCAGTTACCCCATGGACTGTAGCTCACCAGGCTCCTCTGTCCATGGGATTCTCTAGACAAGAATACTGGAGTAGGTTGCCATTTCCTTCTCCAGGGGATCTTCCTGACACCGGGATTGAACCCACATCTCTTAAGTCTCCTGCGTTGGCAGTGGGTTCTTTACCACTAGGGCATTAATTATAACAAGCTCTGCTGCTGCTGCTGCTGCTAAGTTGCTGCAGTCATGTCCGACTCTGTGCGACCCCGTAGACAGTAGCCCACCAGGCTCCCCCGTCCCTGGGATTCTCCAGGCAAGAACACTGGAGTGGGTTGCCATTTCCTTCTCCAATGCAGGAAAGTGAAAAGTGAAAGTGAAGTCGTTCAGTCGTGTCTGACTCTTAGCGACCCAGTGGGCTGCAGCCTACCAGGCTCCTCCGTCCATGGGATTTTCCAGGCAAGAGTACTGGAGTGGGGGGCCATTGCCTTCTCCGATAACAAGCTCTACTATCAGCCAAAGTTCCCTTTGTGTCCAGGTTATGCACCACTGGCGGTCCCTGCACTCCTCTGTGTGACCCAAATCTTCACTCCCAAATGGTCTGGTCACTAGAAATCTCGCCTGAATTGGGTTTCTGTAGTTTCCACTGACTTAACTCTGAGGACAGAAAAATACTAAGAAGTGCCCCAGGGGACTGTCTGCATTACAAACACGCTCCTCCTTACCCCCTCTGTGGAGTAGAACCCAATTATTCCTTGTGGTCATGATTAACCATTCCAGCCAGTGTAGTAACTACCTTCTTTGCCTGTTGCTTCGCTGGCTAGAGCATCACAAAGTGGCCAGGTGACAGTCTCGATTTCTGGTTTAGTGGAATTACTTTTGTTTCCCCTGATGCCAGGATTTCTCCCTTTGGAATTTCCATTTCCATATAAAGAGTCTACGATTGAAGAAACAGGAAGTGCATATTTTTCTCATGGATCATCACAAGTCAGACATTTCCAATCTCTGATTCCTGAATGCCTGAATCCTGGGTATGGGAGGAACAACTGATTAGGAATTTATATTGCAGTCTAGAGGAAATTTCCCCAGCTCCCCAAAGTGCTGCTATAATACGTAACTGATGCTGTGAGTTAAGTCTTCAAAAGGCCAGTTCACAAGATGCTTCAGGATGGTGGGGACATAGTAAAACCAGTGAATTCTGTGAGCCAGGGCCCAGAAGAGCACTGCATTTGCTATGAAGTAAATTCCTTATCAGATGCAGTTGTTATGGAGTCCAGGCTCGCTCTGCTCACTCTGTGACAGGGCAATGAATCAGAGAGGAGGTATTGAAGCAAGGAGTACTTCTTTAAGATGACAGCATACTACTGCCAGATTCCTTCCTAGATCAGAGATAAGCAGGGAGGTGAGGAAACAAAGTAAAAAGGCCATTAATCTTGCAAACATCTCCTAAAATGCAAGCCTCTGGCAGGAGACATGTTCTTTTCTTTCTTCCTGCCATATACAGGTGGACAGGGTCCTAAACACTTTAGTTTAACAGTCAGGCAGAGGGGCAGGATTCTCTGAGGCAGGCCATTCTGTATGACGATAGTAACGAAAGCAATGGAAAGCAAGTCAAAGGAACAGCTCCAACATGAAGTCAGAATTGGCTTTTCCCTGCAACACAATGTTATGTGAAACACCTTGATGGGGAAAAGGCCTTCTGTAGGTTCATGGATAGTGGTTTTGACAGAAGCACTGCAGGCAGAGAAGGCAAATCTGTATCCAGAGTAAGCGTCTACTGAAGTGAGAACAAAGCCCTGCCCCTTCCGTGATGGATGTACTTCAAGGAACCAACCTGCCACCAGGTAGCTGGCTGACAACCATAGGGAATGGGCCATGGCTGGTCCTCAGGGTTAGTCTCTGCCACAGGTTGGATACTCACAATGGCTGTAGCCACACCAGTATTGCTGAACAAAAGTCCTTGTTGCCAAGCCCAGGCAGAACTTCTATCCCTACCACTGGGGCCATTTTGTTCACAAGCCCACTGGGTGATGAAAGTAGGGATTGGAGAATGAATGAGCCTGACTGGTATCTACAGAACGGGCTGTTCTCTTCACTTGATTATTAAACTCCTCTCTAAGATCACCCTTTGTGAGCACTCGCATATAGATGCACGTTTATGTGCCCATTCACAGGCCTGTCCTCTCTTCCCTTCCCCTTGCGGTTGGCATCTGCACCATCCTGAGAGCCAGAACCTCCTTAAATCTCGTACACCAGGCAATTCACCTTGTCTTACCATCATCCTGACCCAGGCTTACATCTCCAAATGTTTGAAAGACCAAGCAAATCCTATTTTACACCTTCTAGCATATAATTTTTTAGAAATTGAGGGAAAGGGAAAAGATGCCAGAAGACTGAAGAGGAAGAACTATTGACCAATCCTGCCCACAAATTCTAGCAGTTATTGACTCACCATAACCTCTAGAGCACGCCAGGTTGGGTAGTTTGGACATTTTATGCTGAAAATAATAGAGAGTCATCAAAGAGATTTAAATTTATAGAAAAAGGCTGATGTCACTAGAGTAACCAGACACGACTCAGTGACTAAACAACAACCACCAAAAATTCGTAGAAGTCTCCCTGATTGCAGTGTGGACCGTGGAACAAAGGGGAAAGGATTGGAAATGGAAAGACACATGCTCTTCCTGAATGAGCTTAGAAGAAGTGGTGGTCACTGTATCTCAATAAAGTTTTATCAGAAGAGAAGTAGAGGCCAGTTTTCATGCTAGCCTAGTCTAGATTTGGGGGTAGGGGTATTGTTGGAGTAGCTGAAAGAGAAGTTGTAAAGATGAGATAATAATCACTGAGTCCTAGAAAAATATGTAGATAACTAAGAGATGAGAAAAAAGGGAAGGCAAATTCTAGGTAAAGAGTGAGCTGACAATAGAGATCTAGCCTAAGAATTATCAGAATATATACAGCCCTGTTAATATGACCCTGGACAAGATAATCTCAAGGAAAATCGGTCCCTGGGGAAGTAACTCTTTTCATTGAACTCTGGGATATTCTACTGCATGCAATGTCACTCACCTATACAGCTGAGAACTAACTGTTCTATTTCATGCTGTGGGAAGAGGGCAGAGCAACCCACTCCAGTATTCCTGCCTGGAGAATCCCATGGACAGAGGAGCCTGGTGGGCTGTGGTCCACAGGGTCGCAGAGTCAGACACGACTGAGCACATGTTGTGTTGTGGTCCCCAAGTAATTAATTCATTTAACCTCTCTGTGGCCCAGGTTTCTCTTATGCAAAAAACTTTGGAGATTGTTTAGAGGACTATGTAAAATTTAACTTCATGCCTTTGTGTATTACTAATTGCTCTTAAATGGTAGTTATATTTATTATAATTATTAATAATGGCAACATGAGGAAATGTATAGTTGTGTAAATCTGTGAATCCCTCCCCAAAATGGATCCACTAATTAATGGATATCATCTTGAAATAGGATTTTGAATTGATTCTTTCTTTGGGTTATACTTGGTTTGGTCCTATTCAAATTGTCAGCAATAGCGTCAGTGAAAATAGAATATAAGTCTATTAAATTTACGAAATGATATCAAGCTGGGAGATAAAGCAGGTTTGATAGTTAACCAGAATTTAAAACAGAAGCAAAAATGGTGGCAGAGTAGACCATTAGATGCAATTATTAGAGATTTAATTTTTTAAAAAAATAAGCCTACATCAATTTTCTTTTTATTCTTCAAACATGCTGACTTAATTCCTATATTATGGCCTTTGCACTGGTTTTCTCCTTGCCAGAAATGTTATACTCACTTAGCTGGCTTCAGTGTGTCATTCAGATCCCTGCTCAAAATCAACCTTTTTCTTTTTTTTTAACTTTTTATTTTGTATTGGAGTATAGCTGATTAACAATGTCGTGGTAGTTTCAGGTGAACAGCAAAGGGACTCAGCCATACATACACTGTATCCATTCTCCCCCAAACTCCCGTCCCATCCAGGATGCCACACAGCATTGAGCAGAGTTCCTTGTAGTATACAGTAGGTCCTTATTGGTTATCCATTTTAAATATAGCAGTGTGTACGTGTCCATCCCAAACTCTGCACTATGCTGTGCGTAGTCACTCATTCGTGTCCCACTCTTTGTGACGTTATGGACTGTAGCCCGTGAGGCTATTCTGTTCATGGAATTCTCCAGGCAAGAATACTGGAGTGGGTTGCCATGCCCTCCTCCAAGAGATCCTCCTGACCCAGGGATCAAATCCACAGCTCTTACAGTGCAGGTGGATTCTTTACCACTGAGCCACCAGGGAAACCCCTCTATTGCCTTAGGTCTTCGCTCAAGTGCCATTTCCCCTTTTAGACCTTCCTGAAGACATGACCAACAACTCCACACCTTCATAGCCACTAGATATTTCCGCTCTTTGAAACAAATACACTCACCATCACCTGAAATTATCTTACATGTTTATTATCATATTATTTGAAGATTTTTGTTTCCCATGAGAATACAGTACAAAAATTTTGCTACTTGCTTCCTGTTGTATTATCAGAGACAGAAACTTGCCCTCTATGTTGGTTGAACAAACAAATGAATAAATGAATGAGTGAACTCTTTTTATGAGGCACCCAGACTTTCAGCATTTTCCTTGACTGCCTTCCTCCTAATTCTGACTTACTACTGTAAAAACAATATCATGTAATTTATGTTTCTGGTTTGTCGAGTATATAACCACTAAGGTCTCATCTTGCTCAGTGAGTTCTGTAACTCTACTTATACGTAATTAGACAATTACCTTCAGCATATAAAGGTTTTAGATTCTTTCCTCTTTGGTTGATCATACTGTTATAAATGATAGGAAGGATTTGTTGCTTGAAGAAGCACCAAAGACACTTCATACTTGTTGCCTTCCAAATAACCTTATACATACCTGAAATTTCTCTTGCATAAAATATTATTCTTATCATTTCTTTTAAGAGTTTTGAAGCTTTTCTTATCACTGCAAGGAAAGAAATCCAAGTAAATTGAAAGGAACAGAAGCTGGAAATATGCAGGCATATTTGTGGCTCGAGTCATTCCCCTCCTTGTACATTATGTGGTTTACCTCAGTGTGTGGAAAAATACAGTAAGTGCTTCATTCTATGGGGGTAGTTGTATCATGTAACTTAGATGGTTTATTCTTTCTTGGAAATATTTTATGATAAACACATAATATGCTAAAATGTTTTCTGAATAATTAATGTCTACTTGCTTAAAGAAACAATTGTTATCTTCAAAAAGTATGTTTCTGCTCCCTCTGCCTTGATTAAAAGCCTTCACTAAATATGTTCCAGTCCCATAAACGTCAGGGGAAATGCCTTTAGGTTTAGTGAAGTCATTTATGCATAGGAATATATAGAATAAGTAAGACTTGCCCAGCGAGAAAGACAAAAGGAAGAAATCTGAGTTATAAATATATTAGACTTGCTTACAATGGGAAATTTTCAACTTTTCTATTCCAGATAACATTTCTCTGCTATTATTCAGTTCAGTTCAGTTCAGTTCAGTTCAGTCGCTCAGTCGTGTCCAACTCTTTGCGACCCTATTAGGTGGGGGTAAATTAATGTGTGCAATGTATACAAAGTTTTTTGTTACATGTATAACATTCTTCAATATGAACTATTTAAAAATAAAATCAGGGCCTCTCCTGGCAATCTAGAGGTTAAGACTTCTCATTCCAGTGCAGGGGGTGTGGGCTCAGTTCCAAGTCGGGGCAGTAAGATTCCACAGGCTTTGCAGCCAAAAAACCAAAACATAAAGCAGAAGCAAGATTATAACAAATTCAATAAAGATTTTAAAATAGTCCACATCAAAACCAAAAAATGTTTAAAAAAATAAAATCATTAAAATCATCAAACTATTTGGTTTAGTTTCTGACCCTCTCACTAGTATCATCAATTTCACTAACAAGAAAAAGAAACACTTCTTTTGTATTTAGTCTTATGATCTACTGCTCTTCAAGATCTACTGCTTTCTTTTTCTTTCCAATCTTGAGAACTTATGGGAACTTAAAAAATTCCTATGTCTGTAATATTCTGATTTAGGCATTCTAACCTGATTAGAAAATTAAGATGACTTCAAAAGCATAAACCAAAACTTCTTCTTATTCCAAATGCTCACAGTTGTTTTGTATGTACGATTTCAAAACATTTGTTTTATATAAAAATTTGTTGAATATTAAATCATATATTATGATTCATAATACTGTATACTTCAACTAATCTTGTCTTTATTTGTACATTATAAAGTCTTATTTTATCATTTAGTCATGTCCATCAATAGAGGTCAAAGATACTCAACAATAATATTCTATATTAAAGTTAGAGATAAAGGAACAGTGAATATGAATATCTAGAATCTTCTGAAACACTGTTTAGAAGCAAGAAACTATTGCTATGTTATTTGTCATCCAGGCATTATTCTTACCCTCTCACTTCCAAACTAACTACTTTAATAAATCTCTAATAAATCTTCTATCATAGTCTCTTCAGAGAAGTTATCAATTTTTTTCTAATTTATGCCTTATTTAATTATAATTGTAATTTCTTTATGAGAAAAACCCTACGCTCCTCTTTGTAATCATCCCATGATATAAAGTCCTATTAAAATTTTACTTCCTTGAAGAAACTTTTATAATCTTCCTCCATCTGATTTCTCTATAAAGCATCTGTTTGAATTTATTTGAAACTGATCTTGCATTATATTTACTTGACCTTGTTCATCTGCTGAGTTTTTTTCATGGGTGTATTACATTGCTTAAAGTAGCTGAAAATTACTCATGGATGGAAATCACATCTTATAATTTGTTAAGACCCCTTACAGCCTGTCTATATCATATGCACAATGGATATTCTACAGTTTAGTGTATGATTATTATAAAACTTTGTTACAACAGAACACACCTATTGACAGGATACATCTCCATAAGTTATGTAACTGCTTTATTCTAGGGGGACAGGGTAGAAGATGATAACCTGTACATAACAATCTAGTCCTCATGCAAAGGTTTATTAAAATGCCCTTTAAATACAATAAGCGTCTACATTTAAGTAGTTGTGTCCTTGTTTAAAAGATTTTCTCATTAAAAACAGCAAAGACTGAGGCTTCTCCGGAGGGCCAGAGACTAAGATGCCACACTTCCACTGCAGGGGGCCTGGGTTCTATCCCTGGCCAGGGAACTAGATCCCACAGGCCGCAGCTAAAGAGTTCTCATGTCACAACCAGGATTGAAGATCCCATGTGCCATAACTAAAACTTCGTGCAGTCAGATAAGTAAATAAAGATTTTAAAAAAGAACAGCAAAGATTTTCTTGCTGCTAAGTTGCTTCAGTTGTGTCCGACTCTGTGCGACCCCATAGATGGCAGCCCACCAGGCTCCCTGGTCCCTGGGATTCTCCAGGCAAGAACACTGGAGTGGGTTGCCATTTCCTTCTCCCATGCATGAAAGTGAAAAGTGAAAGTGAAGTCGCTCAGTCATGTCCGACTCTTAGCGACTCCATGGACTGCAGCCTACCAGGCTCCTCCATCCATGGGATTTTCCAGGCAAGAGTACTGGAGTGGGGTGCCATCGCCTTCTCCGAAGATTTTCTTAGTGAAATTACTAATACATGTACACATAGAGACAGGCAGATAGATACTGATACATGCTAGCGTACACATAGGACATTAGAAGCTTATGAACAATCCGTGTGTGTGTGCTCAGTCACAGTCACGTCCAGCTCTTTGAGATCCCATGGATTGTAACTCCAGGCTCCTCTGTCCATGGGATTCTCCAGACAAGAAAACTGCAGTGGGTTGCCGTTTCCTCCTCCAGGGGAATCTTACTGACCCAGGGAGGGGGTCAAACCTGCATCTCCTGCAGCACTTGCATTCAGAGAAGATTAACAAGAATATTTTACGATTCATATTCCTAAGTGTGACTTTGTGGATCTTTTTAAGTGTTAGATGCTTCTGGAATGTCCAGTCCTCATTCTCTCCTGGATTCTGATGGGTGTTACCAGGTGGGAAAGATGCCCTGCTGCTCTTGGTAGCTACACTCAGAGCTGGGACTTCTCCAGCAGGACAGCACTTCCCTTGCTCGGGACTGTGCAGGAAGTGCTGCGGTGTCCAGGCTTTCTGGGGACTGGGAGTTGATGAATATAAAGTGACATCATGATTATGCCACTGTCAGAGCATCTGTTTTACTCAGTGAGTGTCTGATGAAGTTCTGTCAGCTGCCTCTGCTTTTGCTAAGCAGTATGAGAAATTTCACCTGGGGCAGGATGGGAGGTCAGCTCCATCCCCTGTTCTCATGTAGCTTACAGTCTGGAGAGGTTAACTAAGGAGGAGCCACTCGACTACCATCAATTGAACAGGACAACTTATGAGCATGTAGTGAGATCTGAGTTCTGAGATACATGCAATTTAATCCAGTGTAACTCAGGAAGACCTTCCAAGAACAGCACAGTTAAGATGCTGATTAGGAGTTTGGGAACCCAGCCAATCTAAAATGCATAAGCAATTATTCTGCTTTACGACTGTGAGAAAATTGTGCTGGTATTTAAAGTTTCTGGGCTTCCCTGGTGGCTCCGATGGTAAAGAATCCACCTGCAATGTGGGAGACCTGGGTTTGATCCCTGGGTCAGGAAGATCCCCTGAAGAAAGGCATGGCAACTCACTCCAATATTCTTGCCTGGAGAATCCCCATGGACAGAGAAGCCTGACAGACTGCAGTCCATAGGGTTGCAAAGAGTCGGACATGACTGAGCAACTAAGCACACACACACATTTAAAGTTTTCTGCCTACCACCTTGAATAAAACTCTCAACTAATTTCCCTGGTGTCTCAGATGGTAAAGAGTCTGCCTCTAATGCGGGACACCCATGTTCGATCCTTGGGTTGGGAAGATCCTCTGGAGAAGGAAATGGCAACCCACTTCATTATTCTTGCCTGGAAAAGTCCATGGACAATGGAACCTGGCGGGTTACAGTCCATGGGGTCATAAAGAGTCAGACACAACTGGACGACTAACACAGTCAGTCAACATCTAAATAGGGAGTACAGGCTGTCAGAGAAAGACAGGTGCAAACTGATAAAACACCGTCATCACAGATACTTCTACTGCCATTTCCTTCTCCAGGAGATCTTCCCAACCCAAGGATCAAATCCAGGTGTCCCGCGTTCAGTTCAGTTCAGTCACTCTGTCGTGTCCGATTCTTTGCGACTCCATGAATCACAGCACACCAGGCCTCCCTGTCCATCACCAACTCCCGGATTCACTCAGACTCACGTACATCGAGTCAGTGATGCCATCCGGTCATCTCATCCTCTGTTATCCCCTTCTCCTCCTGCCCCCAATCCCTCCCAGCATCAGAGTTCTTTCCCAATGAGTCACCTCTTCGCATGATATGGCCAAAGTACTGAAGCTTCAGCTTTAGCATCATTCCTTCCAAAGAAATCCCAGAGCTGATCTCCTTCAGAATGGACTGGTTGGATCTCCTTGCAGTCAACACCACAGTTCAAAAGCATCAGTTCTTTGGCATTAGAGGCAGACTCTTTACCGTCTGGGACACCAGGGAAGTTAGTTGAGAGTTTTATTCAAGGTAGTAGGTAGAAAGTTTAAATGTGTGTGTGCTTAGTTGCTCAGTCATGTCTGACTTTTTGCAACCCCATGGACTGCAGTCTGCCAAGNACACCACAGTTCAAAAGCATCAGTTCTTTGGCATTAGAGGCAGACTCTTTACCGTCTGGGACACCAGGGAAGTTAGTTGAGAGTTTTATTCAAGGTAGTAGGTAGAAAGTTTAAATGTGTGTGTGCTTAGTTGCTCAGTCATGTCTGACTTTTTGCAACCCCATGGACTGCAGTCTGCCAAGCTTCTCTGTCCATGGGGATTCTCCAGGCAGGAATACTGGAGTGCTTTCCCATGCCCTTCTCCAGGATCCATACTTCTATTCTATCAGAAGCACCACAATGGCAACCTATGTTGATTTGTTGTTCCCAAAGCTATGGATAGACTGTTAGTCTTTCTGTAGATCAGTCAGCTGAGTCAGACAGAGCTTGTTAGATTGGGTGGAAGGGTGAAATGAGGAATAGAGACACTCCTTTGGTCATCCCATTTTGTTTTTTCCCCAACCTCCCTGCCTCCATTCCTCTACCTCGTCCCTCTCTTGTGACAGACTGGTTGGTAATTTGCAAGTGTTGATGTCCTCCAAAAATATCTGCTTCGAAGTCTTGGTCATTGGTGGTGAAATGAGCAGAAAATTAAGGATATGTGGAATTTGTGAGTAAATAAAACAAGTTGGAATCACTGAGCTGCTGCTCCAAAGATTGATTTTTACCAATTTCGGGAAAGGAAGAAGAGTCACAGAAAAGGTAACAAAGAACCCATCTGACTGGTTGTAAAAGTAAACAGGGGAAGTTATTGTGTTGTATTGAGGGCAGATAAGAAGTGGATGGTTAGATGCATGAGTGAAAATATTGACAAAGAGAGATTCTGTAACAGATGAGTGAGGGAAGGATGAGTGGGCGGAGGAGCTAAAAGACATTCTGACATTTTGTTAAAACCTCCGGCAACATCCTGATCATTTGCAACTGATTTCTACAAATGTCAGAAATAGCCTTGCTCATCCTGCAACACCAGGTAACTGAAAAATAGAACGCCTCCATGAAATTCTGAGTATATCTTTACTAAACACTGAGAAGCCAGAACATCTGCTTTAAAGAGTTCAGGAGAAAAATACACATTGAACCCTAAAGACTCTAGTGTTTTAAAGAGGAGAAATTGGTGATTAAGCATTGTTACCATCTGTGGTTCAGGGACCTCATGTTTCCTGACTTGTCCTTTTCTCCTTATTCTCTCTGGCTTATCTATTTTGCTCGTTAGATGCTGTATGGTATAATGGTAGAAAGGAGGAGAAAAATCCAAATTAGTTCATCTTTTCTGGCTACTAATGAACTGATTTAATATTTTATTAGGAAGAGGCTGGAATGAAATTAAAGATTCCGGTTGTTTGTGTCACCTCTGATTGTTTTACTCTGGAGAAAATAAGAATTCATGAGCTCTATACAAAATAGATCGATGATGTTTCTATTATGGAAGTAGCTAAACATTCTAAGCTCACAGTTGTCAGAAATACTTTAAAAACTATCCTTAGTACATTATTTTACCCAGTCTATGAGAATGTACAGGGCATGTATATTAGTCTAATATTTCACGTACTGTGCAAGCATATTCTGATGGCTTAACCCTTTAGAAATAGTTTAAAATCTTGAAGTAACTGGGGGTTCTGAGCCAGATGAAAATAAGAGTTCATTTGTTTCATAGACGTGGGCACAACATCTCAGTACTGAAGCCTAGATGTTTCACAGATGGAAAGGACTTGCACAGATTCAAACCCTTTCCATCACTAATTGGTTATAGATGATATCTGGTGATCTAGACTTCCTCAGGAAATCTTTATATGTGCTCGGTGTGAATAACAGGATAGGAAAATCAATTCAATTCAGTTCAGTTAAACTGACAGCATCTGCATGTCCTAAACAGTCTCAGCTCCTGGGGGCAATTCTTGTTATTCTTGGTAATGGATCAGTTCAGCAGCTCCAAATCTTAGAGGCCAATGACACCTACTTCTCCTTCATCTGCACCCTTCACGGGAGGGTTTCCAGTTCCTGCTAAATCTAGATTGACTCACCTTCCCGTGTTTGTCCTTTCAGCTTCTCCAGCATTTTTGTGAGTGGTTCCCTGTATTCACATCCCTGTTTCCTGCCTGCCTGGATCCTGACTCATGCTTAGGGGAGAATAATATCATTATTGACAGTGTAGGAAAAGAGTGTTAAGGGCCCCAGAGATAACTGAAGGGAGTCAGGTACAGTATTTGTTTGCTTGAAATGTCCAATCCATGGTAGTCTAGTATTTAGGTACATACTATAGCATACAAGGGGGTTCCCTGGTAGCTCACACAGTAAAGAATCTGCCTGCAATGCAGGAGACCTGGGCTCGAGCCCTGGGTTTGGAAGATCTCTTGGAGAAGGGGATGCCTACCCTTTCTAGTATGCTTGCCTAGAGAATTCCACGAACAGAGGAAGCTGGAGGACTACAATCCACGGGGTCACAGAGAGTTGGATACAACTGAAGCGATTTAGCAGCAGCACAGAATACAAGATCATGTCCTAGCAATGTCAGATTGCTATAAATGGGACTTCCTGGTGATCTGTGGCTAAGACTCCAAGATCGCAATGCGGGGCCCCCGGGTTCCATCCCTGAGAGCTAGATCCCACGTGCTGCAACAAAGAGGTCCCATGCCACAAGTAAAAGACCTGGCACAGCCAAATAAACAATTGAAATAACTATTATTTAAATAATATTTAAATAGTTTGTTTCAATAAACTATTGAAAAAACAAGTTGCTAGATGTGTGTAGCCACGGACTTCTGTCTTCTAAACTCATCTTGACTTAGAGCAGTAGCAACAATTCACAGATGCTGCTGGTCCAGAGGCAGAGCAGTGTGAGCAGTGCCAGTCCAGTAAAAGGCTAGAAAGAGGCCTTCCCTGAGGATCAGAAAATGGGCTGGGAGTTAGAGATGAAAAGTCTGCAGCTACAGGCAAATCGATGGTAGCTGGAGATACGGAACTGGGGGAAACAGTCCACAGGAAGAGTCCATGAGCACAAGCGGGCTGAGGGCAGAACATCACAGGCACTAGAATGTAGCCACAGGTAAGCAGACAGTCTGAGAAAAATGAGGAGTGAGGGTGGGAGCAGAAGGGCCCATGGAGACAGATGTGTGGGCTGGGGGCAGGCCATTTGGGTCCACTGAGGTGGGCGCCCTGCCCAGAATGCCTCAAACAGGCATTGAGTTCCATGTGCTCTGCTAATTAAGTCAGGCTGCAATGTCTGTGTATCCCTCACATTCATACAGTAAAATCGTGCTCCCGGCCCTCAAAGTGATGATATTAGTAGGCGAGGCCTTGGAGGTGATTAGGTCATGAGAGTGGGGCTCTCAGGAGTGGGGTTAGTGCCCTCATAAAGGAGACCCCCCAAAGAGCTCCCTGTCCCTTCCCCAGTGCCATCTGAGGACACAAGGAGAAGCTGAGCTCTCACTGGACGCCACATCAGGGGCTGCCTTTATCTTGGACTTCCTGGCCTCCAACACTGCGAGAAAATATATTTCTGTGGTTTATAAGCAACTCAGTCTATGGCATTTATGTGGTAGCAGCCCAAACAGAACAAGACACAGGCACATGAACGTATGACATCATTTAGAAAACATCCCATCCAAATAGTTAACATAAAGTTGGAATAGCTTACTTGAAAAATCTAATCACAGAGAACACTGCTTTCACTGATAAAACAAACATGAAGCATCAGTACTAACAAGACTTTCTGGGGTGATGAGAGAAATGTTTTTTCTCTGTGCCTCCACCATGTGGCTAATGGCACTTGAAAAGTGGCTAGTGGCACTGAGAAACTGAAGCCTTCATTCAATCCAATTTTTTAAAATAGCTCACATGGTTAAGGACTGTATTATTGGGCAGGTAATTCATATGACTCATAGGCAAGGTTGATTTAGAGTAAAAGATTTGTAGGTTTTGGCACCCTATGAACCAGCCTTTAAATTCCCTAATTACTAACTCCATGACCTTGGATACCTCACTCACCTTTCCTGGGCCTGAGTTTCTTCTTAATAAAATGGGGATCACAATATTTATGTGTAGGGCCATTGTGATGAATGGAAATGAGGCATGTATACTGCCTAGCACAGATCTGTGAGTGCATGCTGAGTCATTTCAGTTGTGCCCAACTCTTTGCAACCTCATGGATTGTAGCCCTCCAGGCTCCTCTTTCCATAGGATTTTCTAGACCAAACCACTGAGTGGGTTGTCCTGCCACCCTGTCCTCCAGGAGACCTTCCTGACCCAGGGACTGAACCTGCATCTCTTAAGTCTCCTGCTTTGGCAGGTGGGTTCTTTACCACTAGTACCACCTGAGAAACACAGACCTGGTACACAATAAATGAGAGCTATTAGTAGTATTAAATGATATGAGTCAGTACTTACTGGACATAACTCAACTGTTTTGATTCATCGATCATTAGCATGAACATGTAATAAACTGTGAAATGTGCAATAAAGATAACCCCTGGCTGTTGCCTGTGGTGGAGTCACCTCTCCCATAGCAACTGGTGGTGCTTTTCTACTTAGAAACTCTCTTATCTCCGCTTTGCCATGAGCTGTGCTTTTTCAGCCTGATTGCTTCTAGCAAATCCTTCTCCTCCTAAAGAGCATCCCTCAGTGCTTCTATAACCTCGGCTGTTCAGAGGAAAAGACAAATCAAGCCTGTTCAATCAATGGCTATAATTTTACATACAATCCTCCTAAATCCAAGGAGTCTTTTTCTGTGGAATTAAGAGCAGGTATTCACAGAACTTATTTACCTTCACCATGGCTCAACATCACAATCTCTTGGGGGATTTTTTTAATACACAAGTCAATCCCTCTTCCCCCCAGACCAGAGAGGTGGTGTCTTATGGGCACTCAAGAGATTCTGTTTTAGGGTCTGAAAAGGAGTGATGTATGCCTTGTTCCTGAAATGGGTTCCAGACAGATGGGGTTGTTGGATCCCTGGTGAACTGAGAGATGTCACAGTGCTCCTGGACAAGGAAATGGCACTGACCTCACATAGATCTGATATATGGACGTGGGAAAACTCTGGATATTTGATTGACATTTTCACTGGGGAATCATAGCCAATCATTTGAATAAATGTCATTCAGAGCTGGGCCAGGATTTCAGAACTACTCCTTCTTTTCTTCCTAAGCTCCCCTGTCCCGATTCTGGAGATGGTTCACCTCCTTGTACTGTTCTTTTCTGGGGCTCAGATCTGTTTATGATGTATTACTATTTGGCTTACAGGCTTTTATACATGAAATGCCACTGGTTGTCCACCCAATTGGGTACGTACCCATGTGAAGAAAGACTGGTGAAAACTCTGAATAAGGATCAGAATTCCCATAAGAAAATACCTTTGGAATCAGAGGTTCAAAGCAATGCCTTTGGGTGCATGCAGCCCACCCCCTCACCACCAACACTCCTATCATTCACAGGATCTGTGAGTAATGGCTAAGCAACCCTCTGACTCGTGTATGAATGCTATAGGGTACTAGTCGAATATTGTTGTCTACTTTTAGAGACAAGAATCTCTGAGACAAAAGAATTCCAAGCACAGGCCAACAGCCCACTTCTCCTGATGTGTAAAATTCCAGCATGATGAACCAAAGTCAGCAGTCCCCCAGAGTCTATAGCAGACCCTACAGTTGCTAGTAGAGAAAAGAAACATTTTATATCAGCAAATACTGGGGATTATGAAGGTGCCTGTTATTGGAATAATTAAGACAAAATCATTCACTGGGATATTCTAGTTTTGAGGTGTTATCTTCTCTCTCGTTTTCTAACCACATATTTTACTAATTTTTGCTTTTGGGAAGGACAAAGTGAAAATATGGAATCTACCCTGGGCAACAGTAAAGCCCTAAATGACACCCTTAGTCCTGTCCTGTCTCAAAGTAAGCCTTCCTGATAAGTGACTATCTTGTCATCTATTTTATTACGAAGGTGATTTAGGTGACAAGGAAGCTGCACTGTTTGGCTACATTCCTGATTTTCAGAGCCTAGGTATTATGGGAATTGTTTATGGCTTTTTAAGTGAGTATTTTGGAAAGTAACATAGCTCAAAATAGAATAAGCTAAAAAGACAGTTTATTGGTGCATTTCCTCAAACGTCCAGCAGTTCCAGCTGGTTTCAGAGATGGCGGCCCATGAAAAGTTAAAGTGTTAGTAGATGATTAAGTGAAGATGTCATTAGTGGGTTAGTCACTCAGTTGTGTCTGACTCTTTACAGCCCCATGTACTGTAGCCTGCAGGCTCCTCTGTCCACGGGATCCTCCAGGCAAGAATATTGGAGTGGGCTGCCATTTCATTCTCCAGGGGATCTTGCCGGCCCAGAGATTGAGCTCCTATCTCCTGCGCTGCAGACGGGTTCTTTACCGTCTGAGCCACCAGGCTGCCCGGAGGGGCTTGTTACTGTTGTCAGGACTCTACCTGTTTCCCTGATTCAGGTGGTTTTCCTAATAGGTTTCCTCCAGCTGCTGCAGGTTTCCATGGCATGGTCTCAGAAGCTGCCACATCAGTTCAGAAAAAGGACCACCCCCCTCATTAGAACATATGCCAGCCGCCCACCACTTGTGCCAGGGATGAGATGCACTCTGATCGACAGACCAGGGTCATGTGCTCCTGCAATGTCGTTGGAGGGGTGTCATACACAAAGGCAGGAAGCAATTCCCAAAAGGAAGAGGTTGGGGTAAAGAGACTGATTTTTCTTTTCAATAGACTATTTCGGAGTGAGAAAGGTTGGTTCCATTTGCTATGGGCGGGATGAAAAATAACTTCATTCTACTGTTACATGACTTTGGGAGTTAATGGAGACCACAATATAATCTGTGATCACATGGAATGCATTAGTATGCCAGAGGAAAGTTCCATTGAAAACCCAGTATCATGTCACTTTCTTAAAATGGTTCTCTTGTAAAAAGCCAAAGACTTATTATGGGAGCCGGAGTTTTCTTTATTTGATAATTTCTGAACTTGCATGAAACAAGAGTCACATAATTCAAATACAGATGATCCTTCTGAGAAAACAGGATGAATGCAGCTGCATTTCCAATGTGCTAAAGATATAAAATAAAATTTTGCTACGTATTTTAGAGAAGTAATTATATTGTGAACTCATATCTCATTCAAAATCAACCATTTTGATAAATACAGACTTTCTCTTTTAGCATTCCCAATAGTAAACGCTAAACAAGAATGAGTTTAATCTTCCTAAAACAATAAAACCCTCAAAACCCCAACCAAGTTATTAGGCAAATCAAAAGAAAAAGCATTACCAAACCATGCATTATGAGATAAAATAAGGATGCACCCGGAAACAATTACTTAATTTATAAACATCAGTTGGTCCATACTCTAGGGGGTGATACATGGTACCCGAAGATTTTTTTCCTATATTCTCTAATGTCTTCTTCAAATCTTTTTTGGAGTCTCAAAAATACCTTCAGTATGTATGTGGAACATAAAAAAATGGTATAGATGATCTTATTTACAAAGCAGAGACAAAGATGCAGATGTAGAGGACAAAAGTATGGATAACCAAGGGGAAAAGGGTGGGTGGCATGAACTGGGAGACTGGGATTGACATACACACATTACTGAGAGTATGTATAAAATAGATAACTAATGAGAACCTACTGTATAGCACAGGGAACTCTACTCAGTGCTTTGTGGTGACCTATATGGGAAGGAAATCCAAAAAAGAGGAGATTTATGTATATCTATAGCTGATTCACTTTGCTGTAGAGCAGAAACCGATACAACATTATGAAGAAACTATGTATTGAGGTCTTCCCAGGTGGCTCAGTGGGAAAGAATCCACCTGCCAATGCAGGAGACACAGGAGATGCAACTATACTTAAATAAAAATTAAATAAAAAATTTAAAAAGCAAAACAAAACCAACCAACCAACAAACCAAAAAAAAAAAAAAAAGCCTTCAGAAATTTAGTTCACAAATATTGAGAGGGTGTATCTGAGTAGATGAAAGTTAGTCAATAGAGAATGTTGTCAGCTACCGACATCTAGGTAGGTGGACTGGCGAGTTCTCACACTCACAGAACAGGCTCCAGGTTTGGGGTTTCCTGGCAGTTAAGATCCAGCGCTTCTCCAACCCGGAGGGAGTAGGGGGCCAATGCGGGAGCGCTTTGGAGGCGGGACGGGGGGGTGCTATGGGAGTGAGGGGTGGGGATGATC